>VWYI01046915.1:0-31625 GCA_013399455.1 Anthoscopus minutus | reverse complement strand
GCTGAACCGGACACTGGGGTGGGCTGAACAGGGCACTGGGATGGGCTGGAACCAGGCACTGGGATGGGCTGAACCGGGCATTGGGATGGGCTGAACCGGACACTGGGATGGGCTGAACTGGGCACTGGGATGGGCTGAACCGGGCATTGGGATGGGCTGGAACCGGGCACTGGGATGGGCTGAACTGGGCACTGGGATGGGCTGAACTGGGCACTGGGATGGGCCAGCACACGTCACCAGTGTGGGCTGGCGCTGGACATTTAACACACGAGTGGCACTGGGCACCAGTACAGGCTGGGATGGGGCACCAGTAAGGGCTGATACTGGGCACCAGTGTGGGCCAGCAATAGACTGACAACAGTTGCCAGTTTGGGCTGGCACTGGGCACCAGTACAGGCTGATACTGGACACACTGAGCACCAGTACGGGCAAGAACTGTCCCTCATTAGGGGCCAGGATCAGAAATCAGCATGAGGCTGGCACTTGGCACGAGTGTGGGGTGACACTGGGTGCCAGAGTGGACACCAGTACAGGCTGACACTGGACACCAGAACGGGCTGGTCTTAGATACAAATTTGGTGGCCCAGTATGGGCTGGCACTGGGCACCAGTACAGGCTGGCACTGGGCAGTGGTGTGGGCTCGTACTTGGCACCAGTTTGGGCAGGAACTGGGCACAAGTACAGGCTGGTACCGGGTACCAGCAAGGACAGGAGTTTTGTCCAGCTCCCCAGGGCCCCGTGCTGCCACACCGGGCTGGGACCTGCTCGGGGGGACATTCTTGGGGGGGAACACGGGGGATGGGGACGCCCCCGGCAGTGCCCACCCAGCCCAGCCGGGGCCGCAGGGTGCAGCTAATTAGGGCTAACTGCATTAAAGCGGAGTAGCTCTAATGCAATTGTGGGATTATGCTGCAGAGCCAGCGACCCCCCCCCATTGCTGCCGGGGTGATCAGATACACGGACCTGGGGCCTGAATCCAGCCCGACCCCCCCAGTCTGCCCCGCTGCCCTCCACCATCGCCCACCCGCTGTCTGCTCGGGATCCCGCCCTCCCCGGGGCGTTAATTACCCCAGCGTTAATGAGGGGCTGATGGGACAGAGCGGGGAGGCACCTGCAGGGAAGCAGCCCTCGGGGCTGGCGGCTCCCCCAGCCCGGCACATCCCCGCTGCTGCCGGTGATTACCGAATTAACCGGCTCCATCTGAGCCCGTCTGCTGCCGGGATGTGGGTCAGGGATTACCCCTCTCCGTGTCCCCCAGCGCAGTCCCGGCTCTCCCTGTCCCCAGCACCCGCGGCTGCACTCAGGAGCATTCCCCCGTCCTGCCATCCCAGTCCCGGCAGGCACAGGAAAAAGGTTCAGGCTGAGGAAGGAGGTTCAGGCGGCCGTAATAAATACAAGAAAAGTTTATTGAAAAGAAAAAGATGTGGGGAGGGGGCAGCAGCCCCAGCCCGGGGTAATAAATAACAACCTGGGGAGCACCATTTTACAAAATATGGCTCTGGGCCGTGGGGCCCTGCAGGGTCCCCAGCGAGGCTGGCGGGGGCTGCTGGGCACCTCGGGGAGGGGCTTAGGGGGCCCAGCCCCCCGGCACCCCCGGGCACCTGAGAAGGGGCTGCTCCAGGGGCAGCTGGGGCTGCAGGACAGTCCCAGCCCTATCCCTGCCCATCCTGAGAGCCACGGCAGAGCCCCAGCAGCGTCCCCACGCCGGGGGCACCGGCTGCGGGCAGGGGCTCAGCACCACCTGGGGCACCTCTGGGTGGGCACCCCAGTCACATCCTGTCCCCCTCCGGGGCTCAGGCCAGGATCTTCTGGGGGATCTCCACCGAGGCTTTGATGAAGATGGCGTTGTCCCGCACGTAGTTCCGCTTCCTGATGTCCTCGTGGGAGATGAACTTGGGGTAGCCGAAGCCCAGGGTGCTCTCGTCCAGGGAGCTGCGCGAGGCTCCCGGCTTCTGGAAGTTCTTCCAGTTGGGGTCGGGGTGGAAGGTCTCGGTGATGTGCTGGGGCTTGGAGAGCGAGGGGTCACTCTGGTCCAGCAGGGAGAAGGTGACACGGTAGGAGAAGGGCCACTCCAGCAGGTTGTCGTACTCGCCCGGCAGCACGCGGATGTAGACGGAGAGGTGGCTGCTCTCGCCGCTGCCGTTGCCGTTGAGGAAAGCCGACACCTGGAGCTTGTAGCCATACTTGTGGGTGTAGAACGGGGGGCTGAAGAACTCGTAGTTGCTGCGGGCTTTGGCCTCCTGCAGCTTGCGGGCGTAGTCGGCGATTTTCCAGATGAGGGTCCCGTCGCTGCTCACCGACAGCTCCTCCATGTCCCGACGCAGCTCCAGGATCTCCTGCCGCTGCCGGCTCACCAGGGCACACACCATGCCCAGGTGGGTCTTGGTGCTCTCCTCCAGGTGCCGGCCCATGGCCAGCTTGGGGCACTGTGGGGACAGCGGGACCATCAGCAGGAGGGTGCCAGGGACAGCATGGGGACACGGGACAGGAGAGAAGGTACCGTGGGGGTAATGTGGAGATGTCTTTGGAGCATGGGGGCACTGGAGCAGGATGGCATGGGAACAACGAGGGTGGCAGAGGGACACTTGGCTGGCAAACACAGGGATGAGGCCATGGAGCCACATGGAAGGGACTGAGCACAAGGGATGGGACAGACGTCAGGGCAGGAGAGGTGTGTGGGTGTTGTGGGGCACAGGTGTGACATGGTAGGGACAGCACCAAGGATATCAAGGGTGCCAGGGAAGGTTGGTCACAGGGACAACACTCACCCGGTGCTTGCAGCCAGCTTCCTTGAAGGGGCACAGCAGCATGGCAGTGTTGCAGCTCTCCTTGAGGTGGGTGGGCACGTCCTCCCGGGCAATGCTGGGTGTCCCACACTGGTTGGGGCATGGCACAGGGTACCGGGGACACTGGTACTGGTGGTTCTGGGGAGGCAGAGAGGCTGTCAGCTGGGGCTGGGAGCCAGCAGGGTAAGGGTCCCATGGGCTCCATCTCACCTGGATGGTGTCAAAGACGAACTCCTTGGAGCAGTAGGTGCAGGGCTGGGTGCGCTTAGGGCACTCGGCCAGGGCGTGCTGGGACAGCAGGCGCCGCATCATGCGGGCCCCACACTTGTTCTCACAGTACACACTCTCCTGGGGACACGTGCCCTGGTGGCCCTGGGGACCATGACAGTATCATCACCCTCTGGCTGCCCTCACCAGCCAGCCCTGACAGGGAGGGACACACGGTGCCTCCACAGCCAGAGGGCACAATGACCAGGAGCCCACATACCCGCATCCCCCCCAAGGCTGTCCCCACCATCGTGTGTCTCCCACAGTGCCCCCATCCAGGCGCTGTCCCCATACCCAGGCTGTCCCCATGGTGCCCTGCAGCCCACTGGGGTGCCCACAACACCCCCAGCACAGCCATGCCCACCATGGCACCCGGGCCAGCTGTGTCCCCCAGTGTCCCACACCCACTGCCCACCTCAAAGGCCTCCCCAGTGAAGTCACTGGCACAGAACTCGCACTTGACCCTGCGCTTGGGGCAGCCGTGCTGGACGTGCTCAGGGAGGTCACGGCGGCTCAGTTTGGCGCTGCACCGGTTGGGGCAGGGGATCACGTTGAAGCCACAGGTGCCAAGATGGGCCTGGGGGACACAGGGATGGTGATGGGAAGGCCACAGGGAACAATTGCACTCCCCCATCCTCCCAGGTCCTACCTGGAGGTGCTTGATGAGCCCGCTCCAGCGGCAGCCCTCCTCGCTGTGGATGCAGCGGATGGCCAGGCTCAGCACCTGCGCTTCCAGCTCGGGGTCGGGGTAGATCTGAAGGGGCAGCAGTGGGGTATCAGCATCCTGGCACCAGGCTCAGGGGCACACAGCCCCCAGCACAGCCTGGCTGGGAGCCTCGGGCACGCTGCCCAGGGCCG
The DNA here is from genome assembly GCA_013399455.1 of Anthoscopus minutus. Lineage (NCBI taxonomy): Eukaryota > Metazoa > Chordata > Aves > Passeriformes > Paridae > Anthoscopus > Anthoscopus minutus. The sequence continues at coordinate 27,714 of VWYI01046915.1, read as the reverse complement.
GATCCCCCCTGGGCACACCAACAAGCGCCCTTTGTCGGGAGCGGGTTTCCGCTGCCCGGCCCCGCGGCACAAAGGGCTCTTGCTTCCGCCCGGGCGCCCGTGCCAGGCCGGCGCGGCTGTGCCAGGCGCTGTGCAGAGCCTGGGGACGGCCCCTTGGTGGGGATGTCCCCCTGGAGCACGGTACTCATCCGTGTGCCAGGCTCACCTTGGCGTACTCCAGGGGCAGCTGGTCCTCCGGACACTTGAAGACACCTTCGCTGCAAGACACGGAGGGCTCAGGATCACTCGGGGCTGGGGAGCGGTGTGTCACCAATGACAGTCACCACGTCCCAGCGGGTCCCCGCCCAGGACATCAGTGCTGTCCTTGCACTGCTGAGCGCTCACCCCGCACCAAATCCAGCCGCCACCCTGGGGGAGCCATGGCTCTAATCCTACTCCATCTGTCTGAGCTGGGAAATGCCCTCGCCAGACACCCCCCCCAGGCAGCCCCCACCCCCCAGCCGGGCACGGCGGCCCCGGTCCCCAGGGGCCTGGGCCAGTGGCCATGAGCGTGGCACCATCTGGAGCCCCGGCAGCCCCAGCCAGTCCCCTGGGATTACGGTGGGTGCCGGCGCCGGGGCATCCACAGCCCCAGGTGCAGGGCCCAGGGGAGGTGGGGGAGGACAACAGCTGGGTGCCAGATGTGCAGCCCCATGCTTGGCCCTGGGGCTCCTGCTTCACAGGAAATGGCCCCAGCAGCCACCACGGTGAGTCAGGATGGGGGACAGGCAGCTGCCCTGGAGGGATCCCCATCCTGCTGGGCCCCCAGGATGGGGTGGTCCTCCTGAGAGCTGTCCCTGAGGTGGGAAGGACCCTGCTCAACCCTGACCTGCAGAGGAGCAGCACGAAGCAGAGACAGGGACCCAGCCAAAGAGGCAGCCTGGTCTGTGACAAGGCTGGCCAGGAGTCACCATCACCTCTGGGCCACACATCACAGTGCCCAGGGGTTGGGGAGCGTGTCCAGGCACCACCCCTGATGGACAATGGGGTGGGAAACCACAGGTGCTGCCTACAGAGACCTGCAGCAGGGACACAAAGGGACCCTGTGGCTCCGGTGTCTTTGCAGTGACACTGGACAAGGCTGTCCTGCCTGGACAGTCCTTGTGCCCATCTAATCACTGCATGCCCTTGGCAGGCACTGGTGTGGCCTCGACCAGAACTGCCAAGTGGATGTGAGATGCCGGGACAGAGCCAGCAGCGCCACCGGGCACGCGCCAGGCACGGTCACGTCCCCTGCGGCCACCATCCCTGTGCTGGGAGTGCCAGTGAACCCCGGGAACCACAGCCCCGTGGGGTGCAATTCACATGGGGAACGGCTGCCACCAGCTCTGCCACGTGCCCACTCTGTTTGTTGCAGGTGGTTTTGTGGGAGTCATCAGGGATCCACCGAGATAAGGCAGGGCCAGGCACCCGGCCCTTCCCGGGCAGGCCGTGGCACTGCCTCGTGGCATTGCCCCATGGCTGGGGTCACTCTGCTGCTTTTCCAGGGCTGCCAGCTGTGCCTGCACCCCGTGGACGGTGTTGGGGTGCTGGGGCTGGGGGGGAAGTGGGACGATAACCCAAAGCCAGCGCCTAATCCCCGACAAAGCCTCCCCATTCCTCACGCTTGGCCGGGCAGGGAATGTGCTGAGGCAGCACCCGGGGGGACCGTCCTTGCCTCTGACCTTCACGGCGTGCTGGGGCACAGCGAGGTGATGGGGCGGGTAGCCCCAGCATCCCCCGGCATTCCCCAGCACCCCAGCACCGCGGTGGGGCTGCATGGCTCAGCCCACGGGATCCCCAAACTGATCCGGGGCAAATGGGGCTGTGCTGGGGGGGACCCCCGAGGCCATTCCCCCCGGCAGAGCGGAGGTGCCTGCGGGAAAGGTGCGGGGGAGCGGGGGGACAGATGCGCTCTGACACGTGTCCCGGGGCACGCCCGGTTTCACAGAAACCGGCCCCGGTGACGGTGCTGCCCGGGAGCCGTCCCCGAGCGAAGGTCGCTCCGGCGGGGAAAGGCGGGGAAAGGCCCGAGGTGACGCTTGTCACCGCCCGGAGAGAGCACGGGCACCCCCTCACCGTGCCCCGCGGAACCTCCGGGACCGCGCCGAGTGCGGCGGCCGGAACCGGGGCAGCACCGGCCCCGCAAGCGTGCCCCGGCTGCCGGCACCGGTACCGGGGGTCCCAAACCGCAGGGGTCGGAAAAGGCCCCGGCTCCTCGCTCCCGGCCAGCACATACGGCCGGGTCTCGCTCATCCGTGGACGCGGGGACACCGGGGTGGCTGTACATTCCTTCCCAAAAACACCCCCGGGCACTTCCTCCGGCGGGGCCGGGGTAGGAAGGGGTTAAGCTCGAATCTCGAAACTCGCCGCTCCGGGCTTCACTCGGCCCTCCTCTTCCTCCTCCTCCTCCTCAGCGAAAGGGGCCACGGGCCGCTGCACCCGCGGGGCGGCTGTCACGGGCTGGGCGCGCCCCGCACCCTCTCCCTGCCCCGGGGCTCCACCGGGCACCCCGCGCCTTTCCCGGGGCACTCCGCAGCCTTTTCCCGGCCCGAGGCATCCCCGGGCGCCCCGCACCTTTCCCGGGACACTCCGCGCCTTTCCCGGGGCACACCGCAGCCTTTCCCCAGTCCGCAGCACCCCAAGGCACCCCGCATCTTTCCCCAGGACCCCCGCGTACCCAGGAACCCCGCGCCCCTTCCCGGGATATCCCGCATTCCCTCCCGGGCCCGGGGCATCCAGACCAGCGTGCACCACGCACTCCGGAACCGGCCCAGGGCACCCCGCACCCCTCTCCAGGGCACCTCCGCACCCCGGGACCAGCGGTGATGCGGAGGTGGCGAGGAGCCCCCGCTGCCCCGCGGGGTGAGGAGCCCCGGATGGGGCGGTGCGCCCGTGGGTACCCCAGCGGGGAAGGGGTGCGCGGAGTAACGTCAGGCCGGGTCGCCCGTGAGGTGATGCGGGGTCTCACCTGAGGAACTCCTGCAGGCAGGTGTCGCAGAAGCGGTGGCCGCAAGTGGAGACGCGGACGGGCTCCCGCATGGGCTTCCCGCAGAGCGGGCACAGCACCCGCCGCCGCGGCCGCTCCAGCAGCTTGTAGTCGTAGCCCGGCATCCCGCCGCCGCCCCGCGCCCGCCGCCGCCGCCCCGCGCCCGCTCGGCTCCGCGCTCCGCGACCGGCTCCGCCCGGGGGCCGGACGGGGCGGTGGGACCGGGCTGAGCCCGCCCCGCGACGGGGGACGGCATCGCCATCGCCACCACCCCCTGCCCGGACCCCGCCTCCCCGCCCCGCCGCACGGGGGGATGGAGCGGTGCCGGCAACCCGGGGGTTCGGAGAGCATCGCACAGGGGACAGCCCTTCCAAGGGGTTTGGGGTGCAGCGCATCGGGGACTGCCACCCTAGGCACTTGGAGAACGCCCCGCCGGGCACGGGCCTCTGGGGGGGTTTGGTACCCACCGCACTGGGAACAGGCAGCCCAGGAGTTTGGGGAGCATCAACATCACATCACACATGGCCCGCTCAGCCACTGCAGCCTCCTCTGGCCCGGGGCCGAGCTCTGGGGGCACACACCGCGGTGTCCTCACTGACCCTACATGCCCTCCTTGACTCAGAGGTGTCCCAGAGGTGCCGCACTCCTGCAGGCAGCCCGAGGCCGTGGTTGTGCCCTGAGCGAGGCTGGAGGTCGATACATCCCCCAGTCCTGCTCCTACCGCGGAGAGCAGCTCGTGTCTCAGCCATCACCCACAGCAGGACACGGAGGGGCTGCCCTGAGCCCTCCGTGCCACTGGCACGGGGGGACACACGCTCCTGTGGCTTTGTCTTGTTGGGAGCTCATGCCCCAGGCTGCAGAAGGCAGCCTCCCTCCAGCCACAGTTTGTAACTGAGCAAGAGCCTGGAGGAGGGAGAATAAAAGCAAATCTGTCTGGCTCCAGCCCCCTTGTCACTCTTTCAGAAATCAGAGCAGCATATGGGAGTATTTGCCCCTTTCCCCAGAGATGGAGCCGAGCAGATGACAGGCTGTGAGCATGTGTTAGTCCCACCAACGCTCACTCCAGCCAGCTTCCCATTAAGGGCGGCAGTTGCTCCAGACCCAAATGTTAGCAGTTTTCAATTAGCAAATGGCAGAGGAGAGGGATTCCTGGGGGACACGCTGAGCAAGTCGAGCTCTATCACTTGTCACTCAAGGAGCTCACGTTACCCTTCTCCCAGAGAGGCTCTGCTTAAAATAAAACCCTGCAGCAGCCCGGGGGGGAGGCAGCCTGCTTGCTGCCAGAGCTGCCAGGGAGGGGATGGGTGGCTCATTTCTGGGGTTACCCCGAGGGATAGTAGTTTGTTCTGAGCTGCACTGGGACTCCTAAATATCAGGGAACCTTGTACTGGGGTACACTGAGCACGAGCTGCCATCAGCAGGGTATTTTCAGAGAGACGTGACTCGCTGCTCAGATGATGGAGAGCACTGAGCTAAACTTTAACCAGCTCCTGGTGATACTGGAAACCTGACAGGTAAAAACAAGTGACAGTGGGCACCTGTACAGGGTGCAGTGGGGAGCTACAGCCATGTTAAGCTGGGGTTGAGGTGTTCCCCAGCCAGGTTTGCTCAGGGCTGTGACACCCCCAGGGCAGGATCTACCAGCAGCCCCATGATCCAGCTGGTTCTGCCACTCTGTGCCAGCAGAGCCCGGAGCCAGGCTGTCTCCAAGAGATAGGCACAACCCAGACACTGTTCTTGACATGCTGTGACCGGGCCCCAGCTAAAAGCTGTCTGTGGACACCACTCTGGGACAGCGTTCAGGCCAAAAGGACAGGTCCTTGGTATCCTGGGGTTGATGGGACTCCAAAGACAGGACACTTCAGTCCTGTAAACACAGGCAGCCTGTGCCTCCGATGACAACCATGAAACAGCCGACTTTTATCATTATTTACTGCTTCTCTTTGATGTTTTAAAATTATTCTTCCCTAAGCTCGCTGAAGAGCATCTCTGCTAATTAGCCAGGAGCTGACAAAGCCATCAGAAGGTGCTGGCTGTGCCGGCAGGGCGGCTGGGAGGTGTCAGACCCTGCAAACAAAGATCCCTCCTTTTCCCCCTCTCCCTAAGCAAAGCCCTCCCCGCACTCAACATCACAGCCAGGCATTTGTCTCACACAAAGGCGACACTCAGGGCAATTCCCTTTGTGGAGGTGATATGTTCCCTGTCCCCCACGATGGGTCACTTCTTGAACCAATCTGAGCTTGGAGAGGCCTCTTGTCCTCCTCAGCCTCTCACTGCTACTCCATCCCTCTGCCTTCTATTTAACTTAAACTGGAGGGGCAGAAAACCGACGCTCCGGCTTCTAAAGAAGTTAAGGTGGAGCCTTTCGCCCCAGGGAAAGGAGTGGGGAGAATCCTCTCCCGGCTTCTGGGGCCTCGTGCCCAGGGAGGGCAGGGGTAAGGGATCCAGGCAGATGGACAGAGGGACAGCAGCCGCACCTCCTGCCAAAAGCCTCGTGGGAATGAGGATACAACCTCGACAGAGGTGCCAAAATCAAAATAAATCAGCTCCGGGATCAGCAGGCGGTTTGGGCTGTTTCCTGCTACAGTAATGGCCCCAAGTCAGCAGGATCTTATTTGGAACAGGGACAGCTTTTCCCGAGGTGACAATGCCCAGAGGATGCACAAACGGGGACCAGGCAGCCCCAGCCCATATCACCTCCCTTTCCCGTTCCCCTCCGGCCCAGCCTTTCCTTAGCAGGAAGAGCTGCAGGGACACTGATCCACCACCAGCTCCACGCACCACAGGAACAAAAAAAGGATAAAGGGAGAAGCCCTGAGACCGGCAGATTTCACCGGGAGCTTCTGCAGAGAAACAAAGCAGCAGACGTGAGGAATGCAAGTGGCCTATTTGCCCGGGCTGCTCTCTGCCTCCGGCAGCACGGACATGCCTCGGCTTGTCGTTCCAGGAGCTTTTGTTGCTCGGGGCTGGGGGCCTCTTTGTTTCCTTTACCCTTTCGCCAGGCTTGGTCACAGCCCGGTATTAAATTATTCAAATGATCTCACTGGGCTTCGCAGCTGAACTCCTGTGTGGAGAGCCCAGGCTGCAAAATCCCAAGGGCTCCAGCCCTCATCGGAGCCCCCAGCCCAGCACAAAGCACACTGGTCCACACTGCTTTCCCCAGTCTGGAGCAAAGGATCCCAATATTCAAGCTGGTGACACCTCCAGCCCCAGAACTGCAGTGCAAAGGTGTCATTAAGCCATAAAATCATCCACCTAACACCAGTACACTTGACAGGAACTGAGTGGGGGGGCTGCACCCCTGGATCTGGCAGTCCAGATGGAGCACTGGAGCAGGAAGAGCCTGGCTCCTCAAGCAGTGGCATTTTGGTGCCACCACTGACAAGGCAAAGGGTGTCAGACCTCTGTCCTGCCTGCTGCTGTCCCAGCCAACCCTCAGCCCTGGCAAGGCTGCAGGAGGAGCACCAGCCCCTTCCTATGGGATGTGTTTGAACGCGGTGTGGAGCGAGGGGAGCCCCGAGAGCTCTGCACAACACACGCAAGAGAAATCTGATGCTGGAAGGAGCAGGAGCTGCTGCCAGCTCCACACAGGGAGGAGAGGCAGTGGCCCAGAGGGACTTTGAGGCAGCTCTGCAACCACCCTGGTGCCCAGGCTGGTCTGGGAGGGGAAAGCACCTTCCCCGACGACGCGCTGAGCCGTCTCCGTAACCTGCAGCACAGGAAAGTGCCAAAGGACTGGCAGAGCCTTTGAATTCCAGTCGGCTTCCTGGGATGGCAGGGCGTAACCGCCTGAGAAGGCAGCTCCACAAGAAACAAAAAAGGCAGGGAAAAACCCGTGCACCCACCCTGCCAGGAGCCAAAGAGGGAGGCTGTGTCTGCAGCCAGGGCTGCACACGCCTCTCCCGGCCGGACGGGACCTGCTCCCTTCCCCAGCTGGAGCCTGGGAGGTGAGGGAAGGAAGGGCAGGAGAGCTGCAGAAATTCATTACCTTCCACATGACAGAGGGATCACTTGGCTTTTACCAGAGCCCGTCGAGGTTTCCCTCATTGAAAACAGGAAAGAATCACAAAAATAATTAGAGAGATTTCATCTCAGCCAGCTTATGAAAGCACTGACTTTATACACAACAGATTGGCAACAGCACAAAGATGGATGTGAAAGGCAAGAGCATTTGCAATGTCAGACAGATCAGAGACAGAAGCTCATCAAAAAATGGCCCAGGGCAAATGTAAGTTAAAAAAAGAAAAGAAGAGGAAAAAAAATAAAGGAAACGACCCTTCTGGAGACAAAAAACGTGACTCCTGTCCATAACACATGGATGTGCTTCTCCTGCCCACAAAGAACTCTGATGATAACTCATCAGCTCCTTGGACAAATCTGGGTTAAAAAACTTCAAGTACTGACGATCACTAGCTGTGTTTTGTGTGCCAGTCAGCAGCAGGACTGAAGGGCTTGAGGACAAATGTCAGCTGAAGGATCCTCCAGCGAGCTCCTGGGGCCAGGGGAGGCTGTAATTGGAAAGCTCCAGGCAGCATTTGGGGAGAGCTGTGCAGCACAGGGAAGCTGCTCATGCAGAGCTCGGCCAGCCGTGCAGGCAGGACCTTCCAAAGTGTGCTCAATAAATGGGTGAAACGTTTTAGGGGGGGATGGGAAAGGACAGACTTCTCTAATTAGTAAAGAGGTTTGCATTTAGTCACCCAGCACAGTGCCTGGGGCCCTGACTCCAGACGCTGCTGTGCAAAGGCTGACAGCTCTCTCAGACACAGAGCTGTCAGCCTGGGCTTTGTAACCAGAAACATTTTCCACAGAGAAAAACAACTCCTGTGCTCCTCACTTTTCCACACAGGGACCTCCAGCAGGGAGGGGAAGAGCCATGGTGTGATCCCCTGAAGGCTGCACCGGAGCTCTGCGCACATTCAGGGCAGTGACTCTCAGGCACTGGAGGTTCACAGTGACAATTCAATAAGTGAGACCAGCTCTGGTTCCTTGGGAACCATCGTTAGGAGCTCTGTGTTCCCAGACTGCTGCCTTTGGAGTGCAGCTGAGGAGCTCTGGAGCGTGGAGTGTATCTGAGCCAGGCCACCATGGGCAGCAGGAAGAGCAGGATGTGGCTGCTCTCACTCACTGGGAAGGCGACTCCTCCATGACAGCTGAAACAAAAAGGGTAAAAGACCAAGATTTAGCTGGAAGCCTCACCTTGATGAAGCTACAAGAAGCGTTCTGCCCTACATGCCTGATACCAAAATCCCTGTCCCCTTCCCTTACAGGAAGCCACTGCAAGACCTCAGTAGTGGCATAAGCAAGCCAACGCCCAGCAGACAGAGCCCAACCAGGACAAAATGCAGTCTCTTGAGGTTTGTGCTCTCCTCCTCTTCTCCAGTCTGGCTTCTCCCAGTTACTCTGTTTGCAGTGGGATTGAGAGAAGGGAGCAGCAGCAGCTCATGATAACTTGGGCAGCAGCCCAAGCCAGTAGAAAGCAGAGTTGGCCCCACGGAAGGAGCAGAACGGCCGCCCCAAAGGTGGAGTGCAGCTTGCCTGTGCCAGCACCCTCCCAGGCCAGATCACAGCAGCAATGACATCACATGTGTCACCAGACCTCTTGTTCTCACTGGAGAAATTTCCAGGCAGATTGAGCTGTGTGAAAGCCCGAATCTCAGCTCTTTACAGAGCTCTTAGTGCTTTTTTGCACACTGGTTGCTGAGGGATGCTGGGGCAGGCAAGGCTGCTGCCCTCACACTGCTGAATTTGCACTCCCATACTGGGACAGGACAAGGTTTCGGGCAGAGGGACAGCAGTGGGGCTACACACTCAGTCCCTGCTCTTACAGTGCTGCAGGTGGGACAAACCAGCTGTCACAGAGTGCAGAGCAACTCCAGCAGTGGAAGGGGAAAGCAGCCTGCAGTCTTCCTGCAGAGACAAAACCCTTTTACTCCCCTGACAAATGCCCTACTTGTTCCTGAGCCTGGGGACTCGGCCATTCCCCATCCCCTTCATGTGCACACATCACATGAGAACTGGCCACTTGCAGGGGAGAAACAGAGCCAGGGCTGATTCCCCTGTGCCGGGGCTGTCAGCTGGGCCTCCTCCCCTCCGGGCTGTAATTAGCCTCCTTGAAGTGGGCTGGGACTGGAATCCCTCAGCCCAGGCTGAGGCCATAATCAGCCCAGCAGAGGAGGAAGAAAGGCCCTGCAGCAGTCTGGGCCAGGCTCCCGTTGTACATCCAGGCAGCGGAAGGGCAGGTCACGCCACGGGCACGTTTTAACTGAGCCGTGATGCTGCCTTTGGCCCGAGCAGAGAGGAACCACAAAACCATCGCTATCTTTTCCAAACCACAATGGAAAGGCAGCAGCCAAAATGACGCCTCAAATCTCAGCTTCTATTTCAGCAGCATCAATTAGAGAGCTGCTCTTTTTGGATACTCAGTGGACCGCTGGCACGCCAGCTCCCTGCCGGCCGCAGCTTGGCCAGCCTACCTGTCTGGGAGTGCACGAGACAGCCTCTGCCATCCATTTGCTCCCCTTGCCCAGTGGGAGAGGCAATGTCACAGAGCTGAAGAGCAGCAGGGGAATTATTTTGGGCTTGAAGTTATTTCTATTCATCTCCAGCTCAAGAAGGACTATAATAACACTGAGCTTACATGCGAGGGTTACTCAGCACGACTCCAGTCACAAGGCATTGTGTCTGGCTGGGTCCTCATGGCAGGAATCAGAGGGACAAAGCCTTTACTCACGCTTTACTGCCAGCAGTGTGTTCCCGTGGCAGCAGGCAACAGAAGTCACCAGGTATGGATGTGTCTCCTCCAGCTGCACGGGCCTTGGCACTCCCGTTTCCTCGTCCTTCCTGCCCAGGCGTCCCCTGGCTCCTTTCCCCCACGTACACACCTCGCCATCTGCAGAGGGATACAAACACCTCGCTGCACACCTGCCTGGGCCAGAGCAGAGAGGCCAGCCAGGGCCTGCTGCAGCCCAGGACATGGGGACTTCAGCCTCACCTGCTCCGATGGCCACAGTGAAGGCATCTCCACAAGCCACCACAGTGACCTTCATCGTCTCAAGCCCCACAACCAAGTGGGGCACGCGGCTGTTGTGGCAGGAGTTGGTGCCCAGCTGCCCATGCTGGTTGCTCCCAAAGGTGTAACAGTGGCCAGAAGCTGACAGCAGAGAGGAGAGACACAACTGGGTATCACTTGGGACACACTGAAACCCCTCAAGCTCTTTGCAGTCTTCAGGCTGAGCATCCTGCTCCATAAAGCTTCAACACTGGGAGCAGAGAGTCTTGAGAGACTGCCCACAGGAAACAGGCAGAAGGAAGACACGGAAAATGCAGGTGTCCCCCCTCTCAGAACTTGGGCACACATCCTCACCTGTGACAGCAGCTGAGTGTGCTGTACCAATGTCAGCACACACAATGGGCTCTTGGTTCAAGGGGGCTGACTGGGCACACACAAACACAGTGGCCTCCTCCATCTGGTCCTCTGGGGAAGGCTCCTCTGCTGAGCTGATCCGATCTAGGCCCAGCTTGTTACACCTGCACAAAGAAAATCTCTAGGATCACATAGGGATGTCTTCTGGAGCCCCTTGGTCACAACACAGACAGGCCCAGGAGGGTAAAATGTGGAGCATGGACGCTCACCCCTCTTACCTGTTGCTCCCACAAGCAAGAATCTGGTTCTTCACTGTGAGGACCATAGAGGAATCGATGCCACAGATGACCCTCTGAGCTTCATGCTCTGGAGGGACTGTGACCTGCTGGGGGCAGTTGTGGCACTCCAGGGTGCCTAGCCCAAGCCGACCTGGCAGGAAGAACAGAGCAGGGAACAGCTGATGGCAACACAAACCCTGAGCACAGCCCAACTGAGGGCCGCACCAACACAGCTGCTGCAAGAGTCCAGCCTGGCATCCCAGAAAGCAGTGAAACCCAAAGCATGGGGGCCCTGGTATGCAGTAAAACAGCTGCAGCTTTTCCACACCCACCCACCCTGGCACATCTGGAGGGGACTGTGGGCAAGCAGGGCCAGCAAAAGGAGCAGGGGAACAGGCACAAGCCCTGTTCTGCAAAACAAACATCTCTTACCATTATCCCCCCTGCCCCAGGCAAACACTTCCCGTTCGTTGGAGACTGCCAGGACATGAGATGCACCACAGGCCACCTGCACCATCTCGTAGCCCAGCAGGGCCTCCACAATCTTGGGCTGGCAGGGGAAGAGCAGCAGCCGTCAGCCGAGACCTCCCAGCCTGCCCGGCTGCTCCCATCCCGGCCCCCCCAGACTCAACACGGTGCTGGCAGCATCCCAGTTTTCATCCAACACAAACAACAGAGAATTTCTTCTTTTTTCTTTTTTTTGTTCCAAACAGTCTTCAAAGGGATAAGAGACTACGTGCACACAGCACAGAAGATAATGCAAACATCTCTGGGGCGGAAGAAAGCAGCCAGCACGAGAGTTTGGAAAGGGAAAAGGTTCAGCAAGAGGTGGGATTCACCCCCCTGCCCATGTGGGGAGTGCCAGGGGCTGTGAATGCCTGCTCTGAGCAGGCAGGGGCTTGGTGCAGGATGCGTTGGCTCAAAGGCTCTTGTGCAGAGGAGCTGTGAGTTAATGGCTCAGATTCATTAGGGTGTGGAGGGACCAGGATCTCCACATTTCACCCAGCCCCTGCTGTGACCTGCTGTTAGATCTGACACCTTGCCTCATACTCATTATCTTCCTCAAGTGAAAAGCACCGTTTGTTGGGATCTGGCTGCTGCTTCCAACTGGCCTCCCCTCCCCAGCCATAAGCAGGGAGCAGCTCAGCTCTGGGAGGAGCAGGAACAAACGGGCCAGCTGACCACAGTGACAAATGGCACCAGTCCCTGGGCTCGGCTGGAAGCCATCGGCTGCTGCCACATCCGAGGGTAGGCGAGGAAGAAGCTGGAAGGGAGCAATGAGCCCCAGTGTTCCGAGCCAATCGGAAACACACAGCTCTTTAAATACTGGCTCTTTTGAAAAATAACTTTTCTCAGTGAACCCTGGCAGCTGCAGGCCAAGAGTGAAGCAGGCAGGTGTGTCATTAGAGGCAGGCTCCAAGCTGGGAGCCTGCCAACAGCAACCACAAGGCAGCTCTTGACTTCCCCCATGCTCAAAGGGATCATTGTGTAGGGGGGGAGAGAAAGAGAGAGGCAGGTTGGGTCTTTTAAAACCCACAGTGACAGGGAGAAGAGGGGGAGGGGGTCAGATGCCAGAGCATGCCTGGGATGCACATCCCTGGAGCTGGGATGAACCCGCTCACGTGGTGCAGAAGCCACGATCCGATCCGTCCTTCACCCTGGGGGAGCAGCACGCCCAGCACCCTCTCCACCAACCTGGCTCACATCCGTGAAGTTTCCGTGCCCCAAACAGCCATTGCTGCCGCTGCCAAAAGTCATGATTATCCCCCTGTCTGGAGGAGCAAAAAAGAGCCTTGTCAGTGGCACACATGAGGCCCTGCGAGGTGACACAGCCGAGATGTGGCCATGGCTCCCAGGACATCGGACCCACTCTGACTCAGAACGAGCTGCAGGGACCACAAGCCTTTAGTGAGCTTCCAAGGAACTGCAGGAACTTCCAGAGAGCTGCAGCCTCACTGGGCTGCAACGGCTTGACAAACAAACAGCAGTGATAAGAGTGCTGAGATAACATTGCTGCAGCTGTGTCGGCAGGAGCTGCTAACTCCACGGTCTGTCAAGGTGTTAAAGTCACAGAGGCACTCCCTGAGCAGCTGCCCTGCAGAGGGGTGGCAGGAAACACCATGGGAGGTAGGATAAACACATGCCCATGGAGTTTGCCCACTGTTTATCTGTTGTTTGCTGCCCTGACCTCCAACAAAAGAGCAAACAGAGCTCCCACAGGACCACTGGGAGAGCTTTGCTCCACAAACATGGCCTTGGACTGATGTGTGTACTCCCCTCTCACCCAGAACACTTCCTGGACTGCTCTGAAGGGGCTTCAAACCCTGCTTTCCTGCAGTTTGAGGACAACCAGCTCTGCATCAGCTCACACTGACTCCTCACTGTGGCACCAGCCATTGCTGGACATTGTGTTGCCCATGCCACACTCACAGAGTATGTGATTAAGATTCTTCTCCCCACTGTCAGCTCTGGTTTCAGGTGAGAGCAATGCAACCATGATGACAAGCACAGGAGATTTCATCGCATTATAGAACAATTTAGGTTGGAAAAGACCTTTAAGATGACCCAAGTCCAACTGTTTTTGGCCCTCCCCATACCAGACAGTTTGGGACCAGGTCAAACAGTATGGCATCACAGGAGAACCATGTCTGCCATTTCTGACCCCCACATGATGCTACATGGGAGGCCACAGAGGCCTCTGGGTCACCCCAGCCCAGAGCATCTCTCTGGCTCCTCTCTGAGTAGGCTCTCCAGGCAGTCCACAGGGCTTTAGGGAGTTCTGGGACCCAGGCAGGTGAAGGCAGGAGGCAGCAGCTCACCTGTGAGGCAGGCTGTGAAAAGATCACCACAAGACACGTGTTTGATGGTCACTCCAGACTGACCCTCCAGAAAGCGGGACACAAACTGAGGCTGGAGCTGCTCAGTGGCTCCTGGGAGAGAAGGACCCCCGGCAGCACCCATGGGAGGAGCCTGATGGAGAGAAGCCATGGAAGAGCTGAGCTGGAGAATACTGATGAACCCCTTCCCACAGGCTCATCAGCATTACACACACCCTGGGGCTGGGACTGCAGTCCTGGAGGAGGCAGTGCCAGGGTCTGTGAGTGAACAGAAATGCCTCCTTCACAGAAATCACACTTCCAAAGCTCCACAGCCACTGTCTGCCCCAGGCTCCCTGTCACTCACCTCCCACAGGATGAGCCTCCCAGATTTGGTGACCCCAGCCTTCTGTGTCCTGCCAGCAGAGACCTGCACCACCTCAGTGTTCAGCATGGGCAGGCGGAGAGGGGTGGTGATCCCACTGCCCCATGTGTAGATGGATGACAGTGGAGGTGGGATTCCTGTCCCGGCTGAACCACATCGGACACCTGTGGGGCACAGAGAAACCATTCATGTGGATCCCTGACTCTCCTCCCACAGGAAAAGCAACAGCACCAGCCAGTCTGGGTGCCAGCATAGCTGCCAAAGCCAGACCAGTGCTGGTCCAAGGGGCTGCAGGGCTCCTCCAGAGCTCAGGGAAAGCAACATCTCTTTAAATTCTTCTCTCCAGAGCCCTGAGCACTTCTCTGACTTGTGTCATCCAAAGAAAAGGGTCCTTCCAAAAGGACTTGGTTGAACATATCATGCCAGAACTCACCCCTTGACCTAGCACTGCTTGCTCGTCCACCTGTCCGGCTGTGGGTCACTGTGGGCACTGGAGCCAAAGGTTTTTCAGGCCTGCCAAACCAAAATCCAGCCTTTAATGTCCTGCAGAGCCCTGGATCACATAATGTCTGGGCAGAGCTACAGCAGAAGCCACGGGTGAATCACTCACAGCACTGCCTTGTCAGTGCTTTAAACAACCTGAGAGAGGGGAGCTGGCACCAGTTCACTTCCCCCTGTGCTCACAACTCTCTGTTTGCAGTCACTGTGATGACAAGCCCACACCTGCTATGGCACCTGCCTGGCTCTGAGCCCCTGGGCCAAGCTCAGCCAGCAGCAGCTGCATGTTAAGCAGCACAGGAGAGCTGCATTGGGAAAATGTTCTCTTTGGAGCTCAGAACAGAGGCAGTGAGCTGGTCAGACATGCTGTGGGCTGTGGCAGCCCCTCCCAATGGTCACTGAGGTGGCAGTGTCACTTGCCTCCTCATTTTGACGCTGCCCACGTCTGTGTAGAGGTTCAGGAGGGGCCGGATGCAGATGGCCTGGGCCATGATCTCATTCAGCTGGGGCCGCTTGGAAGGATCCAGGTTGAGCATGCTGAGGATGAGCTGGCGCAGGTCGGGGCTGTATCGATCTGATATTGGGGCAAACGTCCCGCTCATGATCTTCAACACTAAGGCAGGAAGGTTCTGGAGAAAAAACAAGAGATAAACAGTGGCTGGGCAGTCAGGGGCGAGGCCAAGGAGGAAGGAGCTCTCAGCACTGCCCTCTGCCTTCACACTTCCCGGCTCTCTGAGAAGTGATCCCAGCATACATTTTCACCTCTGTGAGAGGCCACTGCTCCCTGTGCTATGTGTAAACCACAGCGCTCTTACCGCAGCTTCAAAAGCCCTCTTGAGGCTGGCGAGCTCGTAAAGCACACAGCCCAGGGCCCAGATGTCACTCTTCTGGTTGTAAGGTTTCCCTTCACAGAGCTCTGGGGAGATGTAGCACGGAGTTCCCACCACCTACAAGAGACAGAAATTTACCATAGCGCAGTGAAACTAGGGCAGAGAGGTGAAAAGAGGAAGGCTTGGTGCAGAACTGGCTGGAACACCACCACCTAAAGCTCCACAGAGCTGGGCTTTTGTTCCCTTGGCATCAACAGCTGCCTGACAATCTCAGTGAAAAACAAGAGGATTTGCCTTTCCAGTGACACATACAGTGATTGCCTCTAATTTTGCTTCTATCCACTTGAGAGAATCAGAGCCCAGAGCATTGAGCATGATACAAATGTCTGCTCAGATTAGCCCAGGTGGGGAAAGACACTCAAATGTCAAGCAGAGAGAGGAGATTAAGGCAGGATGGGAGTGCACAGGCAGGAATTTATTTACTAAGGATGTGTCAGACGAGTCTGCAACACCACCCCCAGCAGGAGCCACCTTGTCTGCCCTCACCAGTGGGTCCAGACACCCATATCCTCTCCCAGCTTTGGGCAGGTCAGTCTTACCCTTCTGCAGCCCACAGAGCCACAGCAAACTCAGGCATGAAAACATCAGCCAAGGAACAAAGCAGCATTGCCTAAAGCCACTTTCCAGAGACTATTGTGAACCAAACCCAGAGTTTCCAGCCTGCTGCCATGGTAAGAAGCTCCTCTGCCACTCACAGTGTATGCTTTGCTCTTGCTGCTCAAGATTTTGGAGATGCCAAAGTCTCCGATCTTGACAATCATACGATGTTTGTCCAGGAGGATGTTCTGGGTCTTCAGGTCACGGTGCAGGATCTGCTTGGTGTGCACATGGTGCAGGGCCAGGAGGATCTGCACGAAGAAGTGCAGGATGGTGTCCTCATCCAGCAAGGAATTACAGCGTTTGTGGATGAACTCTGCCAGAGTGCCCCCTGAAAGGAACAACAAAGGGCTGTGGGCACAAGGAGCTGCACAGGACAGCACAAACCTGACTAAAACTGGGGGGCATTTTGCCATTTTGGCATCCTAACAAGCCAAGTATGTGGGAAAAACATGTCCTGGTGGGATATGCAGCACATCCTCCAATGCTCCTGAACAATGGCAGCACAGCTGGTGGGAGGAAGAAATAGCCAGAGAGAAGTTTACTGTTGACTTATTATCAAAAGCAGAAGGAAAAGAAACACTAAAATTACAGCTCTTGGAAGAACACATAAACCTCCATGGCAGAACAAGATCAGCCTGTTCTGCAGAGGAGAATTCTTGCAGTCCAAGAGGCCACGTGGCACAGAGAGGCCCCTGTCGGGAAGGGGAGGTCCAGAATCAGGGCTCACGTACAGCTTTCAGCAAACTTTCATGCAAATGTTGGTTTCATCTGAAACTCCACAAGAAATCTTGTTAGAAATGTGGGGGCAACAGAGTTACCACAGAGAAATGCACCTGAAACCTGAGACAAGGGAAGATGGTGACATGCTGATCAGGGACAGAGGGGTTTGAAATCAACTTGTTTTGGATATGGTTAGCAGGTGTAAGGCATATAATCATGGAGTGGCTGAGGCTGGAAGGGATCTTGTGAGATCACTGCTCAAGCACCAGAATCTCTTTTGAGTATTTTCAAGGACGGTGTCTCCACAACCTGCATCAATACTTGGTCACTTGCCTTATGGTCAATTTGGTATCCACCAAGAACCACAGATACTGTTCTACAAAAATGTCTACTCAAGAGAGACGTGCTTGGACTCCTGGGGGTTAAAAGCCCAGCATCTTTACAAGGAGCACAATGTGAGACCGCAGCAGCTTGACCCAAAGAGAGCCAAGTGCTTGGCATCCCCTGGACCTGCCGAGGGAGCAGCTACAGGCACTGGGGGACAGCAGGGCCCACCTGGGGCATATTCCATGGCGATCATGAGTGCCTTGTCCTCCAGAAAGTTCTCGTAGTACTCGATGACATTGGGGTGGCTGAGCAGCTTGAGGACCTGGCACTCGTTCTGCGCTGCCAGCCGCTCATCCTTGCTCATCTGCTCCACCGGGATCTGCTTCAGAATCACCAACTTCTGGTCAGCCTTGCGCAGGCACAGGTGCACGATGCTGCGGGGACACGGACAGGGCCTCAGAGCGGGGACGAGGGACACAACACAGGACCTGGCCCTCACACTGGGGTGACACAGGTCGCCTGCAATCCTCGCGCTACTCCGTGCCACGTCCCCCTGGCTGCCACTCCCCGGCCGACCCCGCATTGCCGCGGCCACAAGCGCCTCGCTGCCAAGGGAACTCGGCTTAAAGGCCTCCTGGCCGGAGGCAGAAAGACTGGAGATGTCCCCATCGCCCATCCCCGGCGCCCCCTCACCCGAAGGCCCCTCTCCCCACCACGCGGATCCGCTCGTATTTCTCCATCCCGGGGTCCGGCTCCTTCCGTCTCCATGGAGACACTTCCGCGCTGCTACGGCGTCCCCGGGCGGACAAACGGCGCCGTGTTTGTAAAGCCTGGGGGGCTTCGTGCTTCGGTCGGGGAAGGGGTTAACGCCATCCCCGCGTGGGTGGCACCCCAGCGCCACCGAGGGCCAAGCCCTCTTGGATAGCACCCACAGAGAGAGGTTTGGGGTGCGCTGGGCCGTCCGCCCCGATCGGGGCAGGACCTCCCGCACCCTCAGAGAGCGGCGGTGTCCCCAGCAGGCTCCAGCCCCGAGCCTGGAGGGGCACACACTGCGGGGGGCTGCGCTGCTGTGGGGCCAGCATAAGGGCCACGAGTCCCCTCCGTGGCTCCCTAGACTTGCTTTAGACCCCCCAGGACTACGAGCACTCCTGGGGCCGGCCGTGATGGCGGCTATAGCGCGGAAGCGGGTCCTGCCCTGCACCCAGGAGTGGTGGCCTCTGTCCTGGAGTGGGGACAGGGACAGTAGTGGCAGCGGTGGCACTGCCACGTGGCTCTGGTGCCATCTAGCGACAGCGAGAATGGGGAAAGCCGCGCAAGCCAGCGCCCGGCAGCGTGCGGCAGCGCCGGGGCAGGACCCCCGTGCAGGAGCCAGCATCCCGCCGCGTTTCGGTGCCGCGTTTTCGGCTTCACCCTGCTGCAGCCTGGTATCAAGGGGCATCTTTGAGTGCCGCAGCCCCTCTGCCCTGAGGCCCCCCCTCCATGTCTTGAGGTGAGCGTTTGTGGGTGCTCCCAAAACTTTTCCAAACACGGGTGTTTTCCCCGGCATCCCACCCCCCGACACAATGAGCCGCAAACACCGGAGACAGCCACAGCGTGCCGGGGACATACACAGCGTGAAGAACAGATGTGCGAGGCGCACGCCAGCTGTGCCTCATTGTGGCAGATGTTCAGGGCGCAGCACAGATGTGCAACGTCTGCCATGCACACGCTGCGCCCACCGTCCTGCTGCCCAGTACAGACGGGCAGTGTTTGACACTCACCATGGGAAAGAAAACTCTTCTCCCCAGGTTGCTGGTGGCTGTTTGTCACAGGCGTTTGGCACTCCAAGGGCAGCCAGAGTTCCAGGTGAGGCAGCTTGGGTCTGGGAGGAATCCTGTGATATTTGTGATTTTCGGAGGTGGAAGCCTGCTCCCTGGACATGAGCAGTGGCTCTTTTCCATAGGAAACAAAACTCATCTCCCCCGGGTTATATTGGCAGCATCTTTTTTCCAGTAAATATGCTGCCTGAATGAAAGAGGGTTTTAGCCATTCAGATAATGTTTCTATCAAAATGTCAAGCATACATGCAGACCTGGACAGCTAAATCCCAGAACAGACTTGGAAACAATTATGAAAATATATCTTCCAAACTGACCTGCTCTCAGCTGATATGAGCACTGAATTCAGGGACTGTCTTAGGAGAATTATTAAGGAGGATCCAGACATGGTGTGGGAATCAGTCTCAGATCTCAGCTCTCTGGTACTAGTATAACAGTCAAAATACCTGCATGAAAAGCTTTGCTTGGCAGCCCGGAAATCTCCAGGACAAATGGTGTTCAGGGAATAATAGTTCCTAAAGCGCAGAAAAAAAACCCCATAGTAAATACTTTCGGTATTCAATGGCGCTCTCCCAGTATTAGAATTTAGTGCCCTTTCCTGTTGTGTTTATGTTTTGGAGGAAACCACCACCTTACAATAGCTCAGCAGAAAGAGCAACCAGACTGCAGGGAAATCAGAGCACACTCCTCGGAGCCTCCTCCCGCCCTTAGAGGCGGGCCGGCAACGCGGCCCTCCCTCCCCTCAAGGCGGCGGCGGGGAGACGGGCCGGGAGCACGAACTTCGCCGCCATGGAGGTGGATGTGGCGGAGGATGAGAAGGCCGGGCCGTCGACAGGCGAGAAGCGGGGACCCGCCGAGGCCGCGGGGGCCACACCCGGCGGCGGCAGCGGCCACTACGAGCTGCCCTGGTGAGCAGGGGTAGCGGGCGAGGGAGCGCGGCCGCCCCAAGCCGCCATGACCACCCGCCAGAGGGAGCGGGGGCGGGGCGATGGGGGCGGAGCGCGCGGTGATTGGTGCAGAGCTGGAAGGGAGGCGGGACTATGTGCTGCACAGCCAATGAGGTGAGGGCGGGGCGCTGCTGGCGGGAAGGCGGGAGTTGTGGCGGCTGAGGGGATGGTGGCGGCCGGAGGCGGCCGCGGCCTGACCCGCGTGTTCACGGCTGTCCCCCGATGCTCGCCGGTGTGCAGGGCTCGGAAGCGGGGTTCTGTCTGCACCCTGTGACCTGCGCCGTCTCTTGGCGGGGCTGGGAAAGCAGAAATCACATAATCACAGAATGGTTTGGGTTGGAAGGGACCTTAAAGCCCATCTCGTTCCAGTCTCCTGTAATGGACAGGGATACCTTCCACTAGACCAGGTTGCTCCAAGCTCTGTCCAGCCTGGCCTTGAACACTTCCACTTCCAGAAATTAATAGTGAAGAAAATCCCATTGTTTTCCTTTGTAACACAAAGAAAATACCAGCCATGCACTGTGTTGACCATGGGACAACACACAGGGTGGCTTCTCCCCTCATGAGATGAGGCACTGAATTCCTGTTTGAGTTGTGCAGTTTTTCTCTCCTTTTGCTTTTTTTTATACCAATGGAAGTGAAACCTTTCAGGGTGGTACGGCCCTGGCGCAGGTTGCCCAGAGAAGCTGTGGCTGCCCCATCCTTGGAAGTGTTCAAGGCTGGATTGGACCTGGAGCAACCTGGTCCAGTGGAAGGTGTCCCTGCCCATGGTAGGAGGCTGCAGTGAGATGGCCTTTGAGGTCTTTTCCAAGCCAAACCATTCTGGGATTTTCTGAGACAGTGATTAGTGTTGTGGAATGCTGTGCTTAGCAGTAATGGAGACCCTGCAGCACTTGCACTGAAGACATGTCTATCCATCTTTATCCTGTGCTCTCCTAGCATAATCCTCCTTGTCCATTTCTCTAAAGCAATATTAAAGTGTTATTAGATGTGGTGATGTGTGTGGAGTTTTACTTTTACAGGGTGGAAAAATACAGACCCATGAAACTGTCTGAAATAGTTGGAAATGAAGATACTGTGAGCAGGTTGGAGGTGTGTAGCTGTCCCTGTATCTTTTTACAGGTTATCTCAAAAAACCATTTCTGCATAGATCCACAGGCTAGTAAAAACACTATTGTATTTTTACATCCATATTTGAGTATGTAGAAGAAAGCTTCCTGATTTACTTAAAAAATTACAAATTTTAGATTATATTTGAATGGTGTGTAAGAAAATATGCCTTCTTCAATTGGGATGTTTAAATTGACCATTTGATACAGTTTAGAGAACTTGTAGCTGTTATAATAATACTGTTTCAATTAATAAATTTTATTTGTATAACAACAGAAAGAATTATAATGAGTTTTTTTGGAAAAGAAATGTTTGCCGTATCAATTCTTCCCTGAAATTATCCAAGTCAATGTTGGATGGGGCTTGGAGGAACCTGGTCTAGTGGAAGGTGTCCCTGCCATGGCAGAGGGTTGGAATGAGATGGGCTTTAAGGTCTCTCCCAATTTTAACTATTGCAGGATTCTATAATTCTATGACAAATTAGTCTGTGAACATCATTTGCTAACAGAAAGATTATACTAGCAAGTATATAATTAAAACAAATGTAAAGGAAAGGCAAGAGTACTAAAGATCTGTGGAATTAAGTGCTTTTAAATATTTCCATATTATTCTAGGGGTTGATTTCTAATAGTTCAGTTGAAAAAACCAAACATAAAAGCAGCAAGGTTCAAAAAGTGAAAATAGGAGAGGAAAAAAAAAAGTCTTGTTTCTGATGCTTAAAATAGAACATAATTGAATCTATTTGTTCCTGTTATTTTCTTACATAATTTCTTATTATAATTCTTTCTTAGGTCTTTGCAAAAGAGGGGAATGTACCAAATATTATAATTGCTGTGAGTATTGCTTTCTTGTGCTGTATTTCAGTGTTGGTGCTGGATTTGAAATCTAGCCAGGTTGGCCTCCCAGTACAGATCAGCTTTGTGCCTGACTGTACTGGTGAGGGAGATGTTGGTTGTGTGGTCTTGGAGCAATGTTTTTGGCAGAAACAAGTTTAAATCTTCCTGTGCTTGTCCCTGCAGCATATCTCCTCTGTTAGGAGCAGAATCCTGAGCTCAGGCACAGCTTCTAGGCTGATATTTTCTCTGCAGTTCCTCTGTTGCAATCTATTTTCATGAATGAGGAGATTTGTAGAGAGCACAGCTTAGAAAATTGCATTAAACTTACCAGCAGTTATTGCATTGTCACGTTTTTAGGGCCCTCCAGGAACAGGTAAAACCACCAGTATCCTGTGTTTGGCTCGTGCTCTGCTTGGTCCTGCATTAAAGGATGCTGTTCTGGAGCTGAATGCCTCAAATGACAGGTAAGAATGAATAAACCTTACCAAATTTTTAATGAAGAAGCAAATTTCCATTAAACCCAGGCCAGTTTGATAGGCTTAATGCTTAGTAGAAGCTTAGTAAAAGCTTTTAAGACTCATTTTAGTGCAGTCTTTCCAGCTAAAAGTTAGGCAATATTTGGTGTTCACCCATCAACACAGATATTATTTCTTGATGTTTTATAAACCTTATAAACTTTGATATACAAAAATATAAACAGGTAGAGTACAGAATCCATAATGGTACTTTTTTCTTAAGTTTATTTGAAAGAGTTAAGCTTCCCACTGCATTCATGAGGATCCTAAGAATGTAGGTGTGTAGAGGACTGCAAGGATCAGGCACTAAGGACTGATTATATTTCCCAGGCTCTGTTCAGACCCATCCTGAAGTATTCTGACATTTCCTGGTGTGTTGTCTGAGCACAATACACTTCACCTAATCTGTTACCATCAGTTATGGAAGAACTACAGAGCCCACAACATTCTTTTTCTAAACAGAACAAAACAGTAAAATCCTTTCTTAATAAAAGTAGGTCTTTGAACGGACTCTGGTAAAGTATCTGTGTTGTGTTGATGTGATTCAGTCTATCCAGCTGTTCTTAAACTCTTCTGAGCTACAGCTGGGGCTGTGGGAAGAGCTGGCAAAGCAATCTTAATTGCTTCTGCCTTTGTTTATTTATTACCCTTTCCTTGTGCCAAACGTAAGTAATTTTGTGCTGGTACTGCAAGTATGGTTACTGGCTTTGTGTATGTTTATATTGCTACTGTTAAATTATTTTCTTCAAAACCCCGCAAACCAAGGATTGTTGGTGATTGTTGGCTTAAAGCATGGTTCCACAGCAGTTGTGCTGAAACAGCTGAAGGGACAGGAACAAACAGCAGTAGAACCAGGAGCACTTCAGCTGCTGTGACTGCTGAAAAAAAAAAATCTGTATTTTCACCCAACTAACCATGAATCAATTGAATTATTGTTCCAGAGGCATTGATGTTGTAAGAAACAAAATCAAAATGTTTGCCCAGCAAAAGGTCACACTTCCAAAAGGTCGGCATAAAATAATCATCCTCGATGAAGCAGACAGGTATGTTGTTTTTTCTTGATCTCAGCTACTGTGTGAAATGTGCTGCATCTCTCCTGTCTGTAGAGATCTTGGACAGTATTGAGTGTTTCTATCAAGCTGTTCAAAACAATTTGTTAGCAAATGAATATGGGTTGAACAGTGATCATATGGGAGTGCTCACAGCAAGATCATTGCTTTGAAAGAGATGCTGAATATTGACATGCAATTCTCTGGATATGAAACAGAGCAGTTTGTTGGAAAGATGCCCCATCCCTGGAACTGTCCATGGCAGAGGGCTGGAACTGGGTGAACTTTAAGGTCCCTTCCAGCCCAAACCATTCTGTGATCCCTTCTCTTTGGAAAGAGTCTGGCTCATGTAGGGAATTTCACTGAATGAAATTCGCTGAATGAATGAAACATTCTCCTCCTCCATATTCTTAGCAGTGTTCTTCAGAGCATTAATGATTTCATTTTGCATGCCATGGATGTCATTTTGCATGTTGTGGAGGTCTCAGTAACTATCTGTTTTGCAGGGTGGTTTGTTCACGTGGCTAGAAAAAGCTGCTTAGTTTATCAAACCAGAATATTACAAAGCACAGCTTAATATCAGTAAACTCCGAAGCTTGTATGAAAATAGGTTGCACCTATGAGTGAGTGAAGGACAAAAGCTGTCCTAACTCTTTGTCTGCCCTCAGCATGACAGATGGAGCACAACAAGCATTGAGAAGAACAATGGAAATTTATTCCAAAACAACACGCTTCGCACTGGCGTGCAATGCCTCTGACAAAATCATAGGTAAGTGCTGCTGCTTCCTGGGTGTCCATGTTATACATACTGTTGGCTAACTCCCAAGGCAGCTTCCAGAAATACCTTGATCCAGCTTGTTGCAAGAAAGCACGGTACTTCTGAAAAATCAAGCCACCTGTACTTCAGCTGATAAAAGAGTTTGTGTAGTCAGGGAGCCCTCTGAGCAGCCATTTTTGATGGATAGTGCCATATGTGACTGCAGAAGCAGATTTCTCATGCTTTGGGCTTAATCTGCATCCAACTCTGCTACAGTTTAGGATGTTTGATGTGTTGTTTAGTGAGTATTGAACACTTTTTGTCCATTCTGAATCCTAATCTTAAGTTTGCCTATAGGCGAACACATTGCAGACCTTTAGACTTCTCTTGAAAAAATAACATGATATACATCTATATTCATAACATGATCTGTCATAGCATGATATAACATCTGTATTCAGAAATCCAGTAGAACAGAGGAAGCTGAGCTTTGTATATATTTCCACATATCTGGGATATGTGCTACTCCAGTAGCATGTTTGGGCTCAAGGGAAGGACTATAACAATTATATGTGCTTAAGGAGAGGCTGTGTTCTGCTTGGAGCTTACATGCCCTTTTTCTTTAAAAGACATAAGAAATGTTGAAAACAGAAATGAAGATGTGTGTTTAGTTTTGAGGTTTTTTTTTTTTTTTGAGAAAAAGAGAGATAAGCTAATTACACATCTCTGTCCTCAGAACCTATTCAGTCTCGGTGTGCAGTGCTGCGTTATACCAAGCTGACAGATGCACAAATACTTGCCAGGCTACTGAAAATTGTTGAGAAAGAGGATGTAGCATATACAGATGATGGACTGGAAGCCATTATCTTCACAGCCCAAGGTGATATGAGACAGAACTTTAAGGTCAGGCAATCTATATAAAGGCTTCTATATAAAGAAAAAACTTCTGAATTGCAGCTCTCAAGGATTTCTCTCTGGAGAGGTAAATCAAAGGAGGATGTAACTTGTGGCCCAAGAGAAATTGAACTATTTGGTTTTGTGAGGGTTTAAAATGCTCCTTAAAAGTGAGTTGGTGGGAAGTGGATACCAAATTTGTGGGAGGAAATAAAGTCAGCATAAATCTGTGATTTTTTTCTGTTGTTTAATAGCAAACTGCTTATTTGGCATCATTTCCTGAAGTGCATTTCATCCTGAGGAGGAGAGTGAGAAGTAGAGCACTTCAGAAAATAATTAAGGTCTTATTTTTTTCTTTCACAGGCATTAAACAACTTACAATCTACATACTCTGGATTTGGCTTTCTAAACAGTGAAAATGTCTTTAAGGTCAGTAACAGCTGAAAACAGTTTTGCCAGAAGTTTAGCCCTGTGGCTGTGTGATTCCACTGGACACATAAGCCTTTTTGCTAGTTTTGCAGACAGCCCTGTGTGTGTAGCAGTAGCCCATGTGCCTTTTGAAAAGATGTCCCTAATGGCACATGGGAGGGATGTGAGAGCTTTGCAGCTCTCTCAAAGCACACAAATCCAATAACTGCTGGGAAATTTCAGTGATAACTTGGGAATCTCTTACTTGGGTGTTCTCATTTCACCCTGTTGTGTCTGCCATGACAGACTATCTGAAAAGTCAGATTACTTAAATTTTAGTCTATTATGGAGTATTTCTGATTCAGTGCCTCCACTCCATAGAAGCTTGGTGAAAATACCAGAAGTTTAATGTGAAGTCTTCTGATATTTTAAGTGTGATATTTCTCTTGGATACAGGTATGTGACGAGCCTCATCCTCTGCTTGTGAAGGAAATGATACAACACTGCATAAGTGCAAATATTGATGAAGCATACAAGGTTGGTTTTCATGTCTTGTGTGAGTACAGACAGGCATTATTTCTCTACAAAATTTTTTGTTTGCTTTGAGAAGTTCTCAATATGTGTTGTTTTTTAAGATATGGGCAATACCATATAGATAAGTTGATAAACTAAATCACTTTGGGGAAGGAGTTTGTTCACATAAATAAGCCAACAAGCAAAAAAGTTGTAGTGAAATTAATTGCTAGATGCTTTTGGTTAAATCAGCAAATAAATAGTACATGCGATTTCAGTAATTATACACAGCTGTTCCAAAAGTGAATCTCCTTGACTCACCTGGCAGATAAATGGGGGATTATTCTTGCCTGCACAGATCCTTGCCCATCTGTGGCGCCTTGGATACTCTCCAGAAGATGTCATTGGCAATATCTTCCGTGTGTGCAAGACCTTTCAAATGCCAGAATATCTGAAACTGGAATTTATCAAGGTTAGTACTAACTCAGCTCCTGATGGGACCTTTTGGGCCTTTTTAAGAAGAGAATGTGATTGGGGGCAGCCTCAGGGATTTCTGTTTAAAATTTGTTGTATATTAGCACAAAGAAAGTGCTTCTTGACTCATTGCTGCTTTCTTCCCCACTGCATCATCAGTTTGTCAGTGAGAAGTCACTTCAAGTTCAGCATCTGAACACCCACTGAAGTGCCAGAAGTCACTTTAGTGATCAGCTCAGATTAATAGCAGATGTAATGCTGAATTTATTAGTAATATGAAAGCCCCAAATAACATCTTGAAAATGTTTTTCAAGTGCATACTTAATTCTAGTCCAATAGATAGTCAAATGTTAAATTAAATTAACGGAGTTCACAAATGGTAAGCTGGTGATATGAAATCACCCTTCATATTTGAAACCTGTCCTCATATGCAGGCACCTTACTTCTTATAAAGAAACTGGGGAAATACAGGCTTTGATTTTAAAAACATAAGGCATTTTAGTTGGTTTATAGGAGTAGGTACATTCTCTGAGGTACGAGTGACTCAAAGCTGGTCTTTTAGCAGTAAGGGCTCTGTTCTCTTTAGTCATTTGTAAAATATACACAGGCTGGGGGAGTAAACAGAAGCAATGTCTCTGTCTCCAGGAAATTGGGTACACTCACATGAAGATAGCAGAAGGTGTGAACTCCCTTTTACAAATGGCTGGGCTGCTGGCCCGGCTGTGCCAGAAGACTGCAGCCCCTGCAGCCAGTTAGGCACCTCCTCAAGCCTGCTGGGAGGAAACCAGGTTTTGTTGCAAAAATGTTATATACTTCTTTTATTTAGACCAATAAAGCTCTAAAATTTACTTTAACCCACACAATTGTATGTGTTTTCTAATCAGGATAGGTTAGAGAGGGCTGTGACAATCCAGGGCAATTAAGGTCTGTCCAGTGCACTTAGCAAAACTGCTTATGTCCATGGTATTGAGACCTAAGCAGAAGAAGCAAAAATGGAATCCTGTTGTTAGGGATTACACTTCAAGCCTGGTCATGAGTGATCTTACCAAGACAGAAATCTTTTTTCACAAAATACAGCATTTACTGAAGTTAAAATTGAGACACATTGAGCAAGTGCCACTTTGTTCTGTGGGTAGGGAAGGTATTTTCACCAAACATACAGGAGAAATATTGCACATTACTTAATGGTGCCACTATATTTTGGATATTCCTTTTGTAATCTTTAAAAAAACTTGACTGAATTCTGGGATGCTCTGCATTTAAGTTCCCTTTCCTATCCTTGCTTCTCCAGGCTAGGTAATGTCATAGTTTCACCCTGCCAGAAAGCTACAGAATCATGTTTGCCTGTCCAGTTTTGGAAACACCTTGCTAGTGTAGATGGGCAATTAAGTGTGAAATGCATAGAGAAAGCAAATATAAATTGAATTTGACCACCTGATATGCAAGTCTTGTATCTCTAAGCAGCTACATCTTAATATAATGAATCACAGAATCACTGGGTTTGAAGAGA
>VWYI01046913.1:0-63120 GCA_013399455.1 Anthoscopus minutus | reverse complement strand
TTCACTGGTGGGGTTTCATATACATTCTAATGTTTCTGCTAATTATCTCAGAAATTGTGTAATGGAGTTTTGACTGAGGTAGCAAAGTACCGGTTTTTTATTACTTTTGCATTGTGGGTGCCTTAATGTAATTTTTTGTTGAGTGCATTGAATTTACTGCTGGTCTGTTTGGTCTTCTGTTTAGCAGCCTTACTGCAAGCTTAATCTATAATTGCAGTAAACCAGTGGTTCTCAAATTGTGCCCTGTGGATCCCTGGGGATTGACAGTGCACTTGCTGGTAATCCACAGCGAGCCTCTCTGCTAGCAGGTACTGGCTTTCCTCCAAGTCCCCATCCAGGTGTTCCTCTGATCAGAACCTTGGAGTGGAGGAGACAGCCCATGCCATCCATGCCTGTGGGAAGCAAAGTATTTCTGCTGAGCTCCTCTTCACTCAGTGAAAACGTTTGAGAGCCCTGGCGCTGAGCATTTGAGTTGCTTGTATTTAGACTGTGTTGCTGCTCCTTAATCATGCATGTTGCCCCTCCATTTCTGTGCAGATTGCAGCCCTACTCCGGAAGAATCTGCCCCAGGTATGTGCATTCATGGCTTCTGCTGCTTCTGAAAACAGCAGGGGTTTGTTCATAGTTAACTGAACAAGTGCCTGGCTTTAAGATGGACGCTTTTGAAATGACAATGCTTTACAACACCACGTGAGTCACCAAACCTATTGAGAAGTTATTTCCTAAGAATGCAGTGGGTATCTGGTCATTTTGCACGTCCACAAATGGGAGATGTCTTGTTCAGGGCCTCTTTGGTTTATCCAGTTGATGTGTTTTAGCAAACTGATGTAGGTGGCAGTGGTTTGGGGCCTGTTCCAAATGTCATTGAAGTCTGTGGGAGTCTGACATTTCAGATGTGCCTTTTCAGACTGGCTATTGAGCTGGTCTTTCTGAATAAGAAGTCAAGCAGAACATGGAATAGTCAATAAGGCTGATGGAAAATCTCTGTTGTGGGTGCACACCAATTAGTATTGGGGATTGCAGGTCTCATGTTTCAGGATACAGAATTTAGTAGTCTCATCCCAGTGTTAACCTTTCTTCTGTCTTTGTCCCTCTGTACTTAATATGAAGACTAAAATATCTTTTCAAGGTCTTGGAGGATAGCTGTTTCAATAATATATTTATTGCTCTAGAGAAGAGAGACCCTTAGGGCAAAAAAAGCAATAACTTTTCTTGCCTGATGTTAAATCCTACCAACTTTATGTATTTGGTTCTCTTAAAAAGACATTATTTTTTGATGAAATAGGCAGCAGTATATAATCAGCAAAAGTTCACTGTGTGAGCTCATTGGCCTTCCTAACACCCCTACCTTGTTCCAACCTAATTTGAGGCTGGGAGTGCAATTCCTGACTCCTGTTAATAATAACTGCCATTGACTGAAAAATAAAAGAACACAGGTGGACACCACTCTGAAGTAGTTAGCAAAAATAATTTAGAACTTTGCAGACTGACAAGGGTTTGTTTCTTCATGGCCAGAATTTTAAACCAAGAGAATACACAGCGCAGAGGATTTTTGCTCGCTACCCCAGATTGAGTCACTGTAGTGTATGTGAATATTGGAAGGAAAAAACCTAATAATTGCATTACCTTCACCTGTGTACTTTGTGATTACCAAAGATAAACATATCTTTCAAATGTAGTGCTGTCAGAGACACTACAGTTTTAAATCTTCGCTGATTTAGTAACTACATACATGTATGTACATGCAGTCAATGAGATGATGATGTGCTGGAAGATATTTTCAGTTCTTGTTATTCTCATTTGCTTGCAGAAAAGCTCCTAAATGCAGTAAGAGAAACACTGTTAGTATCATCTGTATTTTGCTTTCTAAGTGCTCACAAGGCCGTGTTACGGCATCTGACTAATTCTGAGATAAAATATTTAGTAGAATTTAAAAGATAAGCTGTGATTCCTTGCCTGTTCTTTTGATGTTTCCTGCTTTTATTTAAGGCAATGAAGCAGAGTCAAACAGCTTCCTCTTTGTGTAGTTTGTTAGATTACCTATCTACCACATATAACAGAAGCCAGAAGGATAGTTCTGTTAATCTTGTCAGATACATTTCTGTTAACAGACTTCCAGAGTTCCCCTCTTTGTCTGATTATCAAAGGAACATTTATTATTACTGACTCTTAGTTCTGCCTTTGAGTCAAAATCCCAAAGAAATTTCCTTACAGGGGCTTTAAGTGTTTCATTCATGCAGGTTCTGGTCTGTACATTGCCTTGTTCCTGCAGCCAACTGGGGTGGGAATTGTGTGTGTGTTGTTTGTGAGCTCTGGTGCTTTTAAAAAAGAAACATATTGTCCTGCCCTTTAAAAAGAGAAGGACTTGAACAACTCAGTTTCACTTCTGTACTTCCTGTGCAGGACCTTTAAGAGAATCTCTCTGGGTCATATAGTGTATTTCAGTGGAATAAAAGCTCCAAAGTACTTTCAACAATCTGTATGACTCCCATCTAAATCACTATGTTTAGGATTTCTTGTTATCTAGCTTAAAGCCTTTAAAACTGCTCAAGTGACAGGAATCACTTAAAAGAGTACCTACATTAATTTCTCACCTCACACCTTATTATTCTTAGCTGCAAATAGGAGATGAGCATCATCTTTCCTCATGAGGTGCAATAAGGATCAATAAGGTGGTGAGGCAGTTGAAGGAATGATATACCTATGAGCCTAGAGATTCAAAAAGCAGGGTATTTGGCAGGAATCTCATCGACAGAAAGGGCTAAGAAGACGGTCCCTATTTCTGTAATACAATGGACTCCTTCTGTCTGTCCGTGTATGTGCAGTAAAAGGGTTTGTTTGAACATGAACATGGAGTTGTATACACTTCTGTATATAGTTAGTCATGCTTCTGTTATGATTTCCAAATCAGCTATTGTACAGCCTCTTGTGTGGACACAAATGCTGGCAACTTCTACATGGTCTGGAAAGTCTTAACAGCTTTACAGAGTAAAATTCTCCATATTTTCCTCATGCAATAACTACACTGTAAAGTTACTTAATTATTACAAAGCAGAGAATAACTATTCAGCCAAAATAAAATTACTTCTAAATGTGATTTATCAACAACTTTGACTTTTAACAGGAAGTTTCTTCTTAATGTGTATTTGTTTAGAATAAAGTGTTTCCACTGCTGCTAATTTTTTTTTCTTTTAACCAGGTGAATGGAGTGAAGCTCTTTATCCCTTGCTGACCACACTCACTGACTGTGTAGCCATGATGAGCGACAAGGCAAAGAAAGCCATGGTCTTTTTATTAATGCAGGACAGTGCCCCGACAATAGGGCTCTGCCTGAGCCTTCAGTATCGCAGGGATGTTGTCTTCTGCCAGACTGTAAGCAAGCAAATATCCATGATTTGATTTCACTTCCACAATTGGTGGGGTTTCTGTGAAATATGAAAGATTACTCTTTCCAGAATTTTTAAGATATCTTCTCAGGTTTGGTACTGATTTCCCCCCACAAGCTGTGCTATCCTGTACTTGCTGGTTACTTACATGTATTTGACAATACATAAATTAGGCATCCCCTTGGATATACATTCATTCACTATTGAAAACAAAAATTCTTCCAGAACTAGTAAAAATATACTGCTATATTCAGAAACAGCCTTTGCTTTCCAATGCCACTAAGCCAAAGCAAAAGTAAGATGTGAAAGAGGGGGTCAAAAAGGTCTGTGAGTAGCAGGTGTACTCCCTCAGTTACCTTTTGTTCTCTGCACTGAGAAACCCAGCAGGACATATGGTACCTAAAGACAGAAGTCCAGCTATGGGAAGAGAAATTAGTTCTGGTTTTTTTTTTTCCCTGAAGTTCTGTTTCCGGACCTGCTGGCATCTTTTGTGTCAGACACTGACTAGCAGGTGTCCGCACTAAAAAAAAATTCCAATGCCCACAGGAAAAAAATTCTGCACACTACACTTCCCTCTGTAGTGTCTGCTTTCCTGTGAAATCACTATCTTGTTCATTTGTTTCAAACAGTTTATTTCTTGGACAACATTGGCAGGGCTTTTGTTCCATAATGTAGTATCAAAAATGTAAAACAAGTGACGGGATGAAAGGAAATGTCCTCAAGTTGTGCCAGGGGAGATTTAGATTAGATATTAGGAAAAATTTCTTCATGGAATGGGTTCTTAAGACCTGGAGTGGGCTGCTCAGGAAAGTGGAGTCACCATCCCTGAAGTGTTCAACAAATCAGGACATGGTTTAATGGTGTATGTGGTGCTGGTGCTGGGTTAGACTTGGTGATCATGGAGGTGTTTTCCAACATTAATGATTCTTTGATTCTGTGATCTCATAAAGATAGAATCAGGGAATTTTCCTATATAAAACCCACCTCATAATGCAGATAATTCTTAAATTCAGTCCTTTGAATATGTTTACCCATCATGATCGGAACTTTATTCTCTTCTGTTAATTCTATGACAGTCATAAACCTGTGTACATAGTATATGGTCATCACCTGGGAAATTCCTTTGTTGACAGTAAATTAAGACTAGTATTAATCTTAGATAATAGTACTGACCTTAGTACTAGATCTTCAGATCTTGTTCTGAATATCTTGTAATGCCAGAGTTTAAATCTGCATAATGCAGATACTGCATTTTCAAGCTTTCTCAAATGTCATTTTTGAAAAACAGTAATTTATTCATACTATCTAAGTGCTTGGCCTGGAACTAGCTGTGTTGCTTTTCTGTCTAAAACTAAAACAATTCTCTAAAGAGCAACTTCTGTAATTCATAAGTTGTAGACCCTACCACAAGTGATTTTGTTCAGAAAAAAAGAAGGTGTGAGCAGCCCCATTTTGAGATAGCTTATGAAAAGAAGGCAGCTTGCCCTGAATCTGATTTCATGAATGTTTTGGGTTTTCAATGGTTGGTTGTTTTCAGCTGCAAGGAAAAGAAGATGTCTAAGGGAAAAAAGCATCTGTTTGACAGATTTTATTGCACATCTTATACATGCTATCATTTTTTGTTTGCGGCTGAAGAACCTTTTTTATTTTGAATCATTTCAATTCTTGTCTGTTTCCTCTCACAGCTGACAGCTCTCATTTGTGGTTTCATTATCAAGCTGAGGAACTGCCTGCATGATGATGGATTTCTAAGACAACTCTACACCATTGGCTTGCTGGCACAGTTTGAGAGCCTGCTGAGCACTTATGGTAAAGGCATGGGGCCAGGATATGGGATTAGCTGTTGAGTCAGCAAATTCTGAATTAAATTGGCTGCAACAGGATCTGAGATCTGAGTGTTTGAGCTGACAATCTGAAGCTCAGCTACAAAATGATTTTGAAAACTAAAATGCAAGACTAGATTATAGCTGAAATACTTAATTATCTAGCAACTCAATTTCTTTGCACTTACTTGAATTGCTTCTAAAAAATAAGGGTACTTCTTTTATAATAGAATGTCTAAGGTTTAAAAAAGACTAAAACATAACACAGTGGTCTTTGGGGTTTTTTTTCAGAAAATAATTAGATGAAAATTCTCGTAAGCTGGGAGAAACTGTGCCCAAAATACACTCTGATTTATCTTGAAACTTCTGTAGTCTTGCAGCACAATATGAGACTGAAGAGAGAATATAAAAAGGGAGAGTACTTCACTCAGAAGTGTTTCACTCCTGTGTCTCAAAAGCTGTCTGGATGCTGATTAGGGAATGCTTTACTGGGTGGATCCAGAATACCTTGTAGCTGCTCCAGTGCAAAGGATATCAATGAGACATCCTCTGACAATGCTGAGAAGTACTTATATGCATCACCTGACTTTGGAAATCAGTATATAAACTACTTAAAAAACAGTAGTCTGGACTGTTCTAGGTAACTGGTGTTTACTAAACTTGCTGAACTAAAAAAATCAGCCATGACATTGTTTGTAGGTCAAGGGGGAGGTCTGGGCTGCAACGCCGCTTCATCTGAGGAACTTCTTCATGGGGTGATGGCCTGCTGTTGACATCAAACTGACAAAGGGAAGTTGTGCATAATAAGTAATTACAATTCACTTTCCCCTCTTGGATTTAGGTGAGGAGCTGGCAATGCTGGAGGACATGAGTTTGGGAATCATGGACTTGAGGAATGTAACCTTTAAAGTAACTCAGGCTACATCAAATACATCTACTGACATGCTGCCAGTCATCACTGGAAATCGGTAAAAAGCAATAAATATACTTTATTCTGGACAAGAGGGAACGTACCAAAATTAGCTTTTTCTACCCAAGTTGTACAAGAACTGCAGTATTAATGAGCAGAGCGAAATCAGGTATTGTCAGGAAATTGGCTGATCTGATTTGAATGTCCACGAGGATATAAATGCAACACTACAGTTTGCTGCAGGTTTGTTTTTGAACTAGAATAGATTTTCTGACTAGAAGCTAGTTGTGGCAGTTCCTTAGAGTCAGTTTTGACTGATGGTTGCTTTTAAATATCTGTATTGTGTTCTAGATATTACCTCTCTTTAGATAAACAACACATTCTTGTATCTTTTTGATCCTTATGTCTAACAGCTGTTTATTTCTTTTCAGTGATGGATTTAATGTGAGGATCCCTCTGCCAAGCGCCTTGTTTGATTTGCTGCCACGTGAGATTCAAAGTGGAATGTTACTGAGAGTTCAACCTGTTCTTTTCAATGTGGGAATCAATGAGCAGCAAACCCTAGCAGAGAAGTAGGTATCCAGTCAGGCAAGCTCAGCCTTACTGGCAGTTCAGCAGTGGAACTACGCTGATGTGGAATTGCACTCTTGCATAACTTACAGGGATTCAGTTTCTCCAATATACAAACATGGGAACACTGTTCTAAATGAATCTGCCAAATGCCAAACAAAAGGAGGTCCTTCTTTATATGCCACGTAGCTGTGAAGCTCCTTACCTCATGAGTGTGAGACTGCTGTGGGTTTTTGTGGTTCAGAGGTGAATTTACAATGGGAGATCTGTCAAGGGCTATTTAGCACACAAGCGCTCCTTGTGACTTAAGACCTCTGTGAGTGACAGATCACTAGAGGCTGAGATCATTCTAGGTATTGCTGTGTATTTGCTGTCTTGGTTTTGCACTCTCCCTGAGACTCCCTCTCCTGGTCACTGTCAAAATTCATGGTAATTCAAGGTACACCTCTGTTTTAACATACCCTTGCGGTATTTATGTAATGAAACGCTGCTGTTGTGAAGCTGAAAAATATAATTATGTAATTATATTTGTTTGGGAAACTGTTCAGTTCTGGAAGAGCCAGCAAATTCCCTCTGCTATGGCCACATCCTGTAAAGAGTACACTGACAGAGCACTGCTCCAGTGAAGCCAGGCACGTGCATATTGTGACAGCAGCCTCAGTACCAGGCTGGAGTGTGCACTGTGGTGGTGGACAACGAGAAAAAGTCTAACAAAAGCATTCCAGCAGTTACTGTTGTGCTCTGTTGCCTACAAAGGAAGCCCAAGATGACTAGCACAGTTACAGATGTCAGCAGTCTGTGTGTACATCAGTGTATGTAGATATATTTAGACGAGATGAATTGGGGCATTGTTGACAATATTTATTACATTTGTGTTTTATTACTTTTAGATCCATATTTTTCCTTTATACACCTGGAGTCAACATTCTCAGTCCTATCTGCTGATGTTATGGTTGTTATTATTATGAACTAAACTAGTAAATCAATTTTTAAAAGTTTAAAGTTAGGTAAAACAATTTGCCAGGTAGAAATTTAATATTTAAAGAAAGACATGAAAGCCAAAGAATTTTAAATACTATTTTCTACAAGATTTTTCTTACACCTTCCTTCCCTTTTTCCCGTCATACCCATATATTTTCTTTCTTTGTAATGAATCGTTACAGCAGTTCTCTGTTACACTTCACCTGGCATTTGAATGGTTGGGGAACTGCTGGTATGAATCTTTAAACTGGTTTTTGGTAGATTTTGCAAGTGCAGTTGTTTTAAAGAAAAAGAGAAACATTTTACCTTGGACTTTTAATTGTTCCTTTCTTCTCCTATTAAAGGTTTGGAGACACCTCACTGCAAGAAATAATTAACATGGAAAGCTTAGTGCGGTTGAATTCATATTTTGAGCAGTTCAAGGAAGTTTTGCCTGATGATTGTAAGTATTTTGTAATTAATGACAAATCTGCTTGAACAGCACAATTCAGGCTTATTTTTTTATTAGTTTGCTCTATGTTGGTTTTCTAAATGTTGGTGATGCACCAGCATTAGTAACCTCCAAGAAATTATACAACTCTGTTTTAATACTTCAGTATTTAATACTTCAGTATTTCAGGTTTAAAGGTCAGACTGATTAACTTTCCTTTTTAAGGTTACTTTTACATTTCTTTCTAAGTGGCACTATGTACTGTATAATCATCCAGTTAGGCAGTGAGATTGTTGTAAGGTAAAGGTGTAAAAGTGAGATTCTAGCAGCAGCACTTTTATGTGCAGCTTTTGGTGACGCTCCCTGCACTTAAGATAAAACCTGCACAGAGATCAGCCTCCAGTTTTTAGGAACTCAGTCACTTCCCTTTGTTTTTCCTTTGGCACTTCCCTAAAATTGTTGCATCTGCAGTGAACAGCAGAGAACCTGGAAGAGAGACAAAACTTACATGCTTAAATTTTACTTATTTTCTTTTTAACTGGTTAACTTCTTGCTTGTTACTGTTGGGTGTTTTTTGAGAAGTCAGTGGCATAAGTGTTATTTAAGTGTGACCACAAAAATGGTGAAAATTCATCAATTCATTATTATTACAATCAAACCTCGTCTAAGGTTTTTTCATGTACCCTATAGTTGCAATTTTATTCCAGAAATACAAAGACAACAGCATGCAACAGGATAGTATGAATTCTGTCTGTTAAAGTGTGTTATTGCATGTTCAGTTACCCTGAATTTTTTTTTAATGTAGCTGAGGGCAGAACCTGCTTCCTTCCATCCAGGCATTCATAATGCTGCATAATATATACTCTGGAATGCTAGTTGCAAAATTTAATTTTTTATTGTGTAGTAGGCTAACATCAGATTTTCTTGTATGATTTAAAAATTAATCAGTTTTAAATGAATTTTGTTCATGTCTCTGTCTAGTATTTTATAATAATAATTCCCATTCAGCTCCTTCTTCTCCTTTTTAATTCCTCTCCACTTTTTGCTTGTTTTTTTTTTTACTTCAGTCTCTTCCCTCTTCCCCAAACCACTTATGTTTGATCCAATCATCTTTTAGCTTTTGCCTCTTTTTTTTCCTCCTGAAAGTTGTGGTGATATTTACAATATACAAAATGAAGTGTACTTTTCTGTGAACCCTTATCAAGGGAGAATAGCATTTTACATTTAACTGCAAACCAGATGATTGTGCCCAATTATGTAGTCTGTGGTAGGTAGAGGCAAAAGGAAAAACAAACAGGTCATTCTAGGGGACAAAGTTCCCAGTGAAGTATCTGGTGGCAGATTGCAGGAAATATTCCCTTCAGGAACAGTACACAAGAAAAATTCATTCCTAATGTCCTGTCCATGTCCCTGCGTTCTTAATTCTAAACGCTGCAGAATTTCTAAGAAATTAATTAGTCTTAGCTTCACCAGCTCCTTGTCCTTGTCCACATGCTCTCCTTGTCTTTAGAAAGAGGAAATGGCCTGCTCCCTCTTTTTGTTTACAGGTATTGTGTTCTTTCAAGGTGTAGAGTTCAAGCAGACCAGACCAGGACAGGCACAGTAGTGTTAATTATAGAAACGAGTTGTTTAGGTTGGAAAAGACCTCTAAGATCATCAAGTCCAACTATTTCCCCAGCACTGCCAAGTCTCCCTAAGTACCACATCTGCATGTTTTTTAAATACCTCCAGAGATGCTGACTCAACCTCTTCTCTGAGCAGCCTGCTCCAGTGCTTGACAACCCTTTCAGAGAAGAAATTTTTCCCAACATCCAATATAAATCTCCCCTGGTGCATCTCGAGGCCTTTTTCTCTTGTCCTGTTGCTGGTTGCCTGGGAGAAGAGCTTCTCTGGCTTTCAGATGGTTGTAGAGAGCCATAAAGTTCCCCCTGAGCCTCCTTTTCTCCAGGCTAAACAGCCCCAGCTCCTTCAGCTGCTTCTCATAAGACTTGTGCTCCACACCCTTCACCAGGTCTGTTGCCCTTTCTGGACATCACTGAGGTTTCAGCCCCTCAATGTCCTTCTTACAGTGAGTGGCCCAGAACTGAACACAGGATTTTTGGTGTGGCCTCATTACTGCAGAGTACAGGGGGACAATTCCTGCCCTGCTCCTGCTGGCCACACCATTGCTGATACAGGCCAGGTTGTGTGGCCTTCTTGGCCACCTGGGCACACCCTGGCTCAAGTTCAGCTGCTGTGGACCAGCACCCCAAGGTCTTTTTCCACTGGGCAGCTTCCCAGCCACTCTGTTCCCAGCCTGTAGCACTGCCTGGGGTTATTGTGACCCAAGAGCAGGACCTGGCACTTGGTCTTGCTGAACCCCATAAAAGTGGCCATGGCTTATTGATCCAGTCTGTCCAGATCCCTCTGTAGAGCTTTCCTGCCCTCCAATAGATCAGCATTCCTGCCCA
Organism: Anthoscopus minutus; assembly: GCA_013399455.1. Taxonomy (NCBI): domain Eukaryota; kingdom Metazoa; phylum Chordata; class Aves; order Passeriformes; family Paridae; genus Anthoscopus; species Anthoscopus minutus. The sequence continues at coordinate 52,570 of VWYI01046913.1, read as the reverse complement.
GCTTGGTGCCATCTGCCACTGACTGAGGGTGCACTTGAGCCCCTCCTGCAAATCATTGAAAAAGATTTTAAACAGGACTGGCTGCAGAACTGAGCCCTGGGGAACCACACTTGTGACCAGCCGCTAGCTGGATGTAGCACCCCTCACCAGCACTCTGTGGGCCTGGCCATCCAGCTGGGTTTTTTACCCAGTGAACACTCCTACCAAGCCATGAGCAGCCAGTTAGTCCAGGAGAATGCTGTGGGAAGCAGCCTTAAAGGCTTTGCTAAAGTCCAAGTAAAAAATTTCCACAGCCTTCCCATATCTACTCGGCGGTCACCTGCCTGTGGGAGGAGATCAGGTTAGTCTAACATACTATTTGCTGTGAGAAGTAGGCCTAAAATAAAACCTCATATATCACTCAGGTAGGATTCTTTTTGTCATAATGTCATCTCTTACACTGTATACCTCTGTATTTATTCAGTTACAACTTTAGTCAGTGTCCTCCATGGTTACTACTTTAAAAAAAAAAAACAACAACAACAAAAAAGACAGCTTGTCGAATGCTTATTATTGATTGTCTGGAGTATCTTGCTACATATGTAAGAGATGATGTGCAATAATTTGAGCACAGAAGATGAGTATTGAAGTTATTCTGAAAAATTTCGACTACTTTATTTCCACTTGGTGAAATATTAATAAGCAGGTCATGACAATGTGGTGTCCTGTGGGTGTTTCTTATAAAGCTGTCCAGCTTGAAAATTTAAAATTTAAAATGTGAGCAGAATACAAAATATCTTCAGAGTTTCTCTGAAGACATGCATGTTCTTCTGTCACCTCTGTGACACACAAACCAGAAGACTACCGATCTTGCTCCCTTTGTTCATTCTCTTATTATACTACTATTAGATTCTGAGTGCCCGAAGTTTAAAATAACTGGAATTTATATTTCCAACTGAGTTTTATTAGGCTTGAATTTGTTTTGTTGATGGTACTAAGTAAATCAGAACTTGAATAATTGCTCTAGTTTCAAGAAAACACAAATGTGTTTGCAACAGACACATAGAAACACTTTGTAAAAGATCTGTCAAACATGGATGAATAAGTGGAGCTGGTTTTGTTTGTTTTGTAGGTCTACCTCGATCTCGTAGTCAGACGTGCCTGCCTGAACTGTTAAGATTTCTGGGTCAAAATGTACATGCAAGGAAAAACAAGAATGTTGATATCCTTTGGCAAGCTGCTGAGGTATTTATTCATCTAAGCATCTCTGCATAGTTCAACTGATTTTCTGTATGCATATGTTTTTGCCCCTTTTTTATTACTGATATGTTTTAATTTCTCCATTTGCCTGCATGTAGCTTGGAAATGCTGCCAGGATAGACCTCTTCTAGAATGAGACATGGGGAGATAAAATGTATTTTTCGTATCAGAATTTTCCCCTCGCTCATTCAATGAAGTTCTTCTCTCTCAAATATGCCAAATTTTGACATTGAAGCCCTACACAACATTGGTGTCTCTCTAAGGGGAAGTACGGGTGTTCTCTCTGACAGAAAGTTATGCATGTAGAAGGAGTGATGGATTGCCTGTCCCATTTCTAGATATGCCGCAGACTTAATGGTGTTCGATTTACGAGCTGTAAAAGTGCCAAGGATAGGACTGCCATGTCGATCACCCTGGAGCAGTGTTTGATCCTACAGCATGAACATGGAATGGCTCCACAGGTCTTCACTCAGGCTCTGGAGTGTATGAGGAGGTAAGAGTTTGACCACATCACTTATTCCTAAATAAGGAACCATGCAAACTGCAGAGGAGTGGTGGTCTCTGTTTCCATCAAAAGAAAAAAAAAAGTAAAACTAAAGCCAGGAAACTGTAGAACTGACTGCTAGAATTCATCTCTCCCATGCATGTGAGTTGCATATGCTAAAGCTGATTCTTACCAGGTTTATATCAGACGGGCTTGAGTTTTCAGTAGAAAATGAAGAGTTTTCAGACAAGCATGTAAAAATATGTTTTCTGTTAATGCTGAGCTTACAAAACAGGAAACTTGTGCTTCTTTGAAAGGTGTCTAATGGCTTTACCGGAACTGTCACAGCGCTAGGTTTCTTAGTTCTAGATGAGGGAGATTACTCAGGGATGACCTGTCTTTTGTTCTTTGAAACACAGACACCTGCAGTTTGCACTGGTTTGCCACATGTATTCTTTAGCAGTGAAACACTGCTCACTGGGTGAAATGTCAGTATGAGTGTTTCACACTACAGCAATCAAATTTCATCACAACATGTCAGTGTGCTGTTGTCATATCAATATAATGATGTTCTGTATTCTGAAGCAGCAGAGATGTTTGCAGACTTAAGTACTGTACTTAAAAAAATATATATATAATCTGTTTACTGTTGTTCAATGCCTTGTTTCAAGCACTGCTGGAAAACTCCGTAAGTCACATACCAAAAGAAAGGATAAGAAATCTAGCTTTAGTCTTTATCAATGTAGTTCAACAATGCTGTTCAGTCCTGTTTTTCAACATTCACTCTTATCGAATGTACTGTACTGTGTGTCTTTTCACCAAATTCTCTAGAGTGTTCAATTCTCTTATCCTTTCTGTATGTTTTTGCTGTTTGACCCTTTCTTACTCTTCAGTTACCTAGAAAAAAAATGTCTCATATAATAACACTTGCAGCCTCTTACACTAGTAACTTAGGGGTTTATATCTGCATCTACTTGGGTGGCACTGGACTTTTTTATTTTCAGTTTTTTGCTGCACTTTTTGCTACATTGTCACAGAGTTAGTACAGGACATGAAAAGTGCACCCAGAAACTACTTAAACCTTGATATTAGAAACAAAACTTGAAACAGCTTTGCGAGGGAGAACTTACTAACTTAGAATAGACTAAGTGTTTTTCAAATATCTTTATTTAAATTGCACAACTTGTGGACATTGACATCTGAAACTGTTATACAGTTTCATAGTGGTGTATGTAAGAAAAATAAAACCAACTAGGAAAAATACCGGGAATCTTGTTACTTTCTTCAAATTCTTTACTGGGTCACTGGGTTTTTTTATTGCAATCACAGACACAATAGAGAGAGAGAGGTTAATAATAACATTTGGTCCTTCAGTCTACCAATTTAATATAACACAGGATCAGATAAAATATTGACCAAAGAAAAATACTGCTTTGTGTTGACCTACACAGGGATATTGAAAAAGGGCAAATTTAATCAAAACCTTTGGCTTGAGTGTTCTACTAGACTTGCCCTGGCAGTTGAAAGGCATTACTCTTTCTTCTGTTAAATCTTTGACTAAGAGAGATTCTGCAGGACGAATACTGACTGGTTTAGAAGGAAAATCAAGATTAGACCATTCTTCAAGCCCATCACTCTTCCTCACATCTTACTGCTCTTTGGGATAGGTGGATGAGTTTTTAAAGTTGTCAGTTCTACTCAGGAACAATGGCACAGAGTTAATAAAGCTTAATGAGAGAGACAGTATTATGGAACAAATATGTAGGATTCCAACTCCACCAAATCCCATTCCAGCCTCGACAGTTTGACTTGACCTAGATGACAGACACAGGATAAGAAATGCTAGCAATTTTTATGCAAATTGCTTCCAGGGTATTCAGAAAATTTGGATTTTGTTCTTTTAACGTAAATTTTTTGTTTAACTGTACTGGAAAAGGAAGGTTTGGTTCATTCATTAGAGACTTTTGAAGTTTCTGAGGCATTTGGAAGGACGGGGAAGAAGTACTAGTAATTTTTGAGACTTAAAGTATTTTATCTCTTCTCTACTGACAATTTTCCAGAGAAGAAAAGCATCCTTGCTTACACCATTCTTGAAAAAATTAAGAAAGCATCATCTTCTCCCATGTGATGTTGGTCTTCAGAGGTGTTAGTTCCCACTTACTTGTCCTCAGGGACTTCCCTTCTTTCCTAGTTTTGTGATCATTATGTATCTGTGATAATTGTGTTCAGTGAGCAGGAACATCAGGAAGGGAACATGGAGTGTTCTTCAATATTCTTGTAGAAGTTTAAAGATACAAGTTCATGGCTTTCACCTTAGAAACAAATACCCTATTAGAATAAACTCATTTTCCATAAATAAGTTACAGCTTTTCCCATCCTAAATCAAACACACAGTAACTCCAAGCTCACAAATAGTAAAATCATGATGATATGTCTGGAAATTCAAGCTAAGAGGACATGGCTACCTAACCAGTAAAGGCAGAACAAGATTCAAAGTCCAGCTGGTTCAGGTAGCCTCTTCCTTCTGCAGCCTGAGCTCCTCACAAGCTCTTTGACACCCTGCCCTCTCTCTTCCTACAAGGTTTCTGTCCTGTCAGAAATGCCAGTGGAGCTGTTTGTGGGAATATGCTCTAAGGCAGTTTCAGTCAAGATCATCCTGAGTAGCAAAATCCTTTACATGTTTACGGGTAGCCCAGTTCATTTTCATGTAAGGAATTAGGAAGTAACTTAACCAACAGAGAAGAGCCATCTCTGATAGGGGCCCTTGAAAAGCAAGTGGAAATTAGGTCAGGAAAATCACCATGGTGCTGACTAAAAGGATTACATAATAAAGTCCTAGGACTCATGTTTGGGTATGACCACTCACTGCAATAAAACAGCTATGATGAAAAGCTTGGTTGGATTTCTTCACTGATTGACTTGCTTTAAGAATAAAATCATACTGACGTGAGCTAGATCACTTGACAAATGCCCACCTAGCTGCTCACTACCTTTCTCCAACAGGACAAGGGGAAAAATATGTGAAAAAACTGATGGGTTGAGATAAAGACAGGGATATCTCCTTCCAGTTACTGATACAGAACTGACAAAACTAACTCAGAGAAAATTTTTTTATTTATTGCCAGTGGATTGGGGATGATAAGAAATAAAGATGAAAATTAAAAACCTTGTTCTCCACCTCCCTTCTTGTCCCAGGCCAAAGTATTCCACTCCTTCTTTCTCAGCTCCTCTAGCTCCTCCCCATACTGAGCAACAAACAGCAGATTTGGAACAGGGATTTGCAGTCAGTCTGTAATAGATCTCTTCTGCTCCTTCCTCCTTTTACTCTTCCTCCACTCCAGTGTGGGTCCTTCCCATGGGCTGCAGTCCTTCAGGATGAACCTGCTCCTGCATGGGCTTTCCATGGTCTCCAGTCTCCTTCAGTAAATATTTACTTTTATGCACTATGGGTCCTCCATGGGCTGCCATGTGGATAGTTCCTCTCCACAACTGCAGGGGAGTTCCTCCTGGAAAACTCCTTCAGCTCTTTCTCCTCTCCTTCCCTGACTTTGGTGCTCACAGGGCTTTTTCTCAGATCTTTTCCCATCACTCTACTGCCATGCAGTGCTTTGCATTTTCTCTCATGATCCTTCCCTGAGGCACCAGGATGACTGAGGGCTCAGCTGTGCCAGCAGTGGGTCACTGAAGCTGGCTGGAACCAGGAGTGTCCAGCATGGGTAGCCCCAGCCTCTTCTCACTGCAAGAGTTCTTATAAGCAAGCTAAATTAGAAGGGAAATTGCAATGTCTCCTAACCCTAGCCCACTCCTAGAGGTATCTGCTGATGGATGTTTTGATTTAAGATTACAATTTGGTATATTTGATATTTCCAAAAGGTGACTTTTCACCCCTCAGGGAGAAGCATCTAAATGGGCCAACAGTGACAAGGAAAGCACTTTCCAGCTCTTGCCTTCATTCCTACCATATGTGTCTGTGTATACATCTTCATGTAAAATCGAGTAGCATGATACTAATTTTTAATGGTGGAGATGTGGCATGTGATGTTTGCAATGCTAACTTAGCATTTTTAGCCTTCCTTCTTTCCCTCTCCCATTGTTCTACATTTTATCTGTATTCCAAAACACTCTTCTTCCTCCAGGCTATTTTGTTGAGCCTTTATCCACCACTTTCTAGTAAGGACTAGGTTTCCACTGGTTGATTCTCCCAATCACACACATACACTCACCCCTCTCCCCACTGCTACAAAAGCAATTAGGATTTGTAGGCATCACAGATTCAATCTGCCCTTGTCCACTGTAGGCACCAGGAGTGAAAATGTCTTCATCACCAATTTGGATCAAATCCAGATCACAAATGCAGTTGGTTTAGTTCCCTGCCCACCTAATTCCATTTGACTTGATGTGTCACCGGCATTTGAATGCTCTTTTTCACCACCTCCAGGGTGTATCTGATTTTTTGCAGGACATTGTCTGATGCTTATATAACCCTGCTACACAACCATCAAGGTTATAGGTGGTTTGTTATGGATGGAGCAAATGCACAAGCTCTAACAGCATCAGGCTTACAGATTGCATTTAGAATCATAGAATCATAGAATTTTTTGAGTTGAAAGGGACATTGAAGATGATCTGGTTCCTACACCCCTGCCATGGACACGGACACATTCAATTAGACCAGATTGCTCAAAGCTCCATCTAGCCTGGCGTTCAACACTCCTAGGGATGAGCATCCATGGCTGCCTCATCACTCTCAGAGTAAAGAATTTTTCCCTTATATCTAATCTAAACCTGTTCTTTTTCCCTTTGAAGCCATTCCCCCTTGTCCTGTCACTACATGCTCTCGTGAATAGTCTTGCTCCCTCTTTCTTATATGCTCCCTTCTGGTCCTGGAAGGCTGCAATTCAGTCAAGCCATCCCTTTACTAAGCTGAACAATCCCAATTATCTCAGCCTTTCCTTGTAGGAGAGGTGCTCCACCTCTCTATTCATCTTGGTCATTTAGTTGTTGCTTTGTGAACTAAAAATACAGTTGAATTGCTCAGGGTATAAGAGTGATCCAAAATTAAAGACCACACTACAAAGCCTACCAGGCTGCTGAGGAGATGTTCTTCACTGTAGCCTTTGGTGCTCAATGTTAGAAGTGGGTGCACAGTGAGATGGTCTTTGCAGCGTGTCTTCAGGAAAATGCCTCTTGATATACCCTTGAATTTATGTCCAAGCAGAAAAATAGGTGGGTGGGGGTTTTTTGGTTTGGTTTGGTTTTTTTTTAATTAATGTATTGGACAGGTAGCTAAGAGGTTAAATTAAATCACTGCAGCCCACATGGAAAGATGTTTGAAAGGGTCAAATACTACAATGGTTATTCATGTTCAGCTTGCTTTTCAGAGCTCCACTTCTTTGCAGCATGCCAAAGCATGGCAGAGCAGCATGGGGTATTATTGCTTGATAATCTGAAAGAATGAACATGGAAAACCATTAATGTTCAACCTACATGTGTTTATTTTCACTAGACTACAGTACTTCTTTCTTATTTTTCTCTTTTATTCTCTTTCCCTCTCCTTATTTCTATAATTGTACTGATACATATTTTTGAGATGTTTTTTCCCCTCTTTCTTTACTTCATCTTCTGGTTTTGTTATGCGTTCTTCCATGTTTTTTCATTTTCTTGACCACCTTGTGTTGCCATCTCTTTTTATCCATTCATTTGCATGTCTGTCTTCTTTCTGTTTTATTTTCCCTCTTCCCAAACTTCTTCCTTTTCACAGCATTGGAACACGGGAGATAGTCACCCAGAAGAACCTGAGTGGCTTGGTGCCCATCCGAGATTTCAGACTAGATCCCAGCCTCCTCTACTCTATTCCTTTACTAGCTCTCAGCCCCAATTTACTGATTGTGTGGCTGTTTCTGAGCATAGCATACCTGGTGGCCAGATTACGTTGCAAGTGAAGATAGAGTTCAAAAACAAAAAGAAAAAAAGAAAAAAAAGAAAAAACAAAAACAAAACCAACAAAACCACAAAAACAAAAAAGTGCTTGAATGTGTATTGCCACTTGGTACCTGCTGGACAAAGGAATGTGTCATAGCATTGTCTGCCAAGAATTATTATTATGCCTTACAATTTTACGTTTCTATTGTACTAAACTGTAAATATACATCAAATTATTTTATCAAAAAGAATTGTATTGAAACTTTAAATTATTGTTCTGCTTTCAGTGCTTGTAACATAGTCTGACATTGGCCTGTTACCTCGTTACTTTAGCCGGCCTGAAGATCTCTTACCAAATACAGTTTTGTGTTACTTGTTTCATGTATTCCAGAGAAAGGAACTCTGTCTGAAAAGAATTTGTATCTTTTTGTATATTTAAGGTGTATGCTAATCTTGCCTTTCATTTTTATGAGGTATGAAGAGAAAAATAAAAACATGGGTGGGGTTTATAAGAAATTGTAAGAAATTTATTTAAAGAAGCAACAAATTTATACCTTCATTTCAAAGCATAATATCCAAATTACTGAGCAGTTTGTAGAATCATAGTCTTGTTCCTTTCTCATGGTTAAGTATATTCTAGTAGACTAGACAACACTCAGAAAACAACTTGCAGTGTGCTGCATGCAGAATTATTTCATTCTATTTGTAGATCTGCAGTTTGCAATGTATTAAAGATATGAGGAGAATGACTTATGGTTAGGGAGGGGATGTGACTGGCATTAGCCTGCTAATGATCCATTATCTATTTTAGGTCTCTATTATAGAACTTATTGTGAAATAGAGCCATCCTAGAAGTTAAAGATAATGGTTTTAAATTTTCAGGCAAGAAGAGGGAGGTATCAGTTAACTCCTTTAGTAGGTGGGTTTCAGGTTTTCCACTGGGCTTTATTTTAATTACATTAGACTAAATATTACTGTTACTTCCATTTTTAAGCGTTGCACAGCTTTAATAAATTATGATGCTGATAGTGACTTAGTGATAAGTGAGTGATGGTAAGTTAACATTTATTTAAGTGGCAAGACTAAAGTGGCTTCCTAGTTTAGTGATGCAGAGTAATTGCAGATGAAATTTGATCATCATTTATACATAACATCAAACTAGGAGAGGCCTATTTAAACAGAAAGATTTCGTTGATGCTGTGGTCTGGCAGAGCCTGTCAATAGCAATAGCTGATAAAAAAACTAACCTCATTTAATGTAGTTTGATAAATTCATAAAGGGTTTTACTTTGCTTGGTGCCTGAGATGACATTGGGTTTCTGAGGAGAACTAGTACTGTGATTTGTATTTTCTACTATTATTTCATTGCTCAAAAAATATAGGTAGCTTTAGCTTTTATTATAAATTTTAATGGAATTGAGAGCTGCTGAGAGAAGTATGCTGAAATAAGAAACCAAAAAAGCACAGTTAGAATAAAAATCAGAATTAAATCCTACATTTGGATTTAATTATTCTAACTAAAAAAAAAGTGTGTGGCTGTATTTGTGTCTTCATTAAATCAGACTGTACAGTACACTATCTCTTAATATTTTTCCTCACTATTCTTCCAATTTTGTTTTTAAAAGGAAAACAAACAAAAAACAAGAAACCCCAAACCACCACAAAGACATATATGTTTATATATCTATATGTATAAAACACGTATCTTATTTATTTTTAGTTGCAATGAGTTTTGGTAATCCTTACTGCTGTTGAGGTTTATCATGATATGGTGGTTTGGGACACATCCATGTGCTTGCTGATACCTGATGCTGCTGTGTGTCCATAGAAATCATCTGTTCTTTATGGTTGGCACTGGTTTGTTTGCTCTGGGTGCTTCAGTCTACCTTTTTACAAAGTGAGCAGTTGGACTGTGGCCTTGATCTTACAATGTGGGGAGTGTCCTGGGTTCAGTGTAACCAGATGTGAAAGTAACTTTTGAATCACAGAGTATTTATTCTCAGTTGAAAGGGATCCACAAGGATCAAGGATCAGTTCCTGGCTTGGCACAGGACAGCCACAGGCATCCCCCCATGTGCCTGAGAGCGCTGTCCAAACACTTTTGCACTCTGGCAGACTCGGGGCTGTAAACACTTCCCTGGGCAGCCTGTTCCAGTGTCCAGCCTCACTCTGGTGGCAGGCACATTCACTGAACTCCCTGAGATTATTAATCTGTTTAAAATAAGAAGGTGTTGCTCATGATTACTGCTAGGGTTGCAGTAAGACCGCCTTAAAACTGTTTGGAATGAAAGCCCAGGCTTTTTGAAAGCCCAGGTTTTTGCTTTTCTTCTTAAACTTCAATGGGGACAAGTTTGGGTTTTATTTTCCTTTTGGAGCCTGGTCTGTGCTTTTGCTAAGGCATTCAGATTTAAGATGCAGTAGTGCATCCTGCTTATGTGCTTCCAAGAGAGCGAAGATGGCATGTGAAATGTGGGAAATATATCCTTGTCACCGTATCTGCACCACGAGGGACACATGCAATAACCAGATGCAGTGAAATGTGTTATGAAGAGAATGATTCACTTTGCAGTTAAAATGCTCACCTAGTACCACATATTTGCTAGTTAAACATACTGCTTTTATTAGTCTCTGAAGTATGATTTGTGCAAACTTTTGATGTATCTAATTGGCTGCAAGAGCCGTCGGGGGAGTTTTGTGAAACACAAACCAGTGCCAGAAAAACTGTCATCACAGATGATCCATTCTATAAAAGACAAGCACAGAATATGCTCTGGAGACAAATTTCAAACTTAGTTAAACTGTTCCTTAAAGGAAAAAAAAAGACCATATTTTATGACATTAAACTAGGTGTTATATACAGTTACAGCCAGTTTCATGAACCAAAATTAGAAGAACAGTGAGGTCTGTAAGAGCACGAGAGCTTTCAAACTGAACCAGAATCCAAACCCTCCTTTTGAATCAGATGATCACAGCTTACCTGGTAGATGCTGCAGCCATCTCCAAGGCAGGACTAACATGTTATTTCCACTGCAAGATGCTGTACTGTACACTTTGCAATGAAGGTCTAGTATTCATTGTTTAGGTTCCAGTCCTCAATCAGGGAAAGACATTCTCCTGCAAGCCTAAATTGATTTATAATATATATTTAAAAGATAGTGCTTCCTCTTTGTATGTCTGTTTTTTGGATATATTCAAAGGAACTCTGAATTAGATTTACAAGTGTAAAGAAGCCTTATAACTGGAGTAGTTTTCTATTGTAGCACAGATCCTCTTTGTAATGTGGGACAGTTGCACCAAAACATTGGGTGAAAATTAAATTCTGCATAGCTTTGTTTCTTTGGGGTGATGACTGTCAATGCAGCCAGTCTTTTTTGCACTGCTATTTCATTATTAGAAATTTTTTTAGATTGTGTTGGTTTTCACGTCCATTTATGCATGCAAAAATAACTGGAGAGTCATACATTATTTTTGTATCAGCTCTAATCTTTAAGTACTTATAATACTGACAGACAGGGAACAATAAAATTACTTTAAAGCTCTTATAGACAGATTAGCAGGTTTTGGTTTTCAGCTTTATGTGTTAATAAATTAGCAGAACTACTTTTAAGCAATCCCTTGGGATCTCCTGTGCAGTGAATGGCATGTGAACTCCACAACAGCGTACCTCGAAATACATGAAACCGGCGCAAAAGAACCTTTTCAGTAGATGTGCTGCTGCTTTCTAGAAATGCAAAACTAGCAATCAGACATAGCTTGTGTCCATTCTGTGTGCTTCTTGCCAGCATTGTATGATGAGTCATCTTTTTTAATATTTGCAGTGGCAAATTAATTAAACGCTCATTAAATATAACCAACTTTATTTTAATGCTATAAAATAACCAGTTCATTTCATCTTAGTTTAAGTCTTTTTTCTTTTTTTTTTCCCTTTTACTGCTGTCATTTTTTGTGCTTGTTTTTTTTCCCCAGTGAGGGTTGTCGCCGAGAAAATACAATGAAGAATGTTGGATGTCGCAAGTATGCATTTAATTCCCTGCAACTGAAGGCTTTCCCAAAGTATTACAGGCCTCCAGAAGGAACTTATGGAAAAGTTGAAACATAAGCATACTATGTCCTTTAATTGCTGTTCCATTAAAACATGTGGATACACTCTAGATTAACACATGATTTCGTCATCCAGAAGAGATAAATAACCTTTTTGTACGTTTCGCTAGGTCATACAGAGCATGTTACCAAATTGGAATCTATAGTAACAATTATTCTGACACCTTAGCTTGAGAATAGTGTGACGACTCTCTGCCCTTTTCAATAGCCTTCAGTGTATGTAAGATGAGCAGACATTGTGCTACTTAATTATTACCTATATGCAAATAGCTAGGTACCTCCTGGATGGGCAAGGACTCTAGGAATGGTGTTTAGGCAGCTGTTTCCATAACATCTTTTTATACTGAGTTGATTTGAGATGAGCTTTTCCTAAACTTTTTAAAACTGAGAGTAAAACTCAAAAGCTGTAAATAAAAAGGATCCTACACGACAATTTAGTAAATGTAGAACACATTGTTACAATCAATAAAAGGGGGTTTAATCTAAAAAAAAAAATCAGCACAATAGGAGCCAGGAGAAAGAATTGTTTTACTGTATATAGGATGCCATCTTCATGTATGAAATTAACAATATATAAAAGGCCAGGCATGTGAGGTCTGGTCTATAATTCTGTTCAAATAAAACAAATTCATGTCATCTTTAGCTGGTAAGGCCTTGGGCACACAACTGATTTTAAAAAATATTTCAGAAACATCATGATGCTTAACTATTAATGCCAGCAAGGAGTTCCCCGTGCCCTTCCCCACTCTAAGACAAGTGCGCCAAGCAAATTGCTGACGTTGCACATGACGTTCAGTACATTCCATGGTGTTGTTCATTAATTAACACATTTTTACCCATGGTTTTTTTAATATCACTTCTGGATTGTAAGCATTAGTATCTCGGGGCGTTACATTACTTTGATCGGCGTATGATTTTTCTGTATCGGTTTTGTGTGTCATTACAAAAATGCTCAAATTGCCCAGTGCATCCCCCTTGCTCCAAAATCAAAATTGGTTTCTGTTTATCTTTGCATTTCACCTGCTGAGAATCCTGGTGGGGAGAAGTGTGACCGGTGTCAGGGTATTTCTGAGGAAGGTAGCCAATGCCCTGTGTTGACAGAGAGGAATTGCTCAGTGCTACTGCTTGTGCCTGAGAACCACAGGTGGGTTCTAGCTTATGACAGGGGTGGTCAGTTGGATAGCTTTGATAAAAAAAAGGTTCAACAGATCTCCTCCAAAATAATCTCCCAAAGAATGCCTTCGAAGCTATGATACCATTTTAAAAAGCAGCTAAATATTCATTTCCAAATGTTAACAGGATCCAGTAATCTCTTGCTAGCTTCATTCAGCACACTGTCCTTTCCTTCTTGGTTTCTAAGGTTCAAAGTTTTAGAATAGAAAAAATCTGCCCCTTTATTCTTGTGGGAGTAGCAACAGCCAGGTAAGTATATGGCTGTTTTCTGATTTCTTTCTCCCTCTCACTGATGTTTGTCTGTGCTGTCACTGCTCTATCAATCAGCCATGTTCATTCTGCTCCCATGTAGGTTTGGGGGTTACAGGTCCAGCAGTTTTTGCATTTTGCTTTTTGCAGTTTAACACTGAGCAGCATGTCACAAAGCCAGGTCAGAGAGTTCTGCTGAACTAGGCTGTTACCATTTTTTCAGACTCTTTAGGATAACAAAACATGGAATTCTGTGCAAAAGCAATGTATTTTAGAACCTACCCCACGTCTGAACAAATCATCTACAGTAGAACAGTCCCTCGGAAATGTCACAAACCCTACTGGCCAATTCATAAATGTTGATTTTGATTTATTTTTTGCTAATTAGTAAACAAATGTATGATGAAAAATGTTTCAATGGGATCTCTTTAGACATGTTACTCCATTAGTTCTGCTCAGCCTTCAATCCCTGGCCCATTATTAAATGCTACTTTATTTTTGTATAAACTATGCTCTTTATATCCCTTTTTTTATGAGTTGATAATTTAATTTTTGTATATTTCAAACATGGTTAATTTTAAGTCCTGGATTGTTTCACTAAAAATCTGGTGTTCAGCTTCTGAAGGAAATAACAGATGTCTCTTGTAGCAATTAGCAGCGCCACTCTCTTAGATGGTGGCCAGCAATCATTAGACCTGCTTTAGAGCTTAGCAGTCCTTTATTTATTTTGCATAGCAATGTAATCTGCTAACGTGGCTGAATTTAGCACGGGGCTGTCCCGGGGCTGAGCTGCCCAGCGCACGGGACGGGCGCGGCTCCGGCTCCTCCCGAGGGCAGCGCTGACTGCGGGGGCTCGAGCGTTCCTCCAGAGAAAACTGTGACACGTGAAATCCACTTGGGACCCTCACAAGAGGGAAGGGAGCTTTTCTGTTGCACAGGAGAGGCGAATCTAAGGATTACTGTAACATGAAGTTCTGTCTAATGTTCCTTTTTTGAGTACATTTTTTAAATTATAAAACATACAAAGGTAAAAGAAGAAAACTGTTGCCGAGTATGTTTTGTGTATGTTCTGTGAAAGTACCTACAGCACAGTTGCCTTTTTTCATTTATATGTGTAAAATTATTGTATAATACGACACAGTTTTGTCCCAACACGACTGTATTTGCCAAGCTTTGTGCATTGAAATATTTTTATTTATTTGGTTTTGGGCAGTATTAATATATCATAAACATATGGCTACTGTTTTATATATTCTAGTTCATCCAATCCATGTATGCTGTAAATGTGCTAGTCTTTAGGATGAAAACCAATAAAGAACTGACAAGAATAACGATGGTTGCTTACTCTTAATACTTTTGTGGTAAGTGAAAATAAACACTTTCAGGCTCCTTGACTTGATACCCTTTTATCTGTTGGAAAGCATATAAGGCCAAGTTGTGTAGGGAGACATTTTACACAGATGTGCAAGTCAGGAAGTAGTTACTTCTAACCCCTGCTAGAGAACAGCTGCTACCAATTTCCTGTAGTTAAGTGAGGCACCAGCTTGTCCCACATGCTACACATTGAGCAGTAGCAGTTAAAGAAGCAATGTGAGGTATTTTTCTTCCTCAATTTTATCTACTTTCTCCATGAATATTCTGTAAGAGCTTCCTGAGCTTTGTTCTTGGTTCTTTCACTTTTCCTTTCATTAGATTAGAATGAATTAGAATTAGATTAGAAAATATAAGAATTTTTTTCTCTGCTGCTTCCCATTGAACCAACTCATCTCTCCAGCAGCTTTAGCAGTTGAGCTGCTTATCAACAGAGACAGGTTGTCCTTATGGGTGGTCATTTTGATTTTAAATTAAATAAAGTTTATATAATAGTGTATCAGACAATAATTCAGAGCATTCTGATTTCTGTAAAATATGAAGGATAAAACACAAAAATATAATTGTGTTTCTGCTGGGAGTTTGAGAACAGCCAAATCGAATTTTCTTTGTGTGAAAGAGGGCTGAGGAGCGTTGGTGGAGCTCAGTGAATTTTAGTTACATAAAAGGAAAAACAATAGAAGATAAAAACCCACACTGCTTTCATTCAAAACGCAGAAAGGGAAGATACTTGACAGGTAGGAGGAATTCTTGAACTGCAAATGCAAAATGCATCTGCATATATGTGCATATATATATGTGTGTGTGTGTGCATATATATGTATTTTTTTTTATTTCTAATTGGTGTTAAAAAGTATCTACCAGTATTATTCTTAATTTTAAGAGATGGGGTGTTTAAAAAATGGTTGAAAATCTGGCATAATTAAAAGGCATTCTGAGTTATCAGGAAGTGTCACGTGTTTGCAGCTAGTGAATGTTTCTCCATAAAGATTTCTCCATTTGGATCAGTGACCATGAGCCTGGGTTCCCTGTACACCTGTGGATGTGTGAAGGGCATTTGTTTGCCTGTGGGCTGTAAATGATCCCATGGGGAGCTGCTGGGAGCAGCAATGACCTCGTGCTTTGCTGTGCAGCAGAACTCCATCTCTTTCCCATGACTTTTGCTGCCCTTCAGGCAGGGCTTGAAGTCCTGGTACAGGCATTTGTGTATGGACACCAACAGCACTTCTGAAGGGATTACCTGTGCTTAAATTAAGCCTGAAACGTGTACTGTGACAAAAGAGAAGAGATAGTCACAGATGAAACAAAAAATGCATGAGAGAATAGAAAACCAAGAAGGGTACAACAAAAAATAGCAAACAACTTTAAACCAGAGAAAAGGTTCTCATCAGAAGGAACTGTATGCAACTTTGGTGACCAAGGGTGAGCTTTTTCAAACTTTTTCAGTTTGTGAATTCTTAATACATCTAAGACTTGTATGTTAGAAACTTTGGATCTGTATATTGTTGCTGACTGCATGTGGGTTTGTTTAAAATAACTCTTCCTAATGAACTACAAGACTTCTTGGCAACGAAGGGGAAAAACATAACAGCAATCTCTTTTTGTCACATTGCTTTACATGCCAGGCAAACTTTCACTCCAAATTCATGAAATATTTTTCCCTTCACAACTTGGGAAGGATGCAGTTTATCCATTTGTATACAATGTGATTTGAAGAGGGTAAGAAATGGGTAAGTAACAAGAGTGACTGACATGGACACAGGGGTCACCTGGGACCTTTCAGCCTGGACACGAGGAATGGCCATAACCTTGCTCACCACAGGAAACTCCCAGCAGGGTGGTGTTAAAAACATCAAGTTTGGGGGTTTGATCCCTGTATGGGCCATTCACTTAAGAATTAGACAGGATGGTCCTGGTGGGTCCTTCTGACTCAGAATACCCTGTGGTCCTGCATGACAGACACACAGGGGAGGTTTGGGAGC
This sequence comes from Anthoscopus minutus, assembly GCA_013399455.1. Taxonomy (NCBI): domain Eukaryota; kingdom Metazoa; phylum Chordata; class Aves; order Passeriformes; family Paridae; genus Anthoscopus; species Anthoscopus minutus. The sequence continues at coordinate 36,050 of VWYI01046913.1, read as the reverse complement.
ACCATGACCCAGCCAGGGGTTCCTACTCACTCTCCTCCACCTGCAGCCACCTGCATTTTCCCACCTACACTGGGTGTCCTGGCCACAGCAGTGGCCACTGCTTTCCTCTGGGCAGAGAGAGTGGTGGGGGAGGGAGGGAGGGAGGGAGTGTGGTGGAAGGGAGGGAGAGAGAGGGAGGGAAGGAGGCTGCTGTGGAAGGCCTGGTGATGTGGTGCTCACACACTTTCCCTCAAACATCGCTCCTTGTGGGCAAGGGCTGCTTGGCAGCACGGACCAGCCCCTCTCCCACTGTGCAGCATCTCTTGTGGAAATGTGCTGGGAATGTAGTATTATTTAATCTGGCAGGATTGCGAATCCTGTTGCAGTGGTTTTTAGATCCTGCACTTAAGTGAAACATCCTAAAGATCATAGTCTGGTGGCTGCTTTTAGCTTTCCATTGGCTCAGCATATTGGTGGCACCTGCAATTTCCATTTTGAAATAGAGGCAAGTTGATCTGTGGAATTCCTAAAATAAAAGCAGTAAAACGTTTACATGAAGGCAAAACAGATTTTAAGTGCTCTTAGTATTTGTCTACAAATTCCTTAAATTGTAGCCATGTCTCAAAATGCTGCTGATAGCATACAGTACAGATTTGAGAAGTTCTGAAATGCAATGTTGAAATAATTCACTTTTTCTTTAGATGTTGATTGAATTGCCACCAACTGATGTTGATATCAGGCAGATGATGCCACTAGAACCAAGCATTGAAATCATTGATCCTGCCTGCTGCTATAGAAATGCTCTGACAATGTTGATAAAACGCCCTTCATGTTTTAGATTTGTAACAAAACATGAGGTAAACCTGCCTAGGTGTTTGAGAAACATCCTGGAATAGCATTCATTAGCTACAATAGGATACTATCCTTTTGAAGGGTTTTTCTGTATTTTTTTCTGACAGCGGAACTCCCTCATTTGGGGGTATTCCTGCCCCATTTTGTTCCTCCAACCATGGTGTTTCAATCCGTGCTTGTCACGTTGTGTTTTGACCAAATTCCCCATGAGAGTGTCAGGACTTTCATTCACAGCACACAAACTTACATTTTCAATCACCTTTAGTTTCGAGTATGAGCGAGTGGATGTTTTGAGTGGGTGTTCCCTTGAAATGCTGTGGCTCTACCCACAGCTTCAAGGTCTGTAGGCAAATGGCTGAAGAGGAGTTTCTTTGACTTTTCTCAGTTCCTTTTTAGATATAGAACTCTGTCACAAAACTTCTAGTTCTTCAAAAAAACCTGAACTCTCTGTGTGGGAAATACGGCTTTACAATACCTATGTGGGGTTAGTCTCTGGAAGTGGATAACTTTGGAACACCTGTGTGACATGGCTGATGGCAGGAGTTAGAATAAAGCTTATTAAGAACCATCAGCCATCAGAGTGCTTATTTACTGAGGAAATAGGCAATGTTTGTTTACTATGTGTATCTAGATTGGTCCTGTGTGGTACCATGAGGTGCACATCAGCACACAAAATCCACCTTTCATCCTTGGCTGTGTGGCTGGATCTGCAGAGGGTTGAACACTCCAGATTCTGGCTCCACTGCTGCCATCAGCAAAGCTCCAGCAATGGACCACTTTGACTAAATCTACAAAGGAAACTTGCAACCTATAGCTTGTCCAACTTGTAGATGTCTCAATTGCCTGATGAACTTCCTAAGGCCTTCTTATATTAGGAATTGTTAATGAGAAGTTTGTCAGTGAGATTCACTTCAGCCTGGGCTTCTTTCTCTCACCCCACTGCTGGGAATAGAGACAGGGATTTGTAACTCTGGCCCTTCTGGCACAGCCACAGCCTTGCCTCAGCCACATTTGCCACACCTGGTTGAGAAACCTGGCTTGTGGACAAGGTCCTTGAGAGCTGCCTGTTCCCTGCTCTCTGATGCTTTGCAGTCCTCAGGAATCTGTCACCAGCAGGCACCGTCCTTCCCCTCCAAATCCTTGTCGCAGCCTCTCTGCACCAGCTGTTGCCCAGGATGCTGGAAACAGAGATCTTGTTTTTCTGTTCTTTGCTTCTCTCCCTTTTCCTCAGTCATCCTCAGAAAGCAACTCCAAAAGCACCAGGTGGTTTTTCAGTCAGGCAGCGAAGTGCTACTGACTTAGTTTGTGAGAAATCAGTGGGAATTTTACTGAGTGGAGAGATGGGAAAGTGATTTCTCATTTTGTTAGGGGGGATTGTCAGTAAGACAGGCAGGATGAGTGCCATGGGGCATTTCCAGTGACAAACGCTTTCTTGGGGTGGATTTATCCTAGGTTAGCTACCTGTTTCTCAAAAGTTTGGGCTGAAGGCAAGAGGCAGCCTCTTGTTTGTAATTGTGGCCCAAACGTTCCCTCCATGAACAGGATTCTTGCAGTGGGGCTTGCATTTCATGAGCAGTGCTGGTCTGCTGGTGAGGCTACCCAGGGGTCAGAGAAACTCTCATTTTCTGGGTCCTGCTTGGACAGGCACAGAATTGAGAATTACTTAATTAAACAGGCATTTAATAGGTAAGATTCAGCAACCAAATAGATTCAAGACTTACCAACCTGAATCAGAAACCTCAAAATATCTGTACTTTGTGATAGGAAAACCCAGCCCTATCTCATGTCCTGTCTTGACAGTAGCTTCTACCTTTTATCTGAGGAAGGGCAGAGTAAACATAGCATGGAATTTCCACATGCATTTGCACAAATTTTTTTAAAATTATTTGCATTTTGGAAGTGTGTTTGTGAGAAGTGTTAGCTCTGAGTTGATTTATTTAGTGCTATTACGGTGTTTTCCATCATGTCACATTGTCTCTACTTCCCCTTCTCTGAGCATTCACTTCTTTATTTCCCCTCAGGCTCTCACCATTTGAGTCCCCAGAGGATGAGGATTATGATGTTTATGCAGATGTGGCATAGAATACTTGAACTAACTTCTGAGCTTGTCTCTATTGTGGAAGTAGTTTACCAGAAAGATGATGGTTCATCAGTATACTGGAGCTGTTTGGTTTGTTTGGGTTTTTTATTATTATTGATTTTTATTTTATTGATACATACTGCATACTGTTATGCTGTGGACGTAGATATCATCAATATGATCACTGTTCTTGTTTTCATATTATAAACAAGAGTGATAGCTATTTAGAGAATACAACACTGGTGAATAGTGTTACTAAAAAGGTGGGGAATCATTTCATGTGGTGAGCAGATAAAGAGATACTGAACACACCGATGTAGAAGAGGAAAGAAAGAAAAGTTGTTCCTTTTAAATAGTTTGATAAAAGAAATATCAGAATAAATACAGGAAATAAATAGTTTGATTGCATTAGGCATGTCTGGCATGAGGTGATATTATGCATGAAGAGAAGTAAAAGCCTGGTGTGACTGGTTTTTGCCCTGGGTTGTGGACTTTCCCTACTGAACTGCAAGAACTTTCCAGTTCCTCTTGCTTTAGGACTTGTGGCACATCACTGTTGAGGAATGGTAGCTGTGTAGCCTGGCAGTGGGGAAAGGAGTGTTCATCTTCCCAATGCACAACTAATTAAAGCTAATGAAACTAATTAAATCAAAATTCTACTACTAAAGCTGAAATATTTTTTTCAAGGTGTCAGAAAAAGCCTTAGAGGAAATCCTAAAACCACTGGCACTGCTCTGGTGTCCAGATTGCTCTTGCAGCCACAGAGGGGGGCTGTTGATCTAACAGTGGAACTCTCATTCTTCACTCTGCAAAGGGAGGGAATGGCATTACTCAAATTTATTGAGTATCAGGAAGAGTTTTCCAGTGTGCTGATTTAATCAGAGTTCCTAAAAGCCTTTTTTCCCCATGAGTTATTATTGCTGTGTAGACCAAATCAGTCTTTTCACAAAGAGGCTTCATTAAATTACAAAGTCAGAACAAATACTGTCCATTTTCTGAAGTTCTCTCATGCTGAACCTGCTGACTTGAGCAATATTCAGTTTTTATTGTTCTAATAACTGCACCATATGGATTTTTGCATGCAGTTGATCAATGCAAGGGCACTAAGTCAGCTCACAATGTGTCTCATTCTCATTTCACATACCTGGAACTGTGGGTTCAAGTCACAGCCAGTGCCCAGCTCCCACATTTTCACATCTGAAATTAATTTCCACATAGCTATGAAATATACTATGTGCTGACAGTTGTAGAATGGATATTTGTTTTCTGTTTGAGCTGTGATGAGTTTTCCATTTGGAGCATTTCTTTAAAATGTTGGGTTCAGCTGCTTCAAAGAAAAGACCATCTTTAACAGGAACAGAACCATAGAACCATTTATGTTGGAAAAGACCTCTCAGATCATCAGGTCCAACTATTGACCTAGCACTGCCAAGTCCATCACTAAACTATGTTGCGAAGTGCAACACATATTTTAAAGACCTCCATGGATGGTGATTCCACCAGTTCCCTGAGCAGCCTGTTCCAATACTTGACAACTCTTTGTGAATAAGTTTTTTCTAATAGCCAATCTAAGCCTCTTTTTTCTACCCTCCCTTTCTCACATGTACATGAGATCTGAAATTCTCACTAATTTGCTGGATTCAGCTGAAATATTTTATTGTGTGCCTCCCTGTTATTTCAAAGCATTAATATAATATTTTCTGCCATGGTCTTTGCACAGTTTAACTGAAGATTTCAGATACTATTTTTGTGTTTTTAAGGTCTGCTGATTTTTACCCCACCCCTCCTTTAAGTGGAGATCCAGTCTTCAGCCACAGAATGGAATTTGGCAGGTGGGCAAATGTGTGTTGGGTTTGGCAGCTAAACCAAAAGTGTCGGAAGCTCATAGGAATAAATGTCTGGTTTGGGATAGGGCATAAATGAGTATTCCTTAAAATTACTGTTGTCCCAAAAGATTTCTAGCACATCAGGAATTCCCCTGTGAGCTGTAAGCTGAGTCATACCCATTTAATGAAGAATGTTGTATAGTTTTTAGGAACCTGCCTCATTCTTTGTTATCAGGCACTTCAGCGTTGGCAGGATTTTGCTGGTAATTAAATGACTGATAAGGACAGGCTAGAGCAGGAAGACAGGTGATGGAAAGCCAAAGGGGCTAAAAGTCCTTCCCCCTTCCAGGAAGCCAACAATAGCCACTGAAGGAGCATTTCAGTCCCTCCCTTGATTCCAGCGTCTGCATATTTCCCTCTTGACAGGCAGTGGGCCATCCTCAGTGGCTTCTCTTGTGTCCTACATTGCCATAAAGCAGGTTAATGTCCTCTCTCCAGTGAGCAGTTTTTTCCCTTACAGTAACTCCAGAGTGGGCCAGAAATGGATACTGGATGAGGCAGAAGCTTCTCCAGGTGCTGCTTTCCTGGTACACTTGTTTGCCAGCAAGAGTCTTGTAACTAAGCTGAGACACGAGTGATTTCATCCTGCCATAGACTCATACTAAAAATGCTCAGGAAACTTTTCAGTATAGCTAATTTGATTTGGTTTGAGGTTGTCTTTGTGTTGTTTGGTTTTCTCTTTTCTTTTGGGAATATTTTATCAGTCCCTTAACTATAAAATGGTCAGCCTATATCAATTTAATTATCTCTCCACCCACCCCCACCCCCTTGGTGCCCTCCCCAGCCAATACCTTTTCTCTCTCTTATGGATGCTACACTCCAGATGCTCTGGCTTGTTTAGGGCAAGTAATTGAGCTGTGATTTTTCACAGCTTGCAAGAGAGTCCCATGTGAAGCTTGTTACTGCAGTGTGAGAACATCCCACTCACTTCCTGCTGCCACTCACGGACTACTTTAGTGTTATCTGGTAAAACTTCAAGAGAGTGAGTGTGCCTCCTGAAGATCCCACTTTATCCAGTGCTAATAACACTCTGACTCAAACATTTGCTTCACAATAGGCAAATAGAGAATGAATTTTCAGATTTTCAATTTTCAGATATAGGGTCCTTTCTAGAGAACTATGACTTGAGATCCCAGCTTGACAGAAGCACCTCAGGGGGATTTTCTTAGAAAATGGACATAAAATCTCTATTGACACTTCCTTCTGCTTTCTGCACTTCTCTTAGTACTATGTAATCTGCTGTTTAAGATCAAGAGATCCAACTGATATCCTTGGATCTGAGCAGCTACCTTTACAAAGTTCTGCTAAAAAAAAAAAATTGTTCAAGACTGTCCAACATATATACATATATATATATATATATAAGCTCCCTCCTTGCTGCTGGATTACACAGCATTAAGCAGCCTTCTAGTAGCAGCAAGCATGGCTAGAAGTTGTGTTCAGACAGATGCTGAAGAGTGTTCTGATCCAGTCACCTTGAAGGCTGCTTTAGTCTGTATGTGACTAAAGCATCAGTTGAACATGAAGTCCATCAGTGAGTGGCATTAGACAAAAACCAGGTACTGGGTAAAAGACTCAGTTTTGAAGCAGAACCTGTTTAACACAAGGTGACTGAATGTTCTTCCAGTTGCACCAGCTGTACAGTAGAAGCTGGGTTATTTTCAACCCCTCTTCTAACAAACTGACTTATTGAGAGCTGCAGCTGTCATCGTTTCATAAGGCAAAAACACCGGAGGCTCAGAAAACTTGCTCATAATTAAAGGTTGGGAAAACAGAGAAAGCCCAGTTGAAACTGTATTTAGTGTTAAAACATCTGTGTGAAACAGTGTCAGCAGAAGACAGCTTCATACTTTGTGTGTTCCTCTCACTCAGTCAGGCACAGCTCATCATCAGCTGAAGTGCAGAGCACAACTTCCATATGGTTTCACCACTGTGCTCCAGTGTTGGGGATGTGCTGTTCACTCACATTCTCGTCCTACCTTGCCCTGGAGCTTCCCCCAATTCCATATTCCCCTCCCATGCCAGTGGCCCACCCACATCCTGCACTGCTGCTGGCAGAGCTGTGGCCAGGGCTGGGCCCAGTGTGTCTGCATCTGTGAAACACTTACTGTCCCTTGACTGAACAGTGTATCCTGTTCTGATACAGCCTTACACTTTATTAAAGTATCTTAACACCTTTCAAGGGTTTTTGGGAATAGAGCTCATGAAAATTAAACTGTTTTCACAGGTTAGGGCCATACTTCCCACCTCAGAATTCCTTATTTTAGTAACAGGCCAGAAACTTTTTAGGCTTTTAGTCTATTTCTTAGCATTGGCAGAACAGAACTGCCCTTTAGGAGTGAGCACCAAACTAATTGCCAAAATTAACAGTAATTGTTTCTCTTGTTTCTTTTTCTTGCTGGGAACTTTGCACTCCTAATTTCCAGATCTGGAAGACTAGAACTGGCTCATGGCAGCTTGGCTCTGATTCTGCTTCAAATAAATGTTTTAAATTATCCAAAGGCCTGTGAACTCCATGGTTTCCAGGACAGCTTATCTTCCGTGCACTTGAAGATGTTTTTTCCTCCGGTCTTTTTTCTCCAGACAGAACTTCCTTTGTGTGTGAACTTCAGTCTCTTTCACACTGCCTTTGCAAACAGTCACCATGCTGCCCAGCTTTTGACTTCACACTTCCCCATGCTCAGCCTGTCCTCCCGGCATGCTGCCATGTTTTCAACCCCATCTATATTTTTATGCAAGACTGCCCGTGCTTTGTCAAAATCTCATTCCTTTTTATTTTTACCTCATCATAAGATCATAAGAGGTCTGTCCTCTTCACGATTCTGTGATGGTGGATGCTTCTGTCTCACTACCACCTCACCCTCTGCTCAAGAGATTTTTCAATGCATGTCAAGAGTGACTGTACCATAGAAACTGGAGAATAGGTACCTCAGGAAGAGGCAGCAAAAGCCATCTTGTACATGCACTTACCACACACAGAGGTTTCTTTAGTTATACCAAACTTTTGTCTAGATTTTATTTCACCCAAATTCTTGTCAATTACAATTATGGCTTCTCTTTAAGGCAGCTCTTTTGCCTTCTTCAAGTAGGCAAAACAAAGTGGAGATGCTCTCCAAAATTACCCTGGAGAAGCAAGATAGGACACTCAGAGAGTGTGTTTAGGCTTCAGATATTTCCCTTGTGAGAAAGAGATGATTTTTCCCCTCTTAGGAAACTGAAAACTGTGTGTCAAAGATTTTCATAGTTCAGGCGGTTTCACAGGAACTGGTGTTCAAGAGGAAGCTCCTCCAAAACAAGAAATAAGAATATTTTAATAGTGGCCAAAGTTATTTGCATTATCACAAGGGAACAGCTCACACTTTTGGGGAGAAGGGGAGGGTCAGGGCAAGGCATCTAAATTACTTGTGTTTTGCCTTGTCTTGTTCAAAAGGAAATGTTCTTAAACCAGAATTTTTTATTCCTACCCTCACTGATTAATACACTGCAGACTATTAGCATCTCAGAATTAATTTCTGCTTCTATCCTCCATGGAATCAATTCCAAAGTAAACACCTGCTGGGTAAAAGAGGTGGCATATGACCTTAAGCCACTCCTTTCACCTTGCAGCTACTGCTAGTTATCTTCCCAAGCTCCATTTGCAGAGAAGCAGGCCCTGGCATGTCAGGAGCTTAACTGCTTATTCTTTATTTTTATGCAGTAAGAGACTTGTTTGCTCAGTTACTTAGAGGGAAATTGCATACAAATCCAAGTTGAACATTTCATGACCTTGTTTGGCTCTAGAAGTACTCAAATTTTAAGAACAAAGGAGTTCCAGCAGGTTCCTGTTTGACAGATCTGTATCTCTGAGCTTCTGCTGGTGGCACCAGGAAAGCAGTGGTCTGTCACCCTGAGAGGTAGGAAAGGGCTCCTTTGGTTAAATAAATAGGACACTCATATTTTGTTGCATACAAAACCTTTATGGTAGAAAGAATATTAACTAAAATGTACAGTTCTTACTCTTTTACTGGATGGATTCTGACAAACACTGCTGTAAAGTGGTAGCAGTGTCACTGACTCATAAGTAAATTTAAAGTGCTAGTGTCTGTTAATGCTTTCTGGTAATGGAAGGGTTCATTTTTCTTTTCTGAAAATTTTTTTACTTGTTTTTACAAGTTTTTACAAGTTTTTACTTGGCTTAAGCTCAGAGCAATAAATGTACTCACAGGGGCTTGCCTTACTGTTAATGAATGGAAACAAGCACCTTACAGGGACAGATCATATCTAAGAATAAATCATATCTAAGAATAGTAACATTCTTGTTCAGACCCATGCAAGAACAGTGTTACAATGGTATGGGCACAGCATAAACAGTAGCTGCTCTTATACCTGATACCTGGAAACTCAAGAATGTAGACATTTTTCCAGCTTTTTGCTATCCAGTGAATTTTCAAGTGGGTGGCACTGCATAACCCTGAAAACAGTTTCTATTCTCTGCTGTAATACAAACCCACGCTGTTGCCAAGCCAGGTTCCATCTGCAATGAAGTTTCTGGTAACACAGGCTCCGTGTGCAGTAGATTTTGGCCCAAAGGCTGTGCCAAGTGGAATCATGCACACACAAGTTCAGAAAATATAAGTGGAACAGAACTAGAGCAGACAAATCTTGAAAAAAGCATATTTATTTTAAAGTACAACCCAAAGTTGTATCTGTAAGAAATGCACATGGTATCTTGTTTCTTGCACAAGTCTTGGCTGTGTGCATTTCACTTCAACTTAAAAATGCATTCAGGTTTACAAATGTACAAACAGCATAAAGTGTATTACAGTCTCAACAGAATGCTCTTACATTCAACCACTTTGCTCTTAAGGTTTTGTGTTGGTTTTGTTGGTATTTTTTGTTGATTTTTTTCCTTTTTTACATTCTTACAACCTGTGTTAACAAAGACAGCCTTATTTTAAAAAAATACTCTGCATTTTAGAACAAAGTGCCTTTTGATTTTAAATTAGAACTTGGGAGGATAACACTGGAAAAAATTTAAAAACCCAAACTTTTGATGGAAGTATTGCATGCCAGGACCATTTCAGAGTTCAAATTGTTTCCTAAATAAAGATGGCAGATGGTAAAATATGAAACCAGTGAAGTGGTTCATATTTACAGGCTTTAGCCCTAGTTGGGATTTGTGACCACACCCAGACATTTCCAAGCTTATCAGCAATCTCACACTACCATATCGCAGGACTGACTTTAAAAAGGAGCGAGTGATGAAAGCAAGACTGATGGGGGAGTGGGGCTGGGGGAAGCAACGGCCTGAAAATGATGTTTCAAAAATTTGCATTCAGAATTGTATAATGACCTGGATAAGAGTTCTTTCTTTTTACTTTAGTTTTACTTTTAGTTTTCATGAGGATAGTGTGAATTTGACCAAGGATCTGAACTTCTTCTTCCAATTGTTGGGCTCCAAATTCTCCAAGGATTGTAGGTCTGTCCCATGTCTTCAGCAGGATTGGCAATGGTGGCAGCAGCGGGTGGTGGCGGAGCAGCGGTGGAGTTTTCACTACCCATGAGATCAATGCCTGACAACGTGTTTGTTGGAGTGGTGAAGGGAAGGCCACTGTTGAGATTACTTGACCAAATAGAACTGCTGAATGGAGTGGTAGACCACAGGCCACTGGGGTTTCCCAGGATTGACTGCAGTAAAGACAGAGCAAGGTAAGTTGCAGGTTGATACACCTCAATTTGCACCTTGTTGACAGCCCCCCAAAGAAAAGTATCTGAGCAGCAGCAACAAGAACCCTGCTCTGGAACCCCTTCAATCCTCACTGCAACACAGAGCTCTGACCTCCCTTTACAGGAGCTTGCCCAGAGAAACCACACTGCTCCTGCAGCTGAATGCTCCAGGAGCTGTGCAGGCTGCAGGGCGCAGTCACGTTACAGCTTTCAAGCTGTTTTCATTTCAGCTGAGACATCCCCACACCAGTGCTAATTTAAGCACTATGAGTATTCAACACACAAGGGCCAGAACACTTAAGCTTAAACAAACTTGTTAGAATGAGGTAGATAAACATGGTTTAAGTCTCATGAAACCAAAGAAATTCAAGTTGCAGTTGAAGATAACAGCAAAGTCCTTTTTTCATCTTTTTTGCTGTTTGCAAATTTATCTCCCTGTAGTCAGACCTTTGGATGAATCTACTTGGGCTCAGTGCCACTGTACCTATTCCATATTCCCAGTATATACTTTTTCCCCATACAAAATTTCTCCAGATGAAGGGAGTGAAGTGGCCATTTATCACTGAATTCCATAGAGTCTGTCCTGGCTCAAGACACTTGGAAATCTCTGACAAATGGTCATAGTGCAGATGCAGATGAGCTCCAGCACATCACAAATGCATCTGGGATATACAGGCCATGCACAGCAAGCCTAGAGAACACATGCAGGAACACAAGATCCAGGTTCTGTCAACTTTATTTTACTAAAGCCCAAACAGTAGCAGACAGCAAGCAGAGGAACCCGACCCGTGGTGTGGTGGAAAGTGATACTCGGAAGCAGCCAAAGATGGAAATGAGAAAGGTTAGCATAACTTGCTGCTAATATTAGCACAGAACCTGCTACACATAGGCTTCTGGCACTACATAACCCAGTGTCAACAGATTTAATGTAGATATGCTGTAAATTCAAATTGCAAATATACTAGAAATTTGATACACCCAGAAGGCAGCAGATGTGTTGAGTAAGTGCTGTTAGGTACAAACATCCTTATGTTTGGATTTAGTGGCTGGAGATAGGGCACCCCTTTCCAAGATCTCTGCCCTTAGATAACACACACTAAAGGTAAACCAGTACCAGTGTACCCTGATTTATATTAAAATCCCTTTAGGAAAGAAAACAAGGTAGAATCTGAAAACTTTTCCTTTTAGGTTTTTATTCTCTGTTCTAGAATGAAGAGGACAGGCTCAGTCTAAGCATACCTGAAACTGGCTGGATGCTAACACACCACAAAATTTGCTACCAAGGGCTGGGCAGGAGTTCTGAGCATTACTTGGGGTAATGGTTAACCAGGCCAACAACATCAGGACTCTCCTATGTCACTGAGAAACGGAGCCAGACCAGAGGCACAGTGTATTATATGGTGTATAAATGGTTATATTTAAGCTAAACCAGCATTAGACTACTAAACCTACAGCAGGAAACACTCACTCTGCTTGCTGCTCAGGAACTATTTGTTCCCAAAAGTGTTTGGGAGACTGTGATAGAAAGGCACTTGCTCATAAATCAGAAGCAACCAGGAAAGAAGTAGAGAAGAGCAACTGCTGCACCCTTTTCAAGGCTGATGGAAGGAGGTACAAAGTGGCTGGCAGGCAGAACTACAGACAGAGAAATAGAGGAATGGGGAGTAGGAGAATGTGGTTAGAAAGAAACCTGGGGGGGAAGTACCAGCAAGGCAGCAAGGCTGAGGGGAGATGAGATCCAGAAGACAAATGCCACTTAGCACAGAAGCAGAGTTGTTCATACAAGGAGAAAGCAAGAGGAACAAGGAAGAACAACCAAAATCAACTCTCTAGAAACTTTCCTAGAAAAAGGATAACACAGAAGCCACTGCCTAAGTGTTGTCTGCAACAATGGCTTTGGCCCTTGCCCCAGAACAGAGGAATGGGCAGGGCCCTGGCCTGGTACCTGCTCTCTTATCAGGCACCTAGAGCAAGGAGGCTCAGTAACAGGAAAAGGCAAGCTTTCCTGTTCTGGTTTGCCATAAGCACTTGAAAATACCACTATATTTTATAACAGCTTTGACTATTTCAGTTAGTTTGCTGCTTTCTTTTTGTTTATTATGTGATCTTCTCCTTGAGTAAGCTCCTAAAATATCTCCTCCCAAATCGAAGTACTTAAATGGAGTACCTGACACTTCTTCTATACCATTTGCCTGGCTTCCATCTTGATGCTTCCTGAACCACACCTCTAAATATTTTTCAGATGCAGCTGGGAAATACAGATTAAGAGCTAGAGAGCTTGCTCTGGTTGTCCTCAAGCCCTCCCTCTACCAAATGCTGAGAAACCTGCCCACCATGTGACCAAAATCCAAACACCTTTCCTTACATAGCTTCAGTAAGGTTCCAGCTCTGGTTGTAACCACATGACAAGGGGGAGGGGGGCGGGATCTGCAAGTCTGTGTCTATAAGAAGCTGTGTGACCTTCTTTGGCTTCCCCTGTCCCTGCCTTCCCCCACTCCATCTGAACTGCTCCCAGGTGAAGTAAACACTGCCTCTTACTCACTACATAAACATTTTCAGAAGTCAACATGAAGGATTTCAGCTGGCAGTGAAGACAGCTGTTGCAGCGTAAGTTCTCTTCTGACACAAGGATGACAGTGCAGGACTACAATCTGCAAAGCTGGGGTTTTTCTCCTTCTTTTGCTACACTCAAAATCTTCATCGAAATAAGCAGTCAATTTAAAGACTTCACCTTGTGTTCAGTCCTTTAGTGTTTTTTCCCTAAACTGAAAAGAACATATTTAAGGTCTTTTAGATAGCTTTTTTGGGACCTTGTGTTAATTTACAAACAAGTGCAATACTGGATTCAGAAAGCAGAATCAAAGAGTACAAGTTTTCATATTGCCTATTTTACAACTGTCTATCAAACTGGAAGTAACATATGCAGTGTCCAGCCATGGCAGAGGAGCAAACCTGAAAGATGTGGGAGCAGAACACTTTTGTAAGTGCTGCAAGGTGCTCTTGTGAGAAGTATTTTTATGGGAAGCAGTGTACATAGACTCATCATCCCCAAGTGAACAACAGCCATGTCAAATATGCCAAGATGAATATGTGCAAGTTCTCTCTTCCTTTATTCTTCAGTTGATGTCTTTTCATCCCAAATTCCTCTAAATTAAATTAGATGGCACATACAGAATTGGTTGGTAACAGTAATAAACCACTGTATTTGGATGGATTGAATACTTACTGCAGTTGTGTGAGTTGGGGAACTTGAGCTTGTTGGCCAGGAGGGTACAGAATCTGCAGCTGAAGGATCCCAGATGGATGATGGAACATTATTGAATTCATTCCAGTTTCTCTGAACATCCTGCCCATAAGCAGATCGAGCTAAACCAAGCTTGCTAAAAACCTCTAAAAATAAAAAGAAATCAAAATGAGTACATTACTCTTCCTCTTTTTCCAAGAACAATACTTTTTAGTTATTTCCCATATTTTTCTAGCAAGTCCTGCTGCAGTGATATTAGAAGAGGTCACAGAATAATACAAATCTCATCTCACGTGACCAGCATCAGACAGGGCCACAAAGTTTGTCATGGTTATTATAGTGAGGAAAGAGAGCTGAACACTTGCTGTGGGTAATTCAGTCCAGCCCAAGCACAGCAGTATTCAGAATCCTGGCAGCTCTCTGTGACTGCAGCACTCATTTGCCTTGCAGCACTCCCTTCCCAGGTGATTCCTGGTAGGAGGCAGCACTGGGAATGCCCCAACCACAACCCCATCTATGAGAAGGAAAAGGGAGCACCAGCAGTCGTGGCTTGCCTGCTTCTCACACATGGAACTGATCCCAGGCATTAGGGGTGCCCTCAGAGCCATGAGCCAAATGTTGCTTAATGAAGAGGGAAGAACCCCACAGCAGCAGCTGCCAGTGTTTGCATTTCCAGCAGACATCAAACTGTTGCAGTAAATAGCATTTTTTCAGTAGACACCAATGCCATATCCAAAGTTTACTTTGCCTATCATCTTTTCAGTCACCTTGAAACACACCACATGTGCCCAAGTACACAAATCTTACTAAGTACACAGAGCATCCATGCCCTGCAATCTCAGTGCCTGGCCACTTCTATCATATTTATGGAAATTTACCCAAATATTTAAATACATTAATTAATTACTGAGTTTAGTAGGCATCAGTTCATTGTGCAGCCATACAAATACTGCAGGAAAACACAAGAGGAAAGCAGGGCTGGGCCATTGCCTCTCTTAACAGAGCCATGGTTTTAGGCAGGTGTTTATGCTAGCAAACCACAGGCCCACTAGTACATTTGTGTGAGCTACAGTAAAGTTTTGGGGGAGGGATGGAGAGGAAAAGGAAATAACCCCCAAAATTCAGAAATTTTACTGCAGAGAAACTCCAAACCCAAGCATCCTCAGCCCACTGAACACTTTATGAGATTTCACTAACTTTCTCTGGAGTGAAACACAGAACATATCACCAAATTTTAAATAAATGTTCCTACATAGTATTCCCTTTCAAGAGTAAGGCTGGAAACACTGTCTGTACTTAGACCAGTGGAAAGAAGACACAACATTTCTCTGCCTGCATTTGAATACGGAAAAATATTTGAACAGAAAAACTCACCTCCAGTTAAGTTAAAAGAGTGTCCAAATGCAGAGAAGGAGTTGAGAGGTGTGAAATCAGGACTGCTGGGATTGCTGATAGGACTCCACAAACCCGAACTACATTTTATGGAGGAACAGGAAGGCAATACACAACTTATTAACACAGTACTATTGACAATATTAACTTACTGATCTAGATGCAAAAGTACATGTGTATATGTTTAGCTAAGTATTTATATATATCTATATAAAAATATATAGTTAAAAATATACTAAATTTTTAACGGTGATCAAGAGTTAAGAAATCAGCTTGGTTTTGTTTTAACAATAGATTTTGCTGATACACCTTCTCCTGTGTATACACCCACCTTGGAGTAACACAGTAATATAGACACAGTGCTCTTTAATCTGTAGAAAGAGCATCAAACATGAGTAGCTCTTTTGACCAGTTTTCAGAAAACTCATGGAGTCCAAGCCATAGTACAGTTTTTTTCTCAAGCAGATCAAATTTACAGTCACTTGTAAGGGATAAAAATACACTCATGGACAAGCGTCTTAAAAACAAAAGATGAGTTAACTGGAACCAGTGTTAAACATCCACCAAAACAAACAAAAACTCCAATGCACAAACCTCACTCAGAAAGCAGCTCCTTTGCATATGGAAACTTGAATTCAAATCTCTTTCCTACTCCAGAAAGGTTACTGCTTTTTACAACTGAGGGGCTCACTGCCAAAATGTCAGAAAGACATGTGCCTCAGGGAATGTGACTGAGTGCAGCTCTATCCTGCTGCTACTGAAAGCACAATGCCCACTGACAATTCTGCTCTCAGGGTCAAAATGGGAGTGAAAGGCATTACGGCACAGCAAGGTACTCTGCCTGTGAATGTCCAAGTGACCTTGGTACACACTCCTCAGTACTGACAGAGCCAAGCTCATTTCTCATTGTGTAGAGAGGAGCACAAGATCGTTGAGTTACTTGGAATGAAGAGGAAAAAGCAGCTCCCATCACATCCAGAACATCCTTCTCTCTACTTTTGAGTCACCTGCAACTCATAAACTTTTCTGCAAGGTGAGAGATGCTGTGCCTAGACTTTAAAAAATAGTTTAAAAAAAAAATCTAACCAGAATGAATTCTGTCACTCCCTTCAAAATGCCATTAATAGCTCAATCTATTTTTCTAGGGGATCCATGTATTTGCCTAGACAATATAAAAATTACCTGTCAGAGCCATCACTGTCAACAACTGTGTGGGAAATGCTGATATTGCTGGAAACATCTGTCTTGCTTGGAGAAACCTTTGGTAAACCACTGCCACCTGCAAGAATATGTATGTAGAAAATGAGTACAATAAATCCCAGCAAAATAACAGAATATTCAGTAAATATTTGGAATTATTAAGAACTCCAAACTAGCTATAATACCTGGACTTTTGTCATAACCTGCAGCTACAGCAGCGAAAGTTGGGTTTCCATTCCTGCCTGGAAGAGAAGCTGCCTTTGCCAGCTTATGTTTGGTACCATTAGGCTGCTTAGGTTTGGTTTCACTAAAATGAGAAACAAAAAAAAAGAGTAAGGTTTTAGACTTCAGCAGTTTGATTTATAAAGCAGCAATTTAAGCTAGTGTTCAAAAAAATGTTTTAACAACAGCTCAAGAGCTCCTGTAATTGCATATTTTTCCAGTCCACCAAGTTGTACAGCAAGGCAAGATATGCTCAGCGGTGTTATCTGCAGGAAAGCAATTTCCATGGGAAGAGGAAACCAATCTGAGAATAGGGAGATGCCCCCTGTGAAGCACAGTTCCACAGGTGCTCAGTGCCTGGGAAATCAGTAAGAGGTAGGATTTGGACTCACTTGCTGCAGCTGCTGTTGACAATGCTGCTGTAAGTGCCTCCTCGTGGCCCAAAAGTGAAGGATGTGGGAGGAGGAGGGGGAGATGGAGAGGTGGGTGTTGGAGAGGGCTGGCGCTGCTTCAGGAAAGCATCAGCATTCAGGGTTTGCAGAGAGAGCTTATACAGGTTGTCTGTGGCTATAAAGAGAAACACAAAACATCTTCCTGTAGGACTAGCATTACAGCAAAGGCTTAATGAACTTCTGCTATCCCTTCTGTTCAAATGGGGGAATTATGAAAAAGGCAACAGTTTGCTCCCAGTGATGGAAATGGCAGCTCCTTCTCTGTGCTCACCTCTGGTTATTCAGGTCTGCTGTTTGTTTTCAGAGAGATTGATTTGCAACACAAACAACCAGGAGGATGCAAATTGATTCCCACACAAGGTGTTTACAATGCAACCACAAAAATTGTAACAGTGTCCCAAGCTAACCACTGCATTAAGGTGTTTTCAGTGTTCCCCCTCAAGGACAAAAAAATCTAATTAGTTCCAGATTTGGCTAAAGCAGACCTGACCGAGCAAAATCCTGTCTACTGTAGAACATACGTATTTTTTGAGCAGTAATTCTCATTGTCTCAATTTCCCTGGCAGCTTCTGAATCCTGTTAATCACTGGAGAGCTGTAGAGTGACCCATGTTCTGTCCACTCCATTTTCAAACCTCCCAAATCATACCAGATGCTATCAATATGCGGCCTACAGCATAAGAAATGGAGTTCAGGTATGCAGTGAAAAGGAGACAGGAAGATCTATAAAACAGATCACGCTTATCTACAGGTATTAATTGCAGAACACTCATTCTGCCATTGTCTAGTGATTACTTACAGCTGCCAGCTTTGTGGAGAGGCACAGAGTCCCACTCTGGTGGTGGAGAATCCTTTTCCCCTTCTGAGCTGCTGGTGTTTCCTAGCTCCTGTGCAGAACCACTGGGGAGAAATTTTGCTAATACTGATGGTCTGTTTTCCATTAACTTACTGCTTGGACCTATTAAAACAAAAGAAAAATCAAGTGTGTGGATAACAGACAGAATAGCTTTCTTCTCACACCAGACTCAGAATTAAGCACTCAAGAGGGGTTACAGACAGTGATATAAAACTCTTGAGGTATTTAGAAAAAACATCCTCACACTACCTCTTGTTTTGGGGAGGTTTCTTGATTTAGGGCCACTTGACAAAAGGTGCGGTGTAGAGATCTTGGATGGAAAGGTTTTGCGCTGCTTGGTTTCCAGTGGGGGAGTATAAGACAATTCCATGGGACTAAAAGATAACAGAAATGCTTTTATTTTAAAGTTCTGAAGTACTGAAAAGCACTTATATATATCTACATGTATTCATACACACATACACATATACAACCCAGACTGCTCCACGCATGTATTAGGCTCACTCACATTCCAGAAGCAGCTTTCACCCTGGAGCTCCAGGATCACAAAGCCCATTTGATTACAGAGGCAAGAAGAAATGGCACCTACCCTTTTTCTACTTTGCCCCTAACACACCCTTGTCAGATCCCATGCTCCTAATATACAATTGCCCTAAATGTACAGGATTGTTTTTTAATCAATAATATAAAACTACTCAAATGCACCACCAAGTTCAATTTGCTGTATATTGCTCTTTTTCTCCAGGTATTTGATTCTGTCTCTCAAACTTTCTAGGGAGGAACTATTTTCCCTCTTTCTTGCAGAAGAATTCCAAGTCAGCTCTCATCATGGCCTTTGAAAACTGGCACATGTAATGAACTCGGGAGTTATAAGACAAAGCAGAGTACATAGTTGTAAGAATAAATAAGGAGAAGACTTTGCCAGGCAATGTTTTCAGAAGTATTTTGAAGAACATTAATTTCTTTTAACTATAAACTCATTAATAAACTTATTAATTACAACAAGAAAAACACAGCTGATATACCATACCTCCATTTGGTAAAGTTTACTTTTGTGGCACTTGAATATCCATCTGATTTCACAATACTATTTTGTAATTAACTAGCTACAGTAAGACTAAGATTCTTCATGTTTCTCCCTATCTACACAATCAACCACATGCCAGTAAGGGACAGGGACCGGCAGTGGCAGCAGCCTCCCTTAATAAAGTACCCAAGAGTGACCTACACTCTATGATGTGAAAAGGGAAACTGAGGCTGCAGTTTCCCAAGGGCAGCTAAAGGCACTCACATCAATGCTGGCTCAGTGTGCTGCCCCTAGAAATTTTTGTATGGAACACCTGTTATAAAAACATTAACATTGCTTCCCCTGATTATCATCGCTGGATTTAGCTCTCACTTATGTGCTACGTTTCCATTAAGTAATTTATTATTTGCAAGCTTCAGAGATTCCCTGACATCAGGAAGGAAGAGAAAGCTGCTTAAAAGGTACCTATTGTTGGCATTTGCCAAACTGCCAGGTACAACAGTTAAATACAGGTATTTTTATCAATCCATCTTCTCTTTAAACATGATACTTTCCCTAGTAGAGAGCCTTCATTATGCTTACCTGGTTTTCACATCTACAGGGATTTCTTTCTTGATACTTGTAAGCACTTTTTTAGTTTTCTGTTTTACCGGGACTATTTCATTTTCAGGTTTTTCTGCTATAACTTTTCCCTTTTGCTTCTCTGGTTCCTATAAAAGACATAATGACACATTAATAATCACAAAAAGCAAAGTCCTTCTTGCATCAGAACACATGTAACAAAGAGGGCTGAGGAAAGAATGCTGTTGTTAAATATGAGCATTTTTACAGTATTGAAGGTCTTTTTTCATGACTTAATGAGTTTGCCTATAAAATATGTTTTCTATTTTTTCTATTTGATGAAGTGGAAATGGAAATAGCAAATTAATGAGCTTCAAGCATATCTGATGTTTGCAAATACACAGCTCCCCTGGCCATGGCCTCTGAGACTACTTAATAAGATGCTAGCTCTGTAGTGAGACCTTTACTGAATCTGCTGCATGCAGTCCAGGCCGCCTTAAACAGACTCTTCAACAAAGCACATAATATGAGCAACTTCACCATTCAATTTATTATTTTCTTTAAGATACTTCTAAAGTGTCTAAAACTTCCAAGACTTTCTAAATACAAGTACATTTGCAAATAGCCATCCTGAAAAAATCAACAGTAACTTTCAAGTGACAACTTACTAAACTGTAACCTTTAAAATATAGCCCACAGATTTCTTTTTCCCACAGCTATAATCCCTGTCTTTTATAAAGCTGAAATTTAAAACATCAAAATTTAGAATTGGTTTTCTCCCCTTTGATATTACCTCTCCTTTGTTTGTCAGAGTTTGCTTTAGGACAAAAAATATTTATGACAATCCAAACACTACACAAATTACAGACATTAGTTAATTACCTTGAGCACGTGAGCTGAAAAAGTTAAGTAAAGGCAGGGGTATTGTATAAGGTAATTAAGTTAACTACATGCTGACAAGTTACCACCATTGATCTGAGCCTTTGTAACTGACAAAAGGCATGATTTAGCATGCACCTTAATTATTGAATAAAATTAGCATCCACACTCTGGTGTTTTATTCTGCAAATAGAACAGGCCAGGAGACAATTACCACAATGCTGCTGACAGCTGCTGTCTAATCCAAGGCACAGTCACCTGGGCATTTTTAGTCCTGAGACTACAGGACTCAAGCATGTTCACACTCAAAGGTGCAGATTTGATACAGTGAAGGCAAGAATTGGGAAAGGTGCTTTTTAATTAACATTCTTCCTTTATTAGGTATTATATGAAACCTGAGGATGGTGTGGGGGAAAGAGACTGCGTTCCTACTCCAACAGGTGACACACGGCTATACAAGGGGTTCCTTTTCTCAGCAGCACTGTACCTCTTTGAGAAGTGGTTCTGTATCTGGGTTGGAGGTTTCTGTTGTGGTTGAAGAACTGTCATCATCTGCCAAGGAATCCTTCAGCTCATCCTCCTGTGGCTTTCCTTTCCCTCTTCTGTCCTTTTCTTCCCGTTTCTTCTGTGGCTTAGCCTTGCGCTGAACTGTTTTCCCTTTTCCTAGAAGGATAGGATGCTTCAGAATTCTCAGCAGCATTGCTCAGACACGGGCTAGCTCCCTTCATTTCAGAGGCTACCCAATGTGATTAAGTGAAGTTTGTTGCCTGTTATGACACATCAACCACTTTTGCCCCTTTGCACCAAATACGAGCTAAAGAAGAACCCTTAACACCACCACCACATTTATGCTCCTGAGCTGTGTCCTCACTGCCTCCCTGTGGATGTGGGCACCTGGCTGCCTGTAATTCCCTGCTCTGTTCCTGGAATTCCTTTTAAACACCACAGAATCCAATCTGACAGTTTAACCACATAAGATTTAAACATAAATTTCTGAGGATGGCAAAAGCTCTATTATCCAAACAACTGAAGTACAGAAATGACCAGCATGCTTGTCATTTAAAAAAAAAACAACACAAAAACCCCCCAACAAAACAACCTGAAATAAGACTAGTGTGGATGAGAAAAATCACTAATGGTATTTGCCTAGCAAAGAGGTAGAACACCCAGATGACCAAAACCTAAAAATCTCATACACAAGTATACTTTCTCCTCCTGACATATTTTATTCCTTCAGAGTGAACTATTCTTAATCCAAAGCAACTGTGCATGTGTGGAGTCTTCATGAGGTTACTAATGCCTGCTGCTGTGCTCTCACATGATTTGAGCTTTCACAACAGTCTTATGTCTTACTAGCTGTAGTATGTGCCTTTACTCATAGGATCCTTCTTAAAATACTAATCTTCAAAATAAGCACTCTCATTTAAGAGCCACACAGTGCATGCATACAGCCTCCTGGATGGATTTAATTGTTCACTCAGATAAAGACTCAAATAACCTGTGCTAAATAACTGGACTTTGGAATTTGTACTAGTTTGAGCTGGAATTAAGACTGAAAGCACCATGACAGCTGTTATATTTCATTTAGCAAAATGGTAATGCTTGTACCAAATCAAAAATTTACCTTCAATATTTTGGCAAATACCAGACACATATCAGTGCCTTCAAACTTTGCTTTTTAAGACATAAGTACCAGTATTTCAGTATCTAGGACAACAAAAATATTTGAGATAAAAATATTCTTTTTAGCATGAATGCAAATAGTTATGTAAATAGATCTTCCTATGAACATTTTTTTCAAGGTTGGTTTCCAGCACATTAAGGGCATTTTGGCTGGGCCTCAGAAGGTTTCATTCCAAAATTTGCTTGAAATGCAGTCTACATTCAGGATTGCTAAACAGCTTAACGCTTGTAATTAGAATATCTATATAAAATGTTATCATGACATTAAAATGTAAAATAAAGAAGCTGTTTAACAAAAATCTAATGCAGCCTCCACTGCAGTCTGCTAGGATCCAAGTATTAGGAAGCTGAAACAAAAGAAGACAGCAGTTCTGCACAAGGTCTTATGACAGACAGTTTTAGTCCAGAAGCTACTGCTTCTGCAAATTAGTTCTTCTGTGTTGCTTCTGTGATTAATTCTAAATACTCACCTAAAAACAAATACCCATGTGTGCATGTAGAAGTAGATAGATTATGGAACTTCCCCTATGGTTTTATGTTTTTACATTTTAAAGAGGACAAATGGAAATGGACACACTACACTATCTGGAGTGGGAATATGCTTTCAAAATCAAACGTGGTGGTCTCCACATACTGCGTGCAGCTGCATCACAAAAATCTCTCAAGTGCAAGAGGTGCTCCCTTCTTAGGGGGAGCTAGAAATGGAAGATGGCTCCAAAGTGCTATCAGGCATTCAGTACATGGATCAGTCCACTGCACACCCATATGTAACCTGTGAGAATGTTGCATCCTCACTACCAGACACTTTGCTTTCCAGAGCTAAAACACTGCACTTTTTGCCATTATGGACACTATCCATGAAACCTCCCTACCATCACACCCCCTCCTGAAGTCCTATTTAGCCTTTATGGAATGAATACCAGACAAACTGATGGCAGTTTTCTTAATTCTCCAAACCACATCCTACTGTGAAAACTAAAAACAAAATAGCCCAGAAACAGAGTAGTATATTTTAGCAAGATACCAAAACTTCTCATGACTTCAGAGTCTCCACTTTGAAAATCCAAACGCATCCTAACATCCGCTCTGAACTAATTAAGGACTTTCTACTCATTACCACCTAACAAAGTGAGTCCTTTGTCTTTGGTGAGGCACAATCTTACAGATGGCAAACTGTTTATATGCCTTCCCATGATTAATTTTCTTAACTTTATATCTAATAAGCACAGTATCAGTGCCATTTCTGTACAAGTGTTGGTAGCAAAAAGTGAAAAACTGTTTAGAAATAAACATATTAACGCTAAATAATCATAACTCCATGATGCAATTGGAATTGTTACTACAAAAATCATAATTAGAAATCCTCCTTCAAGAAGTGTTCATAAGAAGGCAGTAACTGACAATTTCGAAAGTATAAACATATCTAATGTATGAAATTCAATTCATTATTTTAAGCACTACACAACAGGAAAGATGGATAAACAAGTCCAACTCAACTCTAGCCTCATCCAAAAATGAATGTAATGTATAGACACAGGTGCCTTATATTAATTTGCTGACCACCTGACATTAAGGATTTTCTACAACTGCAAGTCTGGGCATGAAGAATTCCATTCCCAAACAATAACACAGGGGATATTTACCCATCTGTCTCTCTCTTTCCCTCCTCCCTCTCTCCCTCCCTTACTTTTCACAATACACTAGGACACCTTCCTTTTCCTTTCCTCCACCCGGAGCCTCCAAGACCAAATGATGGAGGTGGGAGGGATGGATGCCAGCTCAAAGGCAAAGGAGTAGCAACAAAAAGCATTTTTCTTTTTCAGAGATTCAGGTGTCTAGATATTCACACCTGCTTTCATCAAAACATGACACTGTTTTTGCAGGAACAAGCTAGAACTGCAGAGTGAACTTCACAGCCGTAAGGTAACACAAGTGTTCAGGACAGGCATACAGCACAGGCAGGGAACCACAGAGAAGCACTCCCTTTCCACACCATGAGAATGTGACTTTTAGAGTTGATTAAATCTAGTCCTGTGGTCTACACAGGGAACCATCCCATTGAAACAGAATTGTATTACCTTTGTTTTTTGCTAGTGGAGATGGGGGCTGTTCTGTAAACACATCAGGGGAAGGGGATTCTGGGTGGTCAAAGTCTTTTTCCATAGTTTCTATGAGCCCAGTGAGATCTGAATCCTCTGAGCTGTGCCTTCTGCTGCTGGCACATTCGCTGTGAGGTGGGCTGAGAAGCGGGAGCTGTGGCAAAGCACTTTCAGTCTGTTGCTCTTGCTGCTGGGGCCCAGATGCTGGGGGCTGCTGGAGGGGCTGCTCTGCCAAAGCTGGTGCCTGCTGCTGGTTCTGCCTCGTCCCCTTAGCTCTTTTGCCTGTGGCATGAGTCTGAGCTGTGGCACCTGAATCCAAGGTAAAGGGCCCCGTTCTGTTTACTGACTGCAGGGAAGCTGCTTGTGCTGAAGTCCTGTTAGGTATACTTGAATTGGTTTTGGATTTGATGTTTTCAACATCAGGTGCATTTCTATTGCTGTGAAGATGTGCTGTTGCATTGCATTGCTTATGATTCCCTGCACCGGATCGTGAAGATGAACTGCCTGCTCCATAAATTCCTCTGGATGAACTGTGATTAGAATCCGATCCAAGTGTATTCAAGCTGGAAGAGTAACAGAAATTTAAACATATTCTACAATGTTTCCATTCTTCACCATGGAAAGAGAATCACTATATCCAAAAAGAAGCCTTAAACTATAGTACTCTTGACATATAACCAGCAAAAATGCCTAAAACTGGTTTGGCAAGTCAGTAGCCTTTACCATTTCCTGTTCTCTCGCCTGCTGTACATAGGAACAAAACCACAGTAAAATGACTGTTGATACACATGATAGAGGGAACACTGAAAGGAGATGATCTTTACCTAAGTCACCTAAGGTAGGAACTTATGGTCTGCAAATTTTTTTTGCAATCTATACATTTCTTTTTTGAGAATATTAACAGGAAACTTGACTGATTTTGGTTTTTAGTGCATTTCTTCTTTCCCTTCCTTTTTTTTCCCCAAAACATGAATATTCCTCACAAAAGAATATTTCTCACAATCACAAAAATCATCACTTTATCCAAGGCATCTTTTTACAAGCAGCTGTGGGGACATCATTATTCATTCACCTGTTCTACAAAGCAGCGTTACTTTCTTACTGGCCTGATAACTAAAGAAATAAATGGCAAAAGTACCAGAAGAAGCCGAAACATTTACTTACTTTCCATCAGATGAAATTCCAACTATTCTCCTGAGATCAAGTGGCCTTCCCATATCAAAGGGAGGGTTTGAGGCCTCAAAGGACAAGCGTCTTCTAAATGGCTCCCAAATTCCTTGAGCTTCTAGATAGGCTGTTCCAATTACCAAGAGAAAGAGTACACTGGAAAAAAGGAAGTTAGTCATCTAAGGATTTATTTCTTAGTTTTAGGCATTTAAAAACTAATGACTCTAATCACACAGGACAAAAAGTTTGTATCCTGTACTGAAAATACTAAAAATTGCATCCAAACCACAATTTTGTCTGATAGAAACACAACATACACAAGACTGGCATGATATACAAATCACCAGCACTGAGAACGGGAGCTAGGTGCTAGAAGCCTAACATGCAGCTGCCAAGTGTATTAATCCAAAAGAAAAAAAGCTGGACATCAAAACCTGGAGCTACAAGCATGTAACTATTCAAAGCAACAGTGATGACTTAGGGAAGGCAAAAATAAACACCACCTTATCAAATTAAAACACATGGACTATACAAACTCCTAGTGTTCATTCCTAGAAATTAAGGATAGCTTTGCAGTGATATGGAAGAGTTTTTTTAGCAGCAAACATATACATGACTGCATCCTAAAAGTTGGAGGCAGTTTATGAACAGGAATCTTGGAATATTATGAAGTATATTAGGATTCTTGTCTAGTTTGCTGGTAAGAAGGATTTTTGTATTTTTAGGAAAAAGACACAGTAAGGGAAGGGATCAGTATTCTCTAGTCTTTGTAAAGTCTAATTAACAAATACAGCCCATATAAAATTATCCAAGCAACTGCTCTTACGCGCTAACAAACATTACTTATTCTGTCAAAAAAATTAAAACCAAATTCAGTCTATACATTTCTAACACATATATAGAAGAAAACCAACTAAGTACTCACTCAGCACTTCAAGTAATGCAGTGTTAGTGACAACACAAATTTCCCAAGTAACAGAAATTTTCCTCTTACTTTGGAAAATGTAGTTTCCTCACTAAACACTGCATTACCTACGAAAGTGCTGAAGAGTCAAAACAGAACATGAAGCGAGCTGTAACTTCTCTATTTCTTTTGTTAATCCCTATAAGGAAAGACAGCCTAAGTGAACATTTGCAAAATGGAAGAGCCAGTAACTTACTGTGGGGAAAAAAAAGGAGTATGACATGTATGTGATAATGCTTTGGATCCGCAGCACACAGAATGACCACATTTTCTTCAGAGGCATCTACAGTGCCTCTGAAGGCATTTCACACTAAGACATAAGCCTAACACTAATGAAAAGAAAAGCAGCATTTGTTGCTACTGAAAAGTGAAAACTCATACTGATAAGTTTCCATGCTAAGGTTTTCTCTGCATAAAAGCAATGGGGTAAAGTGTCTCACATCCAAGAGGTGAAGAGGGACATAAGGTTTATAACTCTTGATTTCAAATAAAGAAGGTAGAGGTTAGACTATGTGTCATTTTCAACACTTGTAATTCAACAAGGTTTAACTAACAAATGTCTGTCTGCTGAGGAAAAACATGCATTAATATCCTACTATGTAACCTCTGAATGTGCAGTGCTGCAAACAATGTCCTTCAGGTTCTCAGAAATCCCATTATTAGTATCACCAGTTGTCTGTCACATAACAAGTGGCAGCAAAGTTAAATTCATCCAAGGCATCTGCTAAGCTCATTACAGTCACTGCCTTATATCTCTAAAGCACAATACTCTAGATGGATGCTTACATTTCTGCAGGAATTCACTGCCATCAGTGCTTTATATCTAATATGTTTCAAGTTTGGCTTATTTATCAAAACCCCTACAGATTATCAAGGCTAACAGGAGTATGTATCTCACTTAAGGAAATAGGTTCAACCAAAAAGAGTTATTTTGTCCTTGGTTTGAGCAGAAAGTTAACACTCCTTTGCCTTAAGCAGTTCACACGCAATCTATAGAAGTGTTTATCAATTTGATCTCATTTTAGCCTATTTTATTTTACAACAATTAGAGCATGTGCTGAATACCCATGTGCTTCTCTGTAACCCATATTTGAGCAGTGGCAGTTCATGCCCATACAGCAGTAGAATAAATACACACACAACCTCATTATTCCTGAGATGATTATGTACAGTGCCAGTTCCCAGTTGGGCCTGGGCAGTGCTTCTGCACACGTTGCCAACATGTGATATGGAAGCGATGCATTCAAGATAAATACAAATTCAGAGCCTCCTTCAGTGATGAATTTTAATTCACGTATAACTCTGGAAGCAGTGAAATCTGGTGTAAACCTGGAAACAACATAAAGCACATTAGAACTTATGCATATGAACTGCACAAAGGTTTGAGGCAATTTTTATAACTCAAAAATTGCAAATTAAAAAAATCCCTGTAATTAAACTCCATCAATTACCACACAGCCTAAAAATACTTGTGTGTTTTTCAAATATCTCAAGATGTGTTTGACTATGCTCATTAACACCTATGCTTAACACATCTGATTCTATATTACTCCTGAGGTAATATATGAAGTTATAATATCTGAAAAGAAGGTTTTACCACACCTATGAATGCAGTAAAATGTAATAGCAGGTCTAAGTAAGTAATGGAACCAACTACTGTGTGAGCTATAAATTTTTTAAACACTTCCTCTTTGAGTCACAAACCTGAATTTTCAAAAACATCACCACTATGTCACAATCTCATCTCAAACTAAGATTGTGCAGAAATACTAGTGAAATACTATCCCACTACAGCAATATTTCATACTTCCACTTGCAGAACAGAAGCAACTTCTGAACTTTTTAGATATTATTTTCTGAGTAGTTAACTTTACAACAAAGCTGTTAAAAGATCAGGGTTTGGTGCAGAGATGTTTTACATTAAAAAATGATAGAACATTAAGGCAACTGACAAAATATTCATGACTAAAATACTGTTCATTACAATAAAAATCCTTGGACCACAGGCTCTCTTCTACATACTGCAATGCACCAAATCCATATGTAGGTCTAGGTCCCATGTGCATTCACAAGTTAAATGAGGAAAATTTATATAACCCCATATAGTAACATTATTCCAACACAGCAAGTTGTCAGTCACAAAAACATGATACAATGAAAAAATCAAAGTGTTCGCAAGAGAGAAAAATGTCACAACTGTATAACACTGCAAAACCCCCATACATGCAAAACTTCAGTGAAAAAAGCTCTCAGAATTTAACCAAGAGAGGTTTCTTCTGAAATAAAATTAAAATTCCAAATGTAACACTCCATTTAGATGTAAGAAAAAACACTTACAATATGACAATGTCTTTAGAGGCATTGGCACTTAGTGCAAATTCCTGACAATTAACTACTTTAAATCCATATCCTTCACATGTGTAGCCACTGATTTCCATCGTTTTCACATTAATCTGCAGCTGCCCTGTATTTTCCACTTTAAACACTCTTCTCAGTGTGAAATTTGGTTCTTTGTATTTCATTTCTAGAAACAAACAGCAGTGGTTAGTGTTAGGCTAAGCAGATATTCTTCACTATATTCATATTCTACAACAGAAAACAGTTTTGTCAGAATTACAACACAAGGCAGACGAGCAAGGTCCATGGAAATGAACTTGTAGGCAGATTCCCATTACAAGGTAGGGCACTTGTACCCTTCCATAGCCCTCTAACTTTCCACGGAAAAAACACAAACCCCCTAACCTCTGACAGCACTGCTGCCCCACAAAGAAATCCTTGTGATTTACATTATTTTTAAAGAAACCTAAACTGCAAAGTTCTTTAATGTACTGCCTAATGTTGTGGTATTCTGTGAACAGTCCCGGTAAGAGAAGAATTAAAACAGGTTTTTTTGTTTCATTTTTAAGTATGTCTTAAGAATTCATGGCTTAACTACATATATCTTATTAGAAAAAAAATCCCTAAGCACAAGTAAAAGCAATGACTAAGCCTTACTTCAAGTTTTCTTACTCACCCCTCACAAAAAGCAGAATAATCTCAGATAATAATTAACGTAAGTGCCGTGACTAAGGCACTTAGCAATGTCTGGAAAACTGCAACGTAGCAAAGCAGATTTTAATAACAGATATAACTAAAACTCTCTTACCAGTTGCTTAGGTGATATAGGTACTCTTAGCTCTCATCTCAGAAGCAAGCCTAGAGCCACAGAGCAGAAAACCCCTCTCTGATCTCAGAGTAGAATCTGGCTGGGATTTAATTTTCATCAAGGAAGATGCCCAACCTTTCTTCCCCAACGGCTATGTGCTTAAAGATTATGAATGTGGGAAGAAGTACACAGAAGTTACACCCATGATCCAATTTGTATTAAATTTAGGAACCAGAGATTTTTCTAATATGCCAAGATATTTACCTCCTCTGTATTGAATTTAAGTGGACAAAGAGCTTCTGTTTTCTTTCTTAGTTCTTACATTAAAACAATATATTTTGTATTGTGCCTAAATAAAGTAGCAATTTTAATGTATTCAAAGGAGTTGAATTTCTGGGTCACTAGAAGAGGGGGAAAATATTTCCACACATTTCAAGTTTTACACATAAAATATGATTTCTTTTCTGCTCAGTATATTAGCTCAAGAAGTACTCACTTTCTGAACAGTCTTTTAATAACGCTTCTGTGATTTTAAAGCGTAAAGAACTTCCTGGACCAGGAGGTTTGCCTGCAACCTTCAAGCTCTCTGTTGTTCCTTGCCCTTCTACCATTATGGCATCTACTACAGTCAAATTATTTCTGTGAAAAAAAAAAAAAAGGTTGATGGGAAGCATTAATAAAAGCTTCTCTATAGACTATGAATTTATATCTCAAATCTGGAAAACAAATATATAATCTGTTCCACAGCTAATTCCCTGTATTAAGGAAGTAAACAGCAGGGGCCTCAAACAGTGTTTGCAAGACAAAACTAAGAAATCACGACATAACATGCACACACAAACCCTAGTGAAGTACTAGTTAAAATCTGTATCTCTTACTAAGGCATCACACCTGATACAAGAGTGAACTTAATGATCTTTACTAGAAAGACTGAACTTGACTTGCAACTTGATCTTTCAAGAGGCATCTCTAACCAGAGACCCTTCCTTCAAGACAGTGTAGGATGTATTTCAGAAATCAAGTCTCCATGTATTGGTGGGTGAGAGGCTGGACATGACCCAGCAAGGCACACTCACAACCCAGAAAGCCCATCCTACCCTGGGCTGCATCCAAAGCAGTGTGACCAGCAGGGTGAGGGAGGGGATTCTGCCCCTCTGCTCTGCTCTGGTGAGAGTCCACCAGAAATGCTGCATCCAGCTCTGGGGTCCCCAGCATAGGAAGGACATAGGCCTGTTGGAACAAGTCCAGACAAGAGGCACCAGGGTGATCAGGGAGAAGGAGCACCTCTGCTGTGAGAAAAGGCTGAGAGAATTTGGATTATTCAGCCCATAAAAGAGAAAGTTTCCTGGTGACCATACAGAAGCTCCAGTACTTAAAGGGAGCCTGTAAGAAAGATGGAGACAAACTTTCTAATAGGCCCTGTAGTGACAGGAAAAGGAGTGATGGTTTTAAAACTAAAACAGGGTAGATTCAGGCTAGATATAGGGAAAAAAATGTTAACAATGAGGGTACTGAAACAGTGGAAGAGATTGCCCAGAGAGTTGGTAGATGTCTTATCCCTGGAAACATTCAATATCCAGTTTGACAGGGCTCTGAGAAACCTGAAGATGTCCCTGGTCATTGCAGGGGAGTTGGATTAGTGATGTTTAAAAGCTCCTTCCAAACTAAGCCCTTCTGTAATTCTGTGATAAGTGTAACAGTGGCTTATATTCTTGTATTACTGAATATGGACTGAATACAGTTAAAATCCTCTAAGACATATCACAATTACATTTACATGAAATCTTTCCGCAGACACATAGGATTCTACAATTATTCTTGTAAAAGTAATAGTTTAGTGACAGCTGATCTTAAGTATGGTCTTATATATAAATAGAAAAACAGAAAAAAACTCACACTCATTTCAGAAATATCTCTCTTACCTGATAACAATCAATGATGAAACAGTTTTATTAAGAACTGGAGTGAACTTTACTTTAACAGACTTTCTCTCACCAGGTTTTAATAGTAGACTTAAAATGGAAGGACGAGCTAGGCCCTTTGTAAGTCCCACAGTGGTCTGTAGTGGTTGGACCTTAAGAAAGTGGGGAAAACAAAGTAACACTTTAAAAAAATAGGACATTTTTACTTGTGTTTGATAGAAATGGTATTATTTTAGCTAGAAAATGGTCTTGTCCTAAAAAAAGGATATTACTCAAGGACATATTCTGTTTTTTCAACCTGAAACTCTGATAGCAGAAGAATTTCCCTAGTTATTAGTAAACTGCTTGTGTTAATGGAGAAGCAGAACAGCACAACAGAACTGAGCTAAACTTCACCCATGTAGATTCATAAAGTTCTAGCGGAAGGAAGAGATCAGAAATTCTTACATATATATTTTGAACACTATATTAGTATCAAGCCATTATGGAATATTGTTTCTCCTCAGAATTATCCATTGTTGAGCAAACAAAATAGAAGAACTACTCAAAAAAGTGTATTTTGTTAAGTTTGCCATTTGTCTTGAAACACTGAATAAGCACTGAATGGTAATTTTAAAACAAACTGCAAATGGAGTGGTAAAGTCAGATAAAAAGAAGTGCTTAGGATGTGGCATGCTCTATATGAGAAAGCATACACTTAAAAGTAGTCCACAACACTCAAATCACTTAAAAGAACCAACAAAGCAATGGAATAATCAATTCTTTGCTAATTTTAGAACTAGTAACCACTATGCTGAAGAAAATAATCCTGTCAGTAAGAAAATAAGAAAATGCAGTTTCCCTGTAACTTCCACAGCTGTTATAAAGTAAGCATATAGAAAAAGTGACCTTTTATTTGTCACATTTGAAGAAATATTTCTCTTCCCAATTTCTTGATAGCCAACAGATATTACATTTATATTACATTTTCCATACTAATACCTAAACTTGAAGACATGTATGACTGAACTCTCATTAAAACATTAAAATACCTAAACTTAAAATTACCAAGAATGTATTGAAATACTTACACAATTTCTGAAGACCTGGAACTCTAGAGTCCTCTGATTGAAATGAGTTGGTTTACTCAAATTAAACCTGAAACGAAATTGCAATTTTTTCTCTCTCACAGATCAGGGAAGGTAATGACATACCTGCATTTATGGATTTTAGCACAAACCAAGTATCTATGGTAGCCCAATATGCAGCTGAAAGCATCACCTGATTTTATTTTTAATTATTTCCACCCCATTGTATAGCAAGTAAAGGAAGAAATGTAAACACATTTTAGCTCAGTAAAAAAAGCAGATGTGTGTTCAATGGCAATAGACTCAGCTTGCAACTGGCCCAGTGACTCAAATTCTAGGGGAGGACAATGCTAACTACCAACACAACTGCCATATCACATATTCATTCCTTGTAAAATACATTTTTTCTGCCAAGTGAAAACACCGCAAGGATTCCACAACACTTACCGTTCTAACAGCTTATCAACAAAAGTGGATGGGTTAGAATACAGAGCTACTGGAAGAAACTGAATATACACAGGGGCATCAGCTGGATTTTCTAGAAAAATTTCTTCTTCCTATTCAGAAAAAAATTTTTTATAAGTTTACATTACCATTAATGCAATTACAAACACATGTTAAAATGATCCTATCACTAAAATAACTTACTGAGGAGCTGTTTGTGTTGGTAAGAGGGAAGTTTAGATGGCGTGGTGAACTAAGGATTGAAGGCCAGGACAGTTCTGCTGTAATTTTCAACTGAACATCCTTCTGAAGATCTGTGTCTACTTCAAATACAGCATTCAGTCTGGAGAAATAGTTATAAAACTCACTTTTACATTTTGCAAAAACAGATTTAGAGAATATAACTGAGATTCAGATCAGTAAGGAAAATAACCCAAGGTGTATTTGATGATTTGCAAAGGCACAAAGAGTAGAAAGGAAAAACTCCAATAAAGCATCCAAAATCCAGAAAATGTTTTTCCTCCATATGTATTGTAAATCAATATATCTAAATGCATGCATCTATGGATACACAGACTGTGTGCCTGCACACCTGTCTAATAAACCCAAAGCAAAGCTGAACAAGTCATACTTGGTGCTACCCACTATTTCCATCAGTGAATGAAGTTCTTTGCTATTAAACAACCTCCACAACAGAATTGGGTCCTTCTCCTACCAGCTCTCCAGCATAAACTGAAACTAAGCTAAAAGTACTGAGTTCTCCAGTCAGCAAAATAGACAAAATACCAGACTTCAAACCTGGAGAAATATTTTTGAGAACCTTTAAATGTCCAAGTCACAATCCCTTTGTGTTCAGAAGTTGTCTTTCCTTTCCCTGAATGACCCTTTGGACAGCTGGGCAATATTAGCTCTCTTTAAAAGTATTAAATACTTCAAAATATATTATCATAAGTAACATTAAAGCATTGTATATTCAAGCTAGAACTTCTTATTCAGAACTAATCTTTAGTAACATTCTCCTTTACTGCTCTCTTACTGTAGGGGATAGAATAATCTTGAAAGTTACTGGTGTGAGTAAATAGAGGATTCTGTTTAGATCAAATTTTCTCAGGAGTTAATAATATATCACCATTATAACACAGAAAAGATAAAGAGGGAATGCTTTCATTATTCTTTTTAGTTGTACACAGACAATTTGTTTCTTCACATACCATTTTTTGAAAGGGTAATCTGGATGCTATCAACACAAAAGACACACACTTGCTGTTTATGTTAACTTGTGTCTCTTGGAGGTTAAATCAACTTTATGTATGAGAAGGCAGATGTTTAAAAGGTATGTAGCAGTCTACAGAGCTTCACTTTTCTAAATGTTAAGTAGCAACCATTAATCTTCTCAAGGTATCTCAAGGTATAGCACAAGAAAATTTTGTAATTCACTGAAATGCAAAAATCCTGGTATGGTAATAACAGAAAACCTTGAAATCTTAAAAGGGATATTGAGGATACTATTTTGAAACAGTTTAAGCAGGGATACTGAACAACCAGTATAATCTGGTTTTGGAAATTTTTGCAGAGTAGAGACTGCCTTGCTATTACAATCTTTTCAAGAAGTACAGCACCTCTGAATAACTTTCAAAGTTTTCTTTAATTTGAGGAAATTATTACAATTTTTAAACTTTTAAAATGCTCTCTTTAAATGTTTTGCAGTGAAGGCCAAGAAATTCCTTCTTGGCCCTCCCTCAAAGAGCACAGCAATATTAAGAAGCTTTGTATTCTATAAGAACACATCATAGAATTATTACTGACTTAAGGCCCAAGCAAAAAACAGGAATAAAATATTTACCTATGGCTTGAATTCTCTTTTATTTCTGTCCATTCTTTGAATAAATTCTCATGCAAATCCCAGTCAGAATCCCATGCATCTTCTTGCATTGCTGTGCTGTGCTGAACTTTAGATTCCGCTGTAAGAAATGTGTTTTTATAAAATTTCAATGGCAAAACCATTACTTAAGGAGAAAACCTATTTTAAATTATTTTCATTATAAAGTTGACCTTTACTTACATTTAGATAGAAAAGGCAATCCTACATAACAATGATCTCCACACTGTAAACCAGGATCAAAATAAATATTTGCAATCTGCAAAACATGTAAGAGCCAATCAATTAAACAGCACAGTAAATCTAATGACCAAGGAAAAAAGAAGGAAGATTTCTGTTGAACACAGAAACTTAACATATGCTATATAGAAAAGAGAACTTATAAACGTTTCAAAAGAAGACATAAACAAACCTTTGATTTTTTTCCTGGCTCTAAATCTTCTTTATTACTTCTTAGCCTCTTATAATAAAACCTTATATCTTCTGACAGGGACCGTATGTGTTGTATTTTCACTTTCTGAGAAAAGGAGTTCATAATGTTCAGGCTCTGGTGAACTACTTTTCCCTAAAGAAAATAAAAGGAAAAAAGTCTGCAGGATATGCATTTTTTCCCTAGCATATGTATCTATTTATGCAGGCTGGCAAAGACCACAGCACTGCTGAAATGTTAAATTGAGATTTTAACTACGCTATCTTGAAGAAATGCCATTTACAACACTTCAAGACAGTAAGTTTCTGTGAAGTTGTATTTTTCCTTCCATCTGCTTCCAAACACAGCTCATTCTTCTTTGAAAATTAAGAACTCCTGAAGCATCTTGGAAGAGCTAGGACAACAGCTCTCCTTAATCAAATCATGATAAAAAAGGTATCAGAAGAGGAAAGGCAAGAGAAAACTTCAGTTTGCTGAGCCTCCTATTACTAAAGGGAAACTGTCTTTTTTTAAAAGATCACTGCTAGCAATTAGAAATAGTAATCAGTTGCTATTAATTAGAAATCATCTGAAAGGAAGAGTAAAGAGCAGCTATGATTATAAGAACTACAGGTGACAGAGGGCTTTTGAAACCCTCCTTCTTGCTCCCAAATGCAATAGACACCGCACACCAAAACCACATTTAAGAAGAAAACAGGAAGTTTTTTCCCCACATCTTTACAGCCTGCCTCCTTTTCAGAGTCAAACATCATTTTACCTTTTAAGCACAGAAAATGTAGTTTAATTGTCATGATCAAAATCCTTACAATGCTCAAGCTCTATCCCTGCCTCAGTTACAAATCAATGATTCTGTAGTCATGTTTTACATCTTACCTCAACACCCAACCCTGATACATATAGAAAAAATGAGTAATA
>VWYI01046911.1:31103-210101 GCA_013399455.1 Anthoscopus minutus | reverse complement strand
TTGTAAATCCAGAGTAATGGCACAGATTTATAGAAACTGGCAGCAAGCCTAAACCTTTCCTGTGGTACAGGGACTCATTTTTTACATTTATTACTATGGTGTTTATATTTACTGGGATCATCTTGTTATGCCAGCTGCAAATATATTCCATTGCATCGGGGGTTTTGTTTCCCTTTGCTTTTTTGTTTTCCCTTTGACTGTGAGGATACCCTTACATCAGTAGTATGGTGCAACCTCCAGCTAATTCTAGGAGAGTTAGTCTGGGTACCAGAAGGGCATAGCTGCATCAGCACAGTCCTGCACCCCTGCTAATAGCCTACTGCTCTGAAGAGCTAATTAGCTCCATGAGAGAGCACAGGAGCTTGGCACTGGGACAAGCCAGCTTGTTCCCAGTGAGCCCAGGTAACTCTGCACAGCATTTCATTCTCCTGTCCAGTTTTGAGGTTAGTAACACTTGCTGCATTAGCCTTAGTGCCAAAGCAATGTAAATAACAGCCCAGCTCCAGGAGTGCCACTGAGTGACATTTTCCTGCAGGATTTCTTCTATGAGCTGGTGAAGCAAAACAAATGTTAAAATATTCTTATTAGTAAGTATATTGTGCCCTTAAAAAAGTCAGTTGCTTCTCTTTCTCCTACGAAGGCTGGCACTAACTGACCTGAGTCATAGCTTAAGAAAGCAACCATCAGAAAAGATGTGTAACAAAGAAAAAGTGACCAAAACATAGCAAATAATCCTTAGATTCCTTTTGAGCCAGCTTCTATGTATTTTTTTTGCCTTCTTTCCCTGCTGTTTCAAAGGGCATGGTTACCCTCTGCACCTCCATGTCTGACATTTTGTTAGGTGCTTCTGAGTAAAGCACTCCTGTTCCAGCTCCCACATCTCTTCAATTCGTATCAATAATGAACAGCTTTCATTCTTTCCTAGTCAATGCTGGAATATGCAAAGTGGATCAAAAGCTATGGCCAACATAATAAGTGGAAACATCTATCTCTTCCAGTCAGCCATTCCTCACTATGTTTTTTCTCCCCTTTAGATAAACAATCTACAATGTGTTTACTGAGGCTTGTACTGATATCCCTCAATGGTACAGGCAAGTCTACTTTTATTCCAGCAGACACAGAGAATAAGCCCACGGTGCACAGTGCGTGCAAACCCCTTTGAAACTCAAGATTATTTGTTCTCTGACTGTTCTAAGGTAATTAAGGAGCATTGCATGTTTCTCAATTAATGATTCCTCATTCAGCTGGGGATCTTTGATGCTAATTTGTTTTAATCAGGACAGAGACTGCTAAAAAACTAAACAATTCAGTGAAGAGGAACTAGGAATTTTTAATCAAGTGGAAAAGATCTAAATGCTATGAGGGACACATCCATCATAAGTTTTTACTTCTTGTTCGTTTAACTTTGTTCTTTCAGGTCTCATAAAATGTTGCGTTAATCAATGCAAGAAAGTTTGAATATGAAGAATGCATGGTGGTTTTTTTCTTCTGACGTGAACCTTTGTGCAAAAATGAGAAACTGAAACAAGAGCCATGATGTTAAAACACATTCACCATGGCTTTTTAGTTATGCACTCAAGTACTGTTTTCTGTTTTGTCAAACATTATATAGGAAGTTGTCAATCATTGTGCTCTTAATATGCTGGGGAGTCACTGGAAAAAAATACTGGTCTTGTGGAGGATTGGATGCTCTCCATTTAAATGTTAATTTTTGAAGTATTTTGGTATCACACTACATGCATACATTGGGTAAAATAACCTACTGTAAGCTTCTGCCCATGGAATTAGTATTTCAAATGCTGCAGCCCATGCTACATGAAGTCACATGGTTCCTGAGGAGACCATGTATAGGCTCGATAAAATAATGTCTTATTCCCAAGTACATTTATTTATAGCTTTGAGGCAAAAGCACTTCGCAGTTCTGTCTCCTCCAGCTGCTTTACCATGATAGACTTTGTGTTTTCCATCATGGAAATACCAATGTGTGTGTTCTACTCCCATGGCTAAAACAGAGTGGAGGTGCTCCCAGCCTTGACTTCCAGGGATCTTTAGCCACGTGACAGAGTTAAAGCCAGGAAGGACACTTAAATCCAAAATCTGAATTTTCATGAAGAAGCAGTATTTTAGCAATGGTTCAATTAAAAGTAAATTGTAGGTGCTAAGAAATTTCCAGATCAGGAGAGGCATTTAATGGCTTTGAGGTTTTCAGTGCTGGGAAACATTTTCAGATTACTGATTCTTATGTGACCTCCAGCATCTTCCCTATCTCTGCTTTTATTGCATGAAACCTGGTTTGGACTGGTACCTACCTTCTTAGTCACTGTCTACTAAGCTCTAAACAGTGCCAAAAATAGGCAGAGAGACAAGAAACCTAACTGGCTTCCTTGCCCTCCTTTCTTTATGGTTGTGTGTTGATTTTGTAGTTGAAAAGTTGAAATGAGCAGAGAAGTCCTTCTAATAAATTCCTAATGACTATCTTAAGGGTGAACTTTAAGTAGTTAAATAGCAGCTCGGGTTTGTTTGCTTGTTTGTTTGTTTGTTTGGAGTTTTTCTTCCAAGCAAGCTTAAATATATGACAGTTAAAAGTAGAATTCTATATGTTAAATGATTCTCATACAAGTAGAAGCACAGCCACCGAAGGGTTGCCTTGCAGAAGATGGCTTTTTTCACCAAAAGCTGTCTGTACACTGTGAAACACAGTTCAGATGTTTGAACTTATGCTAATTGAAAGATCAACATTTTTCTTTCCTCAGTGAATACTCTGCTCTTTTCGTCTTCGAGATGGCTCTCCCATGTGCAAAAAATGAGCTGTAATTATGCCCAGCTCCAGGCAATCTCAGGATCTAAAATATCCTGCCAACCAGTGTGTTCTCAATCTGCCTTGTTAGTTCACAAAATTGTGCATGTGTCTTCACTAGCGTCCCAAACCTGATAATGTCACATCATTGGGACAGGAAATGTTCTCTGATCTTATCTGAAGTGACACTTGCAATTTCGAGTTTTAGCTTGATGAGATCACGTTGTCAGGGCTCCACATAAGTGTGATCCTTCCTGATTTGCAATTGTATCTGTTTTGAATGGTCTTTACACTGTTCAAGCAAAAGCATATGATAATGCATTTTGTCAGATGCAAGGATAATGAAAGAGTGATTTTATGCTTCCCCTTTTAGAAAATCCAAGTCATGTGTCTAAACTCAGTTTTCTTAACAGTTCCACCCCATCTGCCTAATTCTGTTTGCACCTGGAAGTCCTAGTACCTGCAAAATGTGAGTATGTCAAGGTAGTTCTCCCCCTTCATAAAATAGATGAGACTTGTTACCTTTAAACCTTTATTACTTCCGTGAAGCTCTGGGCTATAAAATGGTTTACACATGCTGGAGTTGTTAAAACATATATTATGCCTTAAGCAAAAATATTTAACGTAGTAAGAGCTTGTAAAGTTGAAGAATACTTAAATACATCATGTTATTGGCAATAAGAACCTTTGTAATATTTAAGAGCAGGAGGCTATCAA
Source organism: Anthoscopus minutus (assembly GCA_013399455.1). Lineage (NCBI taxonomy): Eukaryota > Metazoa > Chordata > Aves > Passeriformes > Paridae > Anthoscopus > Anthoscopus minutus. Next base: position 206,587 of record VWYI01046911.1, on the reverse strand, counting down.
GTCATATTTCAAATGTTTTTATTCATTATACTAATTTTCTTTAGATTTACATTATATGGGAAGGAAAGAGCTGTTACAAATGCTCCATTTCCCCTTTTAGCATATAGATTACTGGCTGAATCCTGTAACGCCAAGTAAAAATAGGAGAGAGAAGAAATATTGCATATATCTAACCTGTTAAGACTTCAGGAGTCTGAACAAAACTATGGTGTTAAGGTACAAAGGCTTAGATCTTCAATCCCTGTTTAAAATGCATTATGACAGGTCCTACATCAATGCAGATGACTAAGACAAAGAACAAGTTGAGACCTCTCTTGTAACAGGAGCATGGGAGCAGATTGATTTGTCTGGACTGTGGCATGTGGATCATAGTAACAAGCAAGACAGACCACAGCTATTTGACTAAATTGCTGCAAAGCCAAAAAGGGAAATAATATTTATTTGTCCATTTAAAGTGATGAAAATAGAAGGCAATAAGAATCCAGGGTATTTGACTTTCTTGAATAATAAGATAAGACTCAGCCTGAAAGGTTGGAGGAGTAGAAATAGAGGAGTTTCTTGGCAAGCAGTTCTGAAATCCATACAAAACCTCTGGCAATTATTTTTATCAACTGATTATTCTTCCTAAAGAGTTATGTCCAAGCCAGAGGAAACTGTTTCTAAGAGTTTTTCTGATATCACAATAATTGTATCCCTCCTACTACAAGATTAGATAAATATACAGTTTTGTTGTATATCACATAACGATATATGGCCCAGATAAATCACTAAAACTTAAACCTAAAGTGTTGCATTTGGACTGACTAATCCTGGACAAATGCTATTTCTTTAATAATGAACGCAAGCCCCAAATGCATTGTATTGTAAGGGAAGTGACAGTTCTGCCAAAACCCTGCATAACTTGCAAGATGCAGGCTCATGTGAGATTACTGTGTGCTGTGCTGACTAAGAAAAAGAAAGGACAGAATTAGGTTATTGTGATGCTACCATATATGTTAGGCCATTCCTGAGATGAGAGCTGCATATGTGCTGCTGCCTCTGTGCATCCCTTCCAGTGTGAAAACACTCTCCAAGTTTTGCTTGTATTTGGGGGTCAAAATGGGCAGATGCCTCTCTCTACCCAATAGATAAGATTTTAAAAGTGTTTTAATTGAATGTTACCATGTCACCTTTATCACAGAGCTACTCAGATTAATGCATTTGAAGGAGAAACCTGTCTTGCATTATTTCTAAGGGACTGGATTTCTTCTAGCTACACAATGTGGTTTTGTCTTTATTCCCATGATGATATTCAAACTTTATGACTGGATAGTCTAAAATGTTATTAGATGGCAACAATAGCTTGCAATCCATTGCCTGGTCAGCTGGATTTTTATTGTTTAAAGCAGCTTAACCTTTCCCTGCCATTTGATGGAGTATATAGAGCTCATTCCAAACCTTTTTATGCTTTGGCTGAAAGATGTATTTAGTAGATAGATTTCAAAAGTACTGCGTTAGTAAATCAGCATCCTATTGCAATAATCTTGGCCTAATGCTAGTTATTCTTTAGCATTAATCTGGAAGAAAATACAAAATCTCTGCTAGTAAATATTGCAGGTGACATAAAAATTAGTGGAGTGGTAAATAATGATAGAAGAGATCATTTCTGTTTTCTGGATTTGCATCATTTCATAAGGTGAGCTCATCTGAACAATATGCATTTTAATACAAAGTCATATGCCTGGGAACAAAAAATTCCAGTCACATGTACAGAACAGCAGAAAAGTACCCTTGAAATACGGTGATAGTGATGAAGATTTAGAGTTTGTGATAGGTAGTGTCTGAATGTGAGCTCCCTGTGCAATATAATGGCTGAGAGAAAAACATTAGCTTTGAATGGGTAAGCAGTGAATGTCAAGCAGGAGGGAGATGAGTTCATGGCATGACTGAGATAATTGCTAGCATTCTCTGTCCAGATCTTGTTTGCTCACATGAAAAAAAAACCTGAAGGGAAAGAAAAAAAAAAAAAAAAGATAAAAGGTTCAGAGAGGAACAAAGGAATGATTCTAAGCCTGTGGAAAAGAAATTCCAATAACCTGTGATTTAAGAAAATTAATCTATCCAATTGTCTAAGAGTGGTTTAATAGGTGAATTGACGCCAGTCTTCAATATCTACATAAAATACCTGTTTCACAGTTCTGAATATGTCTGAACACATCACTAAAAGGTTTAACTGTATCTTGTGGATGGAAGCTGGAGCTAAACAAATACAGACTTAAAAAACCCAGTGTTTTAAAAGTCAGGGTAATTGATTACCAGAACAATTTATCTAGCATCAGAATGTATTTTCCCCCTCTGAATATCTTTTTGAAAAATGCACTATTGTTTAAACAGAAGTTAATTTAAAATAGATTATCGTAATGATCCCTTTGGTTTTAAATCCATTAAAGAGACATAACAAATCTCCAAATATGACCCAGAATGCAGATTTTTGTTTGAAGAGGAAAATGTTTACAAAATGAAAGACCTATAGGAATATGTGCTTCATTCAATTTTAAATCTCCAAGAGAAGTGTTTAAAAGAACCGAGAAACCTCTAGTGAGAGCTGCAACACAAATATTATGTATCAGAATTTAAAAGGGAAAACAGAGGAGCAGTGACATGAGTTTCTGCTAACTGTCTAAGCTGTCCCAAAATGCTGAAGGAAACAAACTGGGATGGCATGGCACTAAAAACTGAATGCAGCAACAGCATAATTATTGGCATATTGCTTATAATAAGTCTTGTTTCTAGTCCTTTTTAACTTGCCACTGACTTCCTCTTTTCACTAAAATGTAGCCTAGATTGTGAAATGAAACCATAGCCATTAGAACAAGAGTTTTGCTGAGACTTTTTTGAAATATTGGTATAACTGCTCTATATTTCTATGGCCTGTCATGGGAAAGAAATGAAGAAAAATATTAGTGAGCCATTAGGAAATGTTTGACTCTCTGGTACAGCCCTGCACTAAGTCATGCGAAAGAATGACTCCTGTCGTTGAAGACACACAAGGTAAAAGATATTAGTATGGTAATGACACCAGGAAGGGTCAAAGGATGAAGGAGTAATGAGAACAGACATGTCAGAAGGATGAATAGGTGTGGTCATTAATTTTACTTGAAGAGCAAAATGTAGATTCTGGCAAGATTTAGAGGGCAAGTAGAGGCTGAGTATGATGCAATAGCTGTAGGACAGACAAGAGTAGGACACATTTGGATAAGGCAAGAGAGAAGAGAAACACTCTTCCTGCATATAGCATTTATTCTTTTTTACAGGGTAACACCTCATTCTGCTTCAGGGTGAGCTCAGGGACAGGAAAGGAAAGAGAGCTGCCAAAAGGCAGAAAGCTTTTGTCTGCCAGGTATAGCTTCTCAAAAACTGCTCACCTCAGTTGATTCAGGGCAGCGTCGGCTTCAGAGCAAACAATGCTAAATGCAATGACTGAGCTACTTGTGAAACAAAGTACTTAAGCACAGAAACTCATTGAAAGATATATTTCCTGAACTCAAGAACAGAAGCAACAAAGAGAGGGTGTTCATCATTTCATACCTCTCCTTTGCTTTAGAGCCACGATTAACAGTGCTCAGTAACCAGAGCGTACGTAAATCAGGGGCAAGGATCTCAGCAGGTGCCATCACAGCAGCCCTGGAATCCTGGTGAGTGCCTGCACTGGGTTCATGGAATTATGTGTAATACTCACTCAATCACGTTTCTGGCTGAATACCTACAGGAATGGAGTAATCCTAGAAATGCAGTGAATGAGAGAAGATATGTGTATATGTTTTAATGGCAAGGTTGTGAGCACTGATGTAATAGCAGTAACTATCCAAACATCTTTTTAGATAAAATCAAAGACACTCAAAAGCAGTTACTTAGTTTAAGCAGTTCAGTTACTTAGTTTAAGTTCCCACATTTCAATTAACATTCAAAGGAATATTTTCTTCTAGGCTGAACTAAAATGAGTTATTGATGTAATTACGCCTCTCAGGAGAAGAAAAACTTTACTGGTTTTACCAACTGATACTAGGAAACTTTTCAATATTCCATTAAATGTTTTTTCTTGTTCTGTTTGCCAGGGCCTCAGTTCAGCAAAAACATTAAAGTGTTTGAGGTAAGTTAGTCTATTCAATGAAACACACAGTTTCATACTTACCCATATGTCCCATTGACATTAAGCACATACTTAAAAGTTAAGCACACAATTAAAGGCTTAGCTGAACTGGAGACTAAGCTCTTTATAGAAGAAGTTAGTTGCAAAGAGAAAATGAGTGAGAGTTCATTTCTACTTAGTTGTGCTTTACAGCTAGATCTGTGTTTAAAGAGAATAGTGTCTAGAAAGAAAAATGTAATCCTAATTCCTCTCTCAGGAGTCTCTAGACAGAGCCAGCTGCAAAGGAAGACTGATTTGGAAAATCAGGATTTTAGGACTAGTGCATCAAGGACCATCTATCCCACTCACTCAGTTACTGTAGACAGCAATATTTTCTAACCCTTGTTAACTCTTCTTGGGGTACAGTGGCCACATGGATACAGAACTGAGGAACCACTCACTGGTTCCCTGGGCCATAGCAAAGTCCTTGGGGGAATTTTATAGAAGCTTGTATTTCTGGAAAAAATGTCACAGTATTGTGAAATCAGGAAAGTGAAACTCTGTAATATGCATCTCTTTAGACTGTGAAACCTTTAACTAACTTTCATCTTGTATGGCTCTCTCACTTCTCAGGGTTCTTACTGAGATTTAGATGTGCTACAGACTCATCACCATGCTATGACAGCAAAGTTCATAATTTAGAGCATTAAACTCTTGTTACCATTCTTGAAAAGTGTTTGAAAGAGATGATAATTTTCCTTTTTTGAACTGTCAGGCACTTTTCTCCTAAATTCCCTAAATCACAGATTGATGTATAAGTGCATGCCTGTGTTATCTTTAGACCTCACACCATTCTCATAACCATTTATGATTACTGTTATTAATTTTTGTCACATATTCCAGTCTCAGTTTCATATCACCTACAGGTCCATTTTTTTGCAATAAATAGCATTACTTACGTATGCTTATCTCATTCAATAAACAAAAGGTTCCAAGAGAATCTTTATGCTACAGTTGGATTCAGATAAATAGTCTTTTCAGCACTGCTGTGAGTACAAGTGACATTTTTGAACCAAAACTTAATAGAGAGTGACTGGAATAGCTGACTCCTGATTTTTTGTGAAGATAAAATGAAACTTCAGTCTTCAGACTGTCCTATCATTGATTTTAGTCTTTTATCTCGCATGAAAACATCCCCCTCAAAAATCATTTAGCTGTGGATTTAGCAAAACCAGAAAGCAGATTTTGTCTGTTTTCAAGCTAACCCAGTAATACAGTTATCTGACTTTATTATGGCATAGAGATGCTGGTTGGAGGGTAAACCCTCTTCTAAGCTCACTTAACCCATTTTTTACCCTAACAGGAAGAAATCTATTTAGAATGTATCCTTGGCAGGTCACACAGAAAGAACTCAGTGCTGGGAACAAAACAGATGACAAAAAAAATTGCTGATGGAATAATAAGTGGAATGAGGTGCCTGCCAGCCCATATTTGATAATCTGGATTCCCATCAGCTTCCTGTGTGTGGTTTTATCCTTGCTGCTGGCCACGTAGCACAGTTCTTCCCTTCCTCTTGCCACCCATCCTCCTCAACCACCACGTTCACTTGGGCATATCTGGTGTTGCTGCATTGAGGCATTTTTGATCCCCTGTTTTCCACAGGCTGCCAGGACTCATCAGCTCCTGGAGCAGGCCAGTGGGTCTGGGGTGTGTGTGACCCCACAGCTGATGCATGGGACCACCTACAAGGTTGTGCTTTGACTGTGCAGCCCCTATCAATCAGCCTTGTCCATGAATGATGCATGATGCCAGACGTGAAATGTGGAATGCTGAAGTGTGGAACACGCAGATTTCCCATGCAATTATTTCAGCCAGGTCATCTTCTCTACCAGGGAAGAGCACTTTCCAGAAAAGATTAAGAGTAGTGTTGAAAAAGAGTCAGAGATCTGAGCAGCACAAGTGGGAGCAGGGTAGTAGGGACAATGCCAGGCAGCCTCTGCTTGCTGCTTGAGCTCCTAGGTCTGCTCCTGGATGGCTCCACCTGCAGCAGTGGAGCTTCAACATGGAGATTTGCAGGTGCCTAGTTTCAGGAATGTAAGGAAAACTAAGCCATGGAATGAATTTATGGATGCTTGGCATGATAACAGGAACAGGATAAAACTTCTCTCTTGCTCAAGATGAACAAAAAAAAGGAGGAGGGAGGAAACCAAATGTGCTCATGAATGTATAGTGAAGCCTGAAGTGCACTGGATGAAGAAAGGAATGTATTTGCATTGTTTAGCTGTGGTTTTGTTTGTCTGGTAATTGGGAAATTTGGATGTATTTCCTTAAGGCAGCAGCTACAGAAAGAAAGTGTGCAGAGACTTGGAGGAGGGTAGAGGCTGGGTTTGCCAGTGCTCTGTGGAGCAAGGTGAGAAACTGCTGCTCTTTGTTTAAATGTCTGATCCCACTGTGGAAATTCTTGCTGCCATTAAAAATGCAGTAGGGACTGGATTTAATTTCCTAGTTACTGAAGAGGAGTAAAACACAACTCTATTGGAAACAATGGTAATAAGGTGATAGCTCAGGATACTGCTTTTCTGTGGTAAGGTCTTGATCCTCAAAGATGCTGAATGCTAAGGCAATTTATACAGTAGGATCCATGTGGAAACATATTGGAAGAGGCCGAGTATTCTGTGGTGACCTTTGCTGTCACCACAAATTAGGTGCTGCCTTTGAGTACCACTCAGCATGCCCAAGTGTGTACATCTCACAGTTTTCCCAGAGCTGCACTAGTGCCAGCTGATAGACTTGGCATATTTTCCTGTTTGTTAAAGATAAAATGTTGAAGAAGCCAACTTTTGCTTTCATTTAGATACAAGTTTGATTGTGCACCCTGTGCTCACTGTAGCACTGTTCTTCTGCTGCCCATCTCCACGCACGCATCTCTTGCAAACCTCTGCTTGCTGCAGCTCTCCTCACATTGCCCAGCAGCTGGGCTGGGAACAAAGAGGCTCATTGAGCACTGCTTGGTGCTCAGCACTGCTCTGGGAGCTGGAGCTGAGAGAACCACAAGATGATTCAGTGTTTGTTGATCCCACACACGCAAGTGCTTGATGTTCTGGCCCGAGCATGAACCCCAGCGTTCAGAGCTGCAGCCCAGATACCCCACATAAAGCACCAGGACAGCTGCTGGCTGTAGCTTTGAACTGTCACAGCATCATGGGTTCAGGGGATTGCTTTAAATAACGTGTGAATGATCCTCATGTCCCTATGACATGTATCCATATTCCTTGTCTATCCCCTGTACCTGCAGTGTGAGGACAGGGACCAGCGGGAGCTCAGAGCACAGCTCCTCCTTCTCACTTTGCTGAGCACAGGCTGCTCCTGGCTTCCCCATGCTATTTTGTTTCATTTTGGGTATTTCTCCCTCTTCTATCCCACTACAAAAGAAGTTACTGAAGAGCCCTTAATCCTGGGGGCAGGGCATCCTGCTCAATGCTTTGCTGCAGCCCTTGTTTGCCTGGTGCAGAAAATTAAAGAGAATAGTGCAGAAAAAAGGTGCAGAAAAGCCTGCATGCAGCCTGAGCTGTGTGTGGTACATGGCAGGTCTCAGAGCTGCTGAGATCATCCTGGAGATGCCAAAGTAACAGGCAGGCAGTGAGGCTCTCTGACAGCCAATACATAACACCAAAAGTGGTAGAGAGAGACTGTACATAAAAGGAAATCATATGTAAAATTTAATATGGAGTGCTGTTTGGTTTGGTGGGGTTTTTTTGTTTGTTGGTTTTTTTTTAAAGATAGATATGCAGTTTCCATGGACACCCATTTTTATCTTAATGTATGTTTCCTTTTTATTAAATATGCATAACCAGGCTTGCTCAGGATGTGAAGTCTGGTGTTTGATATTCTTTACATTTTCTCTGGGGAATTACTAATAGGCAAGCAGATTTCTGGAGACATTTAGGACAGTTTTAACTTCCTGCTATCAGATGTTTCAAGCCTTAGGAAGCCAGACAGATCCAGGAAAAGGACAAAGAATACAGAGAAGGTAAACTGCTGTATGCAGTGTGAACAGCTCATCTTCCCCTAACACAGCCCATTTTTCTACTGGATCCATCTTTTTCCTCAGCAGGCTTTCCCACCTTTCCCACCTTTTAGTTTTCTTCTTGTTTTGCCTCTTTCCTTAGCCTTGGTAGCAGCAAAGTTATTGCTCGTGAAATCTGACTGGCATGGAAGGTGTTGGCCGTGTGACTTGAGGCTCAGTCACGAGCAGGTATGTCAAGCAGAAAAGCCCCAGTGTTTAAGAGGGAAGGAACTGTTTTGGTTGTTTTATTTTGAATATATCTTGCTTTAGAAGAACCTCTCAGTAAAGATCTGTGTTTTCAGATGGCATGAGAGGCATAGTAGTGTCTTAATGAAGTGTCATACTTTAGGAAGCCTAAGCAGTGAGTTACACTGAACTTAACCAAAGAGAAAAGGTAGTTGTAGAGGGGGGTAGGGTGGAGCCTATTTTTGAATTTTCTTATATTTTAGGGCAGAACTCATTCTTTTGAATGAATTCCATCTCATTGCTGATGGAATGAGAATGTTAAGGAATTACAGCTGGCCCTGTACTGAAGTTTTCCTTTTGTTTCCCAGTCATGGCACAAGCTCAGAGTTCATGGGTATGTTACCCTATTTTAAGAAGCAAAACCAAAAGCAAAAAAAAAAAAACCACCAAAAAAGGGAGCAGATAACTTCCTTAAATTAGTTTCTTCTTTGATTTTGGGGAAGAAGAACAGGTACCAAATTCAGCAAGTGTATCAAAAACTATTGATGCCACATTGTTCTGTGTCCAGGTCTCTATCTGGTCATCTGGTTCAGACTCATTCCACTTTTTACATTATTGCAGCCTTCTGGAGTCAGGGAACACACATTTCTCTGTCAGATTTAATGGTGAGAACATTGTCACTGTCTCACTGATGTGCCATTTAGAAGAGAGGTGAAAAATTCAGAATTATTCTATCAACATCACTTTTTCCATTGAAAAGGAAGAGTATAGGGCAGGTTCCCCACAAATGTCATCACTTATATCTACTTATAGTGCAGCCTTCCACCTGAAAGCTCTCATGGTGTTTTTGTCCATTAGCTCCTTCTTTATCAGGGCCATTTTATATTATCTTGGACACTGTATTGAGCAGCAAACCATGAAAGCTAAGAGGCAGAGCAAAGGACAGGTGGCACAGAGGCTGCTGCAGGAGGTGACTCATTTGGCATTTCATTCTGATCAGATTACTACATTTAATTTGGGCACTGGAATCTGATGTTTTCTGTCACTTCTCATGGCAGACAGGAGGAGAGGTGGAGGGGGAGAATCTTTTGTACAAAACTCTGAAATGCAGCAGAGCACGGAAGATTTGTTGCCATTCTTTTGTATTGTTATACACTGGAAAATATCAATTAATTGCTGTCTAACAGGCATAGGGTTTCTTGGCTGTGAGTAGGAGGCAGGTTACACTGAGCTTGGTGCATGCTCTTTCTGGCAGCAGAGATCAGGCCTGAAAACACACCTGCAGATTGCACAACGGTCTTTGTGAGAGGCATGGACAGTGACTGAGTTATATGAGACCCTGGTGAACCTCAGCTCTTTCTCTCTCATACAGCAAGCACAGGAACCTGAGGAAATTCTGGTCTGACCTGGTGCCAGCCCTAAAGTCCTATTATTAACTGCATTCTTCGTGGCCTGAATTGAAGCCAGGCAGTTGTTCAACAGGGCAGAAATGGATTCTGTCTGGTGAAACCTTGGATTCCTCATCCTAATGCTACTGATGACAGTGTGAAAAGAACTGGAATATATTTTATGCCTTTATCTGTGTCTAGGTGAATACACACACACCTGTTGCTCACCTGCCTGAGGGAGCTCACTTCATGCACCCTCCCTTTACCTTCACTCTCCTGCTGTCCTGTGAGAGGCAGGGAATCACAATCAGCAGTTAACATGGAGGCACTGAAGTGCCTTTAGATGGGATTTTGTAGCTGCAGCCTCTCCATTGATAATGATTTCCAGCAGGGCTGCTGATAACCTGCTGCCGAAGGACACAGCGCTGCCTCCAAAGCTGAGGTGCTGGCACTTTGCAGTCGGTGTGGGCACATTCTGGAGTTCCTTATCCCACCAGTGTCCTTTGGCATGGCAGGGTGGGAGCTGCATTGCCTAAGGCTCACAGGCATGGAAACACGTGTTCCCATGGCAGACAGGGAGCTGCAGCAAAGCCCCTGCTTTAAGAAGGGCTCTGTGCTGCACAGCTGCCAGTGCTGCGTGTGATCAGTCAGCCCTAATGCTGAGCTCTGCAGATTAATGTGTTCCTCTTCTCCCATTATATCCCTTCTCCACGAGGCAGTCTATCTCTTGCATCAGTAATGACCAGCTGCAGAGCCTCAGGGTTTTCTCTAGCTACTTTTATCTGATCTAGAACTTACTTTTTTCCATGCTCTGCCCTTTCCTTGATTGGTAAATTCCCCAATGTCTTTAATCAAGCTGTGTTGAGCCTAGCAGCTCTGGAAAGTTTGTTTTAATAAAAGGTGAGTTTGTTCCCCAGGCAGGATCTGCCAGTTCAATTTCAACTATTGCACATTGGTCTTTAAAAAAAAAAAAAAATGGGCCTCCCATCTCAAAACCACAGGCAATACAATATCCCAGGTGAACTCCTGCAACCTGCCCGTTCCCCTTCAGAGGAAAAAGGGACTTTTCTCTCCCATTTCACTGAGCTCAGTGTTTTGCTGAGTGCATTCTTCATTCACAGCTTCAGGCTAATGGACTCAAAGGGTTTAGTTGTGGGGCTGCTCAGCCCAGCCTCAGATCTCAGATGACCACTCAGGCTCTCCAGAAATGTCCTTATTTAATATTACTTAAACCTGAAAGCCACCGTTTGGCATTCTTGAGCTCTCCCTGCCTGTCTCAGTTCTCAGTCTCTGCCATTTTTAGGCATTTAATAAAAGCTGGGAGAAATGTTTCAAGTAAACAGACTTTTGGAAAAATTCACTGAAAAGAGAAACCAAAGCTTCATATGAGTTTGGTCAGTACAGGTGAGTGGATTTTGTTGGGAGATTTCTTTTTTAGTAGTGATATTTCAACTTCTTCTTGAGCTGGTACCTTTGCAACAGCTGGCTATGGAACTGGAGAACAGGTGAGAGGAATCTCAGATAACTCCCAGAAACTGAGAAGTCATAACCCTGGAACTTGTCCTGGCATTCCCCCTAGAATATGATGTTCCTTCTGACAAGCTTGTTTTAAAAATCTTTTTCACGTTTTATATGGTTTTATTTTTTTAAGATTTCAGCTAACAGTAACATGGGAAAATTTGAAGGTAAGGCTAATTATCAGGAATAGTTCCAAAATTTAGACACTGGAAGTGTGAAAACTGCTATTAAAAGCATCTCTGTAATTCATCTAGCCCTGTATAAAATGAAGTAATAAGATGAGTGCAGTGTAGGGCTGTTTCAGGCAAAAGAAATCAAAATTGAAATATTGAACCAAACAATGTGAGAAATAACGGAAATGTACAAAATGTAATAATTTTGTTCTGTGCTTTCTGCATAGAGGAAGTGGACCTCAGTAAAAATTAAATAAATGGGTCTGCATGAAACTGTTGGGTCAAAGGTAGCAAAACCATCTATAGCTCTTCTGAGACTCCTGGCTCAATTTTTTTTTTCTCTCAGATGGAACCATCAGGAAATTTGACCTGAATTCAGGAACAGCTTCTGGACAAGAGAAAATGCATTTCTTGGTGAATTTATTGTTGATTGAAAAAAATGTGTTTAGCCTGTACCACAGCAATATAAATAGCTTTTATCTCCATTACAAACAGTCTTATTTTATCTATCAGTGATGTACTTTAAATCTCATATTTCCATTACAAACAGGTTTGTTTTACTAGTCACTTACTTTAAATCTTGCAGTAGAGTTCTGCCAACCTTAATTTTCTTTATGGGCAGATGCAGAACAAAGAAAAATAGGTGCTGTATACCCCACATTCACTGTCAGCAAAGTGGAGGGCTCAGCAAGACACTGTACAGAACAGAATGAGAGGGAGATATTGGGGTGATTCCTGAGGCTTCCTAATCATGGAGGAGGGAGAATTGGCATCGACATGCTGAGCTGGAAGCCGTGCCAGCAGTGAGGGAGGCACAGAGGAGCTCGAGCCTCAGTCACCGTGCAGCTCTGACCCCTGCCCCGGGCTACACAAACGTCACCAGCCCTTGGACTCAGGATGTCTGCACAAACAAACCTCCCAGGCCCACTTCAGGAAATTATTGCACTTGCTTTCTGAGCAGAACAAAGCTTAGTGCAGTGATGAAGCTACGCACTTAGCATTGAAGACATGAATGTATGAAGTCAATTACAAAAGGGAAGCTCTGTGGTGCACAAATAATTGTTACAAGCACAGTGGCTTTTCTGCATGGAATGTATCCTTGGTGTATTGCTGCAGCCTTCCGACACAACCAGAGCAAAGAAACTGATTGGAGAGAATAAACACACCCTAAAAAAGTAAGGGGGAATGGACAAAGATGGGAAGTTAGGGGTTAGCAGTGGGATAGATATTAATTAAAATGTTGAAAGTCCCAACTATCAGTTTCCATGCTTTGGGAAGTTCTTTTAAGTTTTTTTTGAGTTCTTTTAAGTATAGCCAGAACTCAGAATCCTCTGAGTCATTAATGGCTGTGATGATCATTAGTGCCGGGCACCCAGTGAGTGTTAGAAACAAATAAGGACCTTTTCTGTTCAGAACTATTTACAATATTAATTTAACTACAGCAAAGTTAGTGTAAATGATGACCAAATAAAACACAAGAGAGAAGTTGTAAAGTCAGGGTTTTGGGAGTACTCAGTGCTTCAGTGAGGCTACTGCAAACATGCAGGTTGCTGTGGTATTGCTGCATCACTTCTTCAGTGGCTGGAAAGTGGCCCCAGCAGAAGAGGTCTTGGGGGTGCTGGTCAACAGCAGCTGAACATGAGCTCAGGTGGCCAAGGAGGCCAATGGCTCCTGGCCTGTATCAGGGGTAGTGTGGCCAGCAGGACCAGGGAAGTGATTCTTCCCCTGCACTCAGCACTGATTCTGGGCCCCTCAATTCAGGAATTGAGGCCAACTCAATTCAGGTGTTAGAGCAAGTCCAGGGAAAGGCAACAAAACTGGGGAAGGATCTAAAGAGTCAGTCATATGAGAAGTGGCTGAGGGAGCTGGAGGTGTTCATGCTGGATAAAGGATGCTCAGGGGTGAGCTGATCACTCTACAACACCCTGAAAGGAGGTTGTACAAATGTGAGGGTTGGTCTCTTCTGCCAGGCAACAAGTGACAGCATGAGAGGACACAGCCTCAAGCTGCACCAGGGAAGGTTCAGTTGGGACATCAGGAACAATTTCTTCACTGAAAGTTGGGTTAAGCATTGGAACGAGCTGCCCAGGTAGGTGGTGCTGTCACCATCCATGGACATTTTCAAGAAATATGTAGACATGGCACTTAGTGCTACAGTTCTGTTGATATGGTGGTGTTCAGCCAAAGGTTGGACTCTGTGATCTTGGATGTCTTTTCCAGCTTCAGTGATTGGATAAGTTCTGTAGTTCTGTAGTTCTTCTCCACAATGCAGCTTTATATGAGGCAATACCCAAGATTTCTCCTCATAAAATTTGAAGGGTATGAAAGGCAGGAAAAAGTCACATAAACCACAATAACACCACGACCTCAAATCTTTGAGCTGGCTGATCCAATTTAATCTTGCCCACACAATCATCTTTTCATGTGTCTCTTGAGTGCCTGATTTCCCTCTCATTGACCACCAAGAGGGCTGAAGATAAGCAGGTCCTTGAGGGCACTTTGGATGGCTGAAATCTTGCTGGTAGGAAAGCCTGTCAGGCAGCACCAGAACAGGCCAGGACCGTGCTCCAGCTCCTCTTGGGAGCCACTGTGGTGGATGTTGCTCTGCAGAGTTCCATGCTGGCTCAAGAGGAGGAGGAGGAGGCTATTCTGTGGAGGATATCCTGGATAATTGAACTGAGGGCTCCCCTGTTGAGTCATTCATTGGGTTTAACATTTGGGATGGAGGATTTCAACAGCTAGATGAGATCCTGGGGAAGTTTTGGTGCTAAATAGTGCTTGATCACAGCTATATCCAGACAGTGTAAGCACTGCATCCCATGCCTCATCTATGATTTGTCACAATAACAGGCTCATTCTAAAACTGTTTAAACCCCAAGAAGACTCCTGCTTCAAGCAGCAGAGGAACACAAGAAGTGATTAAACAGTGTCCAGTATCCAGTACTAAATGCAGTGTAAAGAGGGTTCTGTGTCTAAATGCTAGGCAGCCTTTTCCATGGTCATTTAGGATGGAAATGGGGCCAGCACAATGCAGGCAAGAAGTTAAGTCAATATCTAAAAATATTCAAATGACATTTCAAAGGAACTCTAGCCGCTGATATAGTTACTTGCAGAGTGGATGCTCCATCTGGCTAGTCATTAAAAGTCTGGAGAAAAAAGGAAATGGGAACTGAATAGCAAGATGGAATGTGGCCATCAGAGTAGGAGGATTATCAGCCCATTATCAGATCGTTATCTGACCGGGTTTTCCTCTCTCCCTCCCTCCCTGTTTTTAGCGTTTATAATTTTATCCACCGTCATAGCCTTGAGGGGATTTGGTGGAGTCTTTGCTATGTCTTGGTTTTGGTGTTTTGGGTTTCATTCAATACCTCTCCTTCCTTCCTTTAGTGATGGGAGGGGGAAGTTCTGGCCTATTTAGGAAGGAGGTGCTGGAGATTGAATGACTGAAGTGACATTTCCCATGTAATTTTTGGCTATGTCCCCTTCAGTGGAGGGTGGTGACTGTGGAGGAGCCCCTGGGTTCGTTCCTATCACAGCTGAATTCTTCTCTTCAGGGCCAGAACCTGGGCAGGCTGTGGAGCTCAGGCAAGGTTTCCTGGCCCATAGGTAGCACAGCAGGATTTGGCCCACTTTTTGTCTTCCTCTGGTGTTTCTACAACGTAAGAAACATTATTCTCTGAGCTGCCCTGAATCTGTGGAGTTAAGAGGTTACAAACAGAAGTCTTATTTCCCTGTACAGCATGGAAGTAACACTCAACATCCAGTTGCCAGGGAACAAAGTTCTTCCTAAGGAATAATGGGCAATGGAGAAGCCAAAAATACAATTAAAAATTATTTGGCAATATACCATATTTTTACTTTGTCTCAAGCCTTTATCTTATGATTGCCTTGATAGAGGTGTAGAGCACAGAATAAAATGATTGAATGGGAAAGGAGCATAGGTAATTTTTTTCCAGTTCTATGTCACTGCTTTGCAGAGAGGATGTTCCTGCCAGGGGACATGTTCATCATTTTTCAAGTTTTGTGTCAGTCTTCTGAAGAAGATATCTGTTGATCATGCTCAGATTTATCTAGGGACTATATCTATCTCAGCAGAGAGAAAAATAATTCCTTCTTTAGATCCGCCAGTCAGAGCAAACATCTGTCCTTACAGTGACGAAAAATGATAGAATCCATATCCATATCCCCTTTGACAAGTTATCCCCAAGGAAGGCATGAGTCTCACTGTTAGTGTGTTCTGTGGGAGAAATAGTGGTATGTAACAGAAACAAGAATCAACCTTCCTAACCAAAGAATATTTATCCCTACAATTTCTAATTTACACTCAGCCTTACTGCTGGGAGAATTTTACACCACTCCCAGAAAACCCTCAATGCTTTCTTGAGCTCGTTACTGCTGAGGTTAAAAGAAATTGTTTCTCAATGAAAGATGCCTCAGGAGCTGCATGAGAAGACAGACTGCAAGGAGACACTTTCTGACTTTGAGTGCCAGCCACAGACTTTGGACTTCCCAATCTTATCAAGGACAATAGTGTGTCTCTAAAAAGTAAGTGAGGCCTTGAAGTAGGAGAACAAAGGCTATCATGTCAAGTGGCAAAACACAGGAGCAAAGGAATAGTGGCTTAGGGGAAGGAGAAAAATAACATGAGCTATCATCAGGTTGTCAGGTTTATAGTTTTATGATATGTACAAGCTTAATAGAGTTTAATAGAGTGGAAATCCATACCTTTGAAGCTGCTGTTGGAATGCATATTGCCTGATGGGGCTAATTGAGGAAGGCCTGAATTCTGTGAAATCTTAATAGCGTTACTTAAGTAGGTAAAATATGTATTCATTTTTATGTTGACAAAACAATTAAAGCAGCTCATGGCTGTACTTATACACTATCTGCTGTATATTCTCTTATGCAACTTTAGTGTGTTTTCTTTATCCTCCCTGTGTGTTGGTGCAGTCAAACCAGCCCTCTCCCACTTTTCTGGTCCTTTTGTAACTGGAGACACCATTTTCCTCTCCTTCCCCTCTCTCTCCCTTCAGCATTGCCTTCTGTTCCTCCCCGTCTCTCACCACAGGCTGTGGAGTGTGTTATGTTTTGGAGTTCTAGTTCTGAGAGACAAGCAGCAGCACCTGCTCATAAAGCTCTGGAAAGCCCTTTGCCAAAGCTTTTTGGATGTCATATCTATCTAGCCCTGGTAGCTTTGAAAGTTTACACCAATTTAAGATAGAGCTATTGATGCAAAAACCTTTATTACAGGAGGAAATTTTAAACTTGAGAAACATGGGAGCAACTACAGCTATAATATTTCTGGGAGGAAGGAGGAGGCTTTTATTATTTTTCTCAGCTGACAGTTTTGACTTTTTTTCTATTTATTGGACCAATTCTGTTCATGCTTCCTTAGGATATACTATAATTCTTAAGGCTCCCTAGCCATGTAGTCATATTCAGACTTTTGAAAACAGGCAACACATCCTTAAGGGCTCTTAAGTACACTAGTGATAATGTTAACTGAAGCAGCGAGAGATCTTTCCTTTCTTGGCTAAAATATTTCTGCAGGACAGTGCCACAGTCTTGGCTATATTCCATCAGTCTCATCTTCCCTGGCTCACTGTCATGGCTTGCTAGTCTGGAACAAAACTCTCAGATATGTTGCAAGAAATAAAAAAATCTTATAGAGAAAGAGAGTTAATGACCACAGTCAGAACTAGTAACACCGAGCAACGCCGAGTTAAAGGAACATGTGGCAGATCTTCACACTGGGCTCCCTTTGTGACTCTTTGATCCTGAGCAGCTGTAGAACAATTCAGAGTAGTAACACCTGCTGTAAAACAGCTCAGTGACTGTGCTAATTGCCTAAGTGAGGAAAAACAGCATTAAATAACATGAGGGTGACCACACTGTTTCTGCCTTCAGTCACTCAACGAGAGATCAAACACCAAGATCTGCTGCTGAAGCACAGTGAGAAGGAACAGGAGACCTGGCACTTGGGCTGCACTTAGAGCTTGAGTCTCAGCTAATACCCCCAGGGTAAGAATTTGAATATAACTTAAAGGCATGTTGGCTGTTTGGGAGCCATCTTTCCTGTGTTCCTACCAGTGCATATTCAGATGGATGCATTTGGGGGCTGGAAGGAAGCAAGAGTCTGCAAAACCCTAAAAGAACATCAGCCAGCCCCAGGTTTCTGAGGAAGAAGAGTCAGTGAGGAGCTGTGAAATCAGCTTTTTGCAGACAGGATAAAACTTCTGGCCAGGAGCTTTCTGGGTAACAGTTTCCACCCTGCTGTAAGAAGCCTTTAGGCAAAGAGATCTATAAACATTTTTGTCTGAAAAACCGAATGGTGGGTGCTGAATTGGACCACATTGAAAAGTGTTGTGGGTGCCTATGGATACTTTTTGTCCAAAACACAGGCCCTTTTTTATTATGAAATTAAGGTAGGTTTGAACTAATGGAGTGGGAGTTGCTATTTGCAGATCTGAAGCAAGCAGCTTTTTGTCACTCTCAGACACTGCAGGTGTTTTCACTGTAAGGATCAGGGGGATGCAAGAAGATGGAGACTAATTTGCAGGTCTTACCTAAAATAGTCATGTATTTTAAGCATTCCTTCCAGTGTGAGACAGTGATAAATTAGAAATCCCTGCCCTGGCAAGGCTTGTTAGTAAATCTGATATGCAGTTAGCTGACAACTGTGATTCATGGGGTTTCAAACCTGCTCTTTGGAAACCCTGCCTTCTGCCCACCTCCCACCTCACTGTGAGGAAGTATATCCATCAAATTTTACATGGGATAGCTCATATTGCTATCTGGATGATAGGAGCAACATTTTCTGCATTAGCAACTCTCAACAGATAATGTCTTGAGGATTGAGAGAGGGAGATTAAGTCTGAATAAATATCCTGTGTTATTCATATTTAATCATTTTACTTAGACATTGTCTAATCAGTCAAAGCAACAACTGTTACTGACATACAGGGTTCATAAAAATATATACTAAACTAAAGCACTAAGCCTTGTCCCTTTATATTAACGTTGAGCCTGTAAACACATCTCAGAACAAACTGACTTAGAAATAGAAACTGATGGCTGTAATGAAAGAGCCATGTTACCAAGGAATGACAAACAGGAAATTTGGACAGATCTACACTGCTGAAGGAACAGGGAAGGAGAAACTGTGCTGTGAATGCCTTGGTCTAGTAAGGATGTCTTTGTCACCCTATATGCTTCTGAGTTTGGGGCAGATTAAAGGTCTGAAGCCCATCAGCCCAAGTGTACATGTTTTAATATCACCACCTTAGAGTCTTTCCCTCACCCCCTTCATAAATACCAATAGGATGGGGGGAAAGGGGCAGCAGCAGAAGGAGAGGGGATGGTTTTGGAGAGACTAAAATGTTGCTGCTTTTCCTGGTACTGAACTACAATACTTGGCAAAAGGCTGGGAAGCAGCATTTGAAGGAGAGAGGGAGGAAGGAAACAGTGAAGGTGAGCTGAGAGTGGGACAGAGATGGTGATTTGAAAATTTCTAGAAGAGACAGAGCAGATATATATTGCTGATGTGCTGCAAGTAAAGTGAGCCATAACCAGTTCAGCTGAGGTGAGCTGGCATGCGCTTTCACAATGAAATTTGGCTCCTCCATCATATGAAATATTCTCTGGTTGCTGCCCCATCATTTAACTGCGTGGCATTCTACTCAGGACACAGCAAGCTCTTCTCTACCTTTGGAGACAGCGTAGCAATATCTTGAATGTTTTCATTGCAGCAGAGAATAGGAAGCCTCTCCACTGCAAGCATTACCAATGCAATTTCATAACTATCTGTTCAGACAGTGCACAGCAGCTTGAAAAACAACTTGAGACACTTCATTCCCCCTGGGAAATGCCATCTGAGAATATGTTAATCTGACGAATATGCAAAGGGCTATCCCCTATTGGTGAACCATGAAGAAAACCACCTCCTTTTTTTCTGGGTTTGTGAGATGTGCTCCTCCCTGCCAAGAGCAGAGCAAGCCTTACCCTCTCATCAAACCAGACAGCTGAAAAGTATGGAGACATTGTGCTGCCTCCTTCAACTTGCAATATGAATTTGATATTATCTGTACCACCTTTGACAATGCGCTTGAAATTAATCAGAGGAGAAATGTCTTATTTGATTATATTTGACCATGAACATTGATCAGTTGCATGCAATTTTGACTTCAGATCTGCATGTCCAAAGTCCTTTCTAAAAAGGGCAAAATATTACCCAGAGATACACGGGAGCTTGTATTATCTGAGTCTCTGAAAAGATACTCTCAAGGGAAATGAATGTACAACTGGGAAATTAAAAATCATTTGCTATGAAACTCTCAGTGAGAGATGGGCAGTATTAGAAGAGAGATCCCCAAGACATCACTCCTTTGCCCATGTTTTTTTCATTCCAGCTGTGTTAGCTCATTCTACTTTCATCTGCTTGCATTCATTTCTGGCAGATTAGACACTCTGCCACTCTTCTGAGGAGACCATGGCAAGACCCACTGCTCCTCAGTGTCTCAAGTGGCACAGAAGGCATCTGGCTTCCCTATGTGTAGTCTGAAAAACCCATGGAGATTACATTGTCCTCTATATAGCCTCTTTTTCAGGTTTCCTTTCTGCCACAGAGCAGTTGCTCTGCCTTGGGTACAATGATAATTTGGCATCCTTAGGGTGGGTCAGTCAGAGGATTTGTCAGGCAGACTCAGGGTCAGGTGAGCCAAGATCTCTACACAGTACTCTGCTTGAGGGCTTATGCTTTGGATGTTTTCTGTGTCTCCTAGGTTGGAATTCCCACCAGGAATGTTGTTAAAAGCTCTCCATAGGCCTTGTTGTTGGTGCTGACCATCACATGCTCCTCAGGGGTGGCCACGTCTGGTCTGTGACTGGACCAAAGCCTCAGGTTTAGCTGCCTCCAAAAGCTCTGGAGCTTTCATGCAATAAAACTTCTCCACAGACAGAAGCAGCACAGAACTGCCCCGCTTTACTAAAGCATTCTCATTCTGTTAATGAGTACTTTGTAAGATGCTATTGTAAATCTTTCTACTGTTATTACTTTATCTTAAATGAGAAAAGATCATCACTTGCCAGTTCTGGCCCTTTTTCCCTCTCTGTTTCTTGCCGAGGGTAGATCTCCCAGATTTGGTCTATCCCACAGTGCTCAGATAGTCCAGCACTTTTTACTGATGACAATAATTTAAATTAGGGTGAAAAAAAAATGAAGAAAAGCAAAGAGATGTAGCAGGATAGTTCTCTGATGTCTGCTCTAGTCTAGAGCTTGTGATAACTTCCACTGCTCAGCTGCATGGAATCTGTGAACTCAAATATCACACAGGCTCAGGCAACTCCTCTTCCTCTAAAAGACAGTCAGGATTGCCTTAGTCCCCACACCTCCCAGAGACTTCAGTGTACTGAGGCAGATTTTCACATCCTGACAGGTGTTGCTTGATTGTCTTTCAGATTCATCATTTCTTTATAAAGAGTAATAGCTTTTCCTACTTTTCATCCAGTAACTTTCCTGCTCTTCAGACACCCAAAGGGTCTTGGATGGCAGCAAAGTGTCTCAAGCTGTTTTTCAATAGGTTGTGTTTTTTTGGTTTTGGTTTGTTGGGTTTCTTTTTTTTTTTGGAACCTGAAAAGGAATTAATATTTCACAAAAAGTGACTGGGTGGGTGGAGGGGGAAGCCTGAATACAAAATTCACTTGTTGATTGGGATTTTTGGGTGGGAGTAAAGGAAGAAAGCATTGCAGGGAGTGTTTTCAAGCTCTTAAGAACATGTTTTTCCAAGTGCTGTTCTTAAGCATAAGACTTTTAATAATAAGAGCACAGTGGGGTAATATAAATGACACAAAAGGCACTCTTGTTGCAAAGCTGAACAGTTTGTGGTTTAGTGGATTTATATGATAAAAGAGACAAAAGGAATAAAAGTTTTTTCCTTCTCAAAAGCCACCATGCCTAGTAGCATCTTTTGCTAATATAAAGAATTCAGGCTCCCCCCACTTCTGAGTTATGTTCTCACCTAATTAAAATCCTGTAGGCCTATTGGAAACTTGCTCTGTGTCACTAAACTTGGTTTGCTGCCCTGTTACAGAAGTTACAATGCAGTGCTACTTAAATGCTCTCAGTGTTTATAAGTGGCAGAGGAGAGGGCGTTCTGCAGACCCTCAGCCTCCTACCTGGGATCTTCATTCTATCCTTTATCTCTCTCTTTGTTTCCCCTTCCATCTTGTTTGTCAGCAGCAGGGCTTAGCTACCAACAGGAAGAGATTCAGTTTTCTTTTGTATTTGTTTTCTTATTGTAGCAAAACAACTGTTGTTGTTGTTTGCCTTTTATTCTTTTTGCCAATTTGCCCTAGGCAGGCTGGAGGTGAGGAGTTCTGAAGTGTGCAAATTTGCCACAAGGAGACACAGAGAGAGGTTGGAGTCTGTGAGCACATGGAGAGGGGAATTAAACTGTGGGAAACAGTAACCAGCAACCCTTAACATGAAATCAGCCTGTGAAATCTTGCTGGAGAGAAAGAAATCCTTTTCTGTGCAGAGCACTAGGAGCCTGATGCTAGTCCAAATAATGAAATCCTCTCAAAGTAGACCTGTAGCTAAGCTGTGCAAGTAGTGTTAATGCCAACTATCATTTCAGCTGCAGCCCACCAGCTGGTGCAGGCTGTTTGTAAATCTCAGTGCACTGTGGAAAGCCAGGCAGTGTCCCCCATTAGCAGTTCAGTCACCCTCTGATACAAGAGTATGGAATCCACAATTCATGCCTTTTTCGACAGAAACAGTAGCAGACGGGAGCAGAGGCTGCCACAAGTTCAAAAAGCTGAGCTGATTGTTTGTGTTGGCAACTAAATGGCAAAATCTAAGGATGAAACCACAAGGCTTTAAGGGGAATATGTGACCTTAATCTCACTAGGGGGTTTTGTAGTAATTTCCCCTCTCTCACAGACCATGGGAAAGGCTTGGATTGAGTATCTGGTGTAGTTTCTGTGAGCCACTCAGGTATGGAACTCCCACCGAAATTAGGGGAGAGGCCTCAAACAACCATTTAGGATCTCTGTCATCATCTATTTTTGATATATAAAAGAGAAATTATAAAACTTCCAGGCTTTTTTCCCTGTTTAGATCTATATGTTACTTGCAGAATGAGCTTTTTCCAGCACAAGGAGATCCCATCTTTTGGCACCACAGTAGTTTCAGACACAGCTCTGCTCTCTGGTCAGAAAGGCCAAAGCAGTCTGTAGTCCTTGAGTCACCAGGATGTATCACAGCACTGGCATAGGGACATTTTGTCTCTCTGGCCAGCTGCTGGACCCATTCCTGATCACACATGTGGTACAAAAACCTGTGGCTCTGTAAAAGTGCATGCACAAAGGAAAGAGCTGTACCTTGCTGCCTGGCTCCAGGCCAGCCCCTCTGCAGCACGAGACAAAATGCCTAATACAGTATTACCTCAGTATTTTTTCATTTCTCTGATTAAAAGCAAACCTTTGTCTCTGCTGGATGCATTTGTTATCACTAGTTCATTGGCTGGTGCACACGCAGCTGGTTTTAGCCTCCATTTAAAATGCAGGGAGTTAAAGCATTATGTGTAGAATACAGCAGGATAAATAAAGACATACTTGAGCAAACATACATTTAGTAATTTATTTTTCTACCAGCAGTTTTAGAGAGCTGTGGGGTTTGTGATTTTTTTTTTTTTTTTTTAAATCTAATCCATTCAGTCAGTGGTCTCAAGAGTAAAAGCTTCTGCCTCAGCTTGGGGTTGATGCTTGGTCGAGCCTTTAAGCTTCATGGTTTCTTGACACTGCACTAAGTCTGAGGCTTTGATGTCTGAGGCTGCTGCCTGCACAGCGTAAATCATATTTTAAAGTTTATTGGTACAAAGGGTGCCTTTCCTCAGACATACACATGTGCATCCACACACAGCATCTTTCTACTTTTTTTAGCCACCTAAAAGTTTCCTTAGGATTAGAGGATTCTTTCAATTACTATTCCCACATGGATGTTGCCACCTCTAATTGAAAGCTCGCAGCATTTGTGGGCTAAGGGAATACATACTTGTGCTTGGCAGTGCTGATTGAGGGTCAAAAGAGAAATGAAATTGTTCTTCTCACTCTATTACAGGAGCTGCTGTACCTGGTTCTCTTTGGCTGTGTGTAAAAGCTGTTGTTGAGGCCAGTGGGATTAAGTGAAGATCAGACCTGATGTACAGAGACCAACAGTGACTTTTGGTGTGTGGATACAAACCAGACCATCTTTCATGGGTCACCAAGGAGCTTGTTTTTTGCTTGGCACAGTGGCTGTGCAGGTCCTTTGGCTGCTGTGTTCACTGCTCCCCTCCTGGCTGGCCTGAGGAGATGTGTGAGCCCCCTTTCTGAAGTGTACAGTGCCACTAGCTGGGGAAGTGGAGTCTGTCTTTCAGAGGCTAGGGGAGCACACCAGGGCATGGGATTAGGATTAGCAGCATCAGTGTCTGAGTTGTAGCTGTTCAAAGCTTTCCCCAGGGTACAGATGACTGCTGGCAGGAAGGAGATGTGGCTCCCTATGGGAAGGGCAGACATTGAGCAAGCACTCACTCTTCTGCTCAGTCATTCTTTGTTCCCAAACATGCTTTATACGAGGAGTATTGAGCACAGTTTGCACGTGTGCCTTCGTGCCAGATGTAAACTTTCTAACAAGCTATTCAAGCCAGTGGCACTGGTGATTGCCATTGTATATCTCCTGCTTTCCATCCACAAGTGAGAGCATGCAAAAGAGGTTGTGCAGGCTAAAACCTGTGCTGAATTTGTTTACACAAAGTTGTAAATCAAAAAGAAGCACCCAACAAAATTCAGCATGCTGAGTACTGAGGGTGGCATATGTTGTTATTCAGTTCAATGTCTTTGGAGGAGACATTAGAGGGATGGTAACATCACGGAGAGAAAATATGGAAGAAGAAAAAGTTCAAGTCACAGCAACTTGTTTCAGAGCCCAAGTGCCCTCAGAAACATGAGGCCAGGACTCTGAAGAGGTGACTGAGCAGAACTTCGTTCCCAGCAGAAGTAAAAGACTCTTAGTGTAATAAAAAAATTAAATCTAATCCATCGCCTGCAGTTATGAAAAATAATGCAGAAAATTCCTTTTCCAGGTGTTTGTGCTGCAGCATTTCAGGCAAGTGTAATAATACTAAGGAGTGTAATACCTGTCAGTGGGACTTATGCTCTAAAACCCCATCAGTGCTTCAAAAAACAAAAATCCTCACCAGCCCCTTCAACCATTGCAGTTACCACTGCCCATCACCTGGAATCTTTTGCACCTACAGGGAATGCCTAGAAGTTCCCATGGCAAGAAATAAAGCAGAGGGTCTTTCTTCTGTTATTTTCAACAAAACTCTTTATCAGTCATTCTTTAAAGAGCTGAGATACTCTCTCACACCTACTGTCTGCAATTGTCACCTAGAGTAAAAAGCCAAGTATTCAGGCTTTTTCTCTTCTTCAGAGTAGCTGCAGAGAGCTCGAGGAGAAGTATATTGAAATACATTAGTGACACAGAAAACCTCCTCCACCTACTCTATAATCTCTGTATTTTTCCTCCAGCTTCTATTTATCATCTATGTATAGATTCCCTGAATGAACAAAATTCTTCAAGAATTCATGATTCAGGCTGTAGGTCCAGGAGGTAACTGGGGGGAAGGAAAGAAATGGCAGGTAAAACATAATTAATTGTCCATGCACTGCTTTCCCTCAGCCATCCATACAGCTCTTTCCTCTGGAAGTGGAAATGCCTTGGTATAAAGGTCAAGGTATTAGTGTGCTGGGCAGGATTCAGACAACTTTTTTTCAATTTCTGCTATTGACTCCCTGTATGACCCAGGGTAGGTCCCTCATTTCTCTCTGTCTTAGATCTCTATCTAAAATAAGGGTAAATGTATTTCTTTTCCTTTTTCTAGTCTATTTGTCAGCTCTTTAAGCCTTGGTGTTAGGTGTGGATGTAAACAGACCCACATTTATGTCTCTCAAAGCATAATGACAGGAATGTAAATATGTAAGACCATATCTGAACTTCAAAACCAGCATAGTATATCTGCTCTCTGTTCCTGATTATTTTCTTATTTGTATCCTTCTTTATCCGTTAAAATCTGTGATTTTAAAACAGCAAAGTAGCTCTGAGCCCATTAGTATAGAGCAGGAATTTGTGATTAACCACATTCAGGCTCCTGAAGATGGAAGGAAACTTCCCAGCACCAGGTTCACTTGGAGCTGCAGCTTTGAGTAAGGAGTTTCTTTAGGAAAGTCTGGCTGATCAGAGTTTACAGCAAGGCACTGGGCTACAGGGATCACAAAGCTGATCTGACATTGCATTCCCATCATCCTCTAAGGTACTGTAAGAAAATATAGCAGAAAAGGGTATGCTATTTAAATTCACAGCAGTAACAGCAGTAAAATGTTTAAATGTCCCCACAAACCAGCTTCTTAATATCCTGTCAATGCCACTTCTCTCACACCCCTGCTTGAAAGCGAGAGGAGCAATCAGAGAGCCGTGGATTTCCACAGCCAAGCTGGCCAAAGACTTATTTCCCCCCCCGGCCAAATCCCACCTCCTTCTTGCAGTTCATCCCTCCCTCAGCTGTGTTGATACAACAGTTTATTATTAACATTATTTTCAGGCAGCTCCCTTCAGGAATCAAGCTGAGCCCCATGGTGCTGGTGGCTCAGGTGAGGCTGGTGAGGCTGGGCTGGCTGCAGGGGCAGAGCAGTGACCCCGGTGTCCCTGCAGGCAGCCTGGTGTCCTGCTCACTCATGGCAATCAATGAGTGTGTGTGCTTTCCTGGGCAGCTGGGTGCACAGTGAGCTACTGAGGTTATCCATGGCACAGTGTTCCTGGGGGGAATGTGCTGGTTTGAATGTTCTTCTCACAGAATGCTGGAGTCAATGCTGGGAAATATCGAACTCGTGACGTGGTAATGGGGGGATTTAACACAGACCATTGGGAAATCATTGTCAGGGGAATCAAACAAGGAAAACTATATATGAGGTGACTTTTCACAGGTTTTTATTTTCCTTTTGTTCTTCTTTTTAGGGTGAAGGAATGGGGACGGTAGCTCAGTTTCTGGCTCATAAGATTTGATTTTAACAGTGATCTTACTAAAATGTTGAATCTCATTTTGCCCAAGTTACCAAAATTGACTTCAATTTGCATGCTTGTGCAGAAGCTTATGCTAGGTACAAGCAGAGCATTTATGGTCTCCAGATGGCAGCTGTTTTGATATATGAAGGTCACATCTTTTAGATCCATTTGTATTGCATCCATAGACAAACTGGTTAAGATTTGGGGCTGCTTGGAATCAGAATGAATGGATAATGAATAATGGCACCTCGGTTTCCATGCAGGAAAAGTAGTCTGTGAGCTACTAAGGATACACCTATGGATCAACAGATTGGCCAATACCAGCAAACACTTTTTAATTCAGGAAAAAAAAAAGCATACCTGGGGATACATGCTATGAAAATTACCATCAGAGGGAGTAAGGAAGTAACTTCACAAGGAGAATCCTGATAAATTTATTCTTCCCAACAAAAATTGTAGAGATAAGCCCATTAACAACCTTATGTTTCTGCTTCTCCTTGTATTAATTTGCTCTTTCTTAGTTGACAGTTTAAGAGAACATTTAATCTCTTACAAACTACATAGAATTTTATACCTATTTGTCTAGTTCCTTCCATTAGCAAGGGTAGAAAGAACTTTTTGTCAGTTATGTCATTAATCCTGGGCTCCTAGGCTTGATTTGACTATTGTGAATAGAGTAACTTCCAGAATCTATTTGAAAATGTACATATCCATGCTTTTTTGAGCAAAAAATTTGCTCAGCTTTCTGATAAATGGTGTGCATGACATCCAGCTTCAACCTCACAGGTTGAACACGGGGGCTTAAAGTGATAGAATCAAAGCCCAGGAGAAAAGAGGAGAACAAGGTTGGATTCTCAGAACTGCCTAATAATGAGTGGCCTAGAAGAAGATCTGGCTTTCAGCTAGCTTTGAATGTCTAACCTCTAAAGGTTTAGAAGCATTTAAGATGTCTCAAACCTGAGCCAAAATTATCTTCAGTCTGAAGTTTGCTCATTGACTGTCCTCTTCTCTTTGGGCTGGTGACTTCATTTGTCCCACAGGTCCCTTAACAATGCATTTCCCCATCGTGCCTGTGGCCCTTTCATCTTGCCTCATTTCCTGAGAGTGCTAAACTACTTGGAATTCCTTTCTTTTTCCTAATTTCAGAGTTCAAAGTATGGATTTGTAGCAAATTATTCCTGATGAGTGGTTTCATTAAAAGAACAGAAGGGAAATTGTTCTAAAAACTTCCAATGTTGAAAAGGGGAGGGATAGTGAAATAAAGTGCAACCTCGCACAACACTGAACACTTCCCAGAACTGTAATGCAGAGTTAAGTGGATGGTTGGGACATGCTGCTACACCTTTTCTTTGCTAAAATTAACATGAGCTCCACTGCTAAACACAGTGCCCTTCCCTGTTCACACAGGGGATTTTCCATTGAGGTAACAACATCTCACGACAAATGGGACAATTTCTCCACACAGATCATAGACATAGAGCCAGAATTTTAGTGCATCTCAAGCATAAGAGATTCATTATGAGATTTTTTTTGTACAAGAAAATGCAATATTTTCATGCATTTTAGTTGTTGAGCATCCAATACAGTTTTTTCCAAGATAATTGGGGAATTGTAGCTGTATACCAATCAATAAACACTGTGGGACTTCCTCAGTGATGGCATCAGCCATTGTCTTAATGAAAGACATGTAGGCTTGTGAAGATTTTCAAATTCTTGTTCAGATGGGGTCAAATTAATTCTGCTGTAACAAGAAGGTGAGACTAAACTGGGAGAGCCTGGAGTGTATAAAGCTGGGAAGAAAGGAGAGAACCTATCTGTTGCTGGGTCAGACTCTCAGAGGGCTGTTAACAACGGATTCTCATGAGTTAACCTTTTACCTTGTCCTTTACAAAATGCTGTCACGTCACACAAGTTATGTGCTACCAGATAATTTTCCTAAAGTGGTTGCAGTGTGCACCAAAGGTAGTCGGGCTATTTGTCTGGACCATCATTTCAGAGCACACTTCAGCTACACCCTCTGTAGGACACAGCCGCTCTGGGAATCTTTCAGAGACACAATTCCCAGCACACAAACCATCTCTTATGTGTAGTCATGCAAAGTGAAATGAAACAAGGTAAGACTGAAGGCGTCAGTCGACTTTAAATGTATCCGAGTTCCTTCTCCCACGAGAAGGCAAAAAGGCAGTGGTTCCAATCTTGCTGTGGCTTGTACAACACTTCCAACACCGACTAACACTTGTTCATGTTCTGCCTGATTTCAGTGGAAATTCAGTGGGACTTCTGGGAATTCTGAAACCCTCAGATGAGGAATTCATGGAGGGTTACAAGGAAAAGACAACTAGCTCAGGCAGCATTGCTTCAGCACAGAAACACAACATAGCCCAGGCTGGCTTTGCCTACAGCCCTGTGGTTTGGACCCCTCTGAAGGGCACAGGAGGAATCTGAACCCTTTGGGGCTAAGCAGGGCCTGATCTCTGGGTTTCCCACATTTTGCAGATGTCTTCAAGAAATGGGAATTAACCAATGGGGGCAGCACGAGCTCAGCACCCCAGCCCAGCACTGTTTTCCAGCAAGCACCTGGGCAGAGCTGAGGTGTTTTCCCAGCTAACCCTAGAGAATGATACACTTTAGGTTGGAGACAGGCGCCTTCTGCTCCACCCAGGGAGATTTTCCAGCCCGTGAAAGTGCTTAATGAGCTCTGGAGCCCAGGATGAAGGTGCTCACTGAATTAAATCATCTTTGGGGCTATGCAGTGTGGAGAGTAAATACTGTACATCACCATCTGATAGGCTGGCTTCTAACTTCAATTTAATCCCTATTTAGACTGCTTGAATCTTTATGTTCTCATCCATAAAATGGATTTAACAGCATTTTCCTGCCTTTCAAGGCAGCTGGGTAAGCGCACAAAGATATGTGCCTTAGCACTAATGAGCTCTTATGAGTACTGTAAATGAGAATCATCTAGATTAAAATGATACAGGGGCTTTTCTTTATTTTGCTGAGAATAACTCAATCTCTAAGGTCACTTATGTGGGCTTTTTTTCCAGTGGAAACTTTTATATTTTGTGTAGGAAAGAATGAGGCCAGAATCCATCAAATGTAAAGGTTCATATCTAAATATGCATAGAGCGGTCCAACATTTTCACCCTGGGGAACTACTGTATAAAATATTTTATGTTATATTTTATTTTTTTCACAGCAAGAAGATCCTAGACCCTTCTTGCTGTGAAAAAGCGCTAGGGAGAGACCTGAGGCCTCAGATTGCTGTCTTTGGGCTTTGGATTCCAAAAGTGATGGAACAGTTCCACAGAAAGAGAAGGTTTATTGAGAGAGGGGAGAAAAAAAAAAAAAGCAAAACTGTGTGTTTCATACACAAATCATTTGATCCAAACCTACAAATTATTACACTATGATGAAACACAGCCACATCTACTTTTTGGATAGAATATGTTGTTGTACAGAAGAAGGAGCAAGCATGAGTTTGAGCTGCATAGTAAGATTAGAGGTGCAGAGGAGCCATTCTTCTCACACCTGCTTTGTCTTTTGCCCTTTACTTATGTATCCCTTGCTATGCTGGTGCCTGGTACTTGTGCCTGCTGAAAGGAATCAATTCCTCATTTGTGGCAAGATCAGGAAACCCTTACTCCAAGAAAGAGAGTAGTATTGTGGTGTAAAATGACTTGAACTTGAAATCATTACTTAGGCTTAAATCTAATAGACTTCATTGCTTGAAATTAGAAAATAAACACAGTACTCGCTTTTCTTAGGTTGGTTTTTGGTTTGGTTTCTTTTTGGTTTGGGTTTTGTTGTTGTTTTGGGTTTTGTTTGGGTTTTTTTCCTCAGGTGTTTGAAATAATATCTTTTGTAGCATCCTCTGCTATTTACCACAAAACCAGCTGCAGAGCTGAAAACATGAGGTGTACAAGGCAAATTGAATAGAGATTATTATCCTTTCTGGTTTGTAGGATTTCTTCCTGTAGGATATCTGAGGTTCCCTTGCAGATACACCAATCCTGTGTGATTACAGTGAGTGTGATTATGTCTGGATGCTTAGCACCAGTTTCCAAGCTGAAGATTATGATTTATTGTAATTTTTAAAAAAATTTTAATATGTATTATTTATAAAGTTCCTGCTAGACCTAATGCTTGCTTCAGGAGAGATCACTGTTGAATATTTGAGCTGAACCTGTCTCATTCCATTTAACAGCCCACTTTATCAGCACACTGTCCACAGGCATGCTGAACACA
The DNA here is from genome assembly GCA_013399455.1 of Anthoscopus minutus. Taxonomy (NCBI): domain Eukaryota; kingdom Metazoa; phylum Chordata; class Aves; order Passeriformes; family Paridae; genus Anthoscopus; species Anthoscopus minutus. The sequence goes on along the minus strand of VWYI01046911.1, from coordinate 175,800 downwards.
CTTCCCAACAAGGTGTATTTCAACTGGTCCATTACTTTATCAGAAGACTGGTCCTCCTTGTTGGTAAATACCTTCTCATACCTTGGACTGAGTGTACCACCTAACAAGAGGCTCAGGGTTTCCTGCCTGCAGCTGAATGTTATTTCACCACCAGCATTTCACTGTGAAAACTTTGGACTGTGCTCAGTTTTCCAAGTCAGCAATTGGATCATATTTATTTAGAGCTGGCTGTGCAAATGTATTGATTTGTAGTCTGTTACTGTTTTTTGCCTTGTATTTATGTGGCTCTAATGGACTGAAAGTGTTTCAAAACTGAAGGGGATTAAAATATAGAGCTTTTGCTCTGGGTAAGTGTAGGGAATATTATAACTTGAAATCTGTTCTAAAATGTGATTTTACAGCATTTATATACTGCTATTTTAAAGCTAGAGATACTGTGCCATCCAGTAATTGAGTACAAAGCCATGAAAATAGAAAGAAATGAAGGTACAGAGAGGAAACAACGAAGCTGGCAACACACATCCTTGTCAAATGTGAGGAATGAGCTTTGAAACAAGCTCTGACTTTGCCTCAGCACCACTTGCTTGGTCAATAATCTCACCCCCCCAGCCAGATGTCACCATATGGCCAGTGACAACTTTCAATTAAAGGCCCATGGTGTTTATCATCATCTTTTACATGTGGATAAAATGCAGTCCTGTGACCTGCCCATTGCACCCAGGAGGACTCCCCTTCTTTAAAAGATGTCTGTGCCAAGACTCACTCCCATCCTTGGTGCTATAAGTTTCCAAGCCCAGTTTCAGTGTTTTCAACCTTTGTTCAGTCATGGCCAGCTCTGAAAACTGGATTTCCAGCAGTCAGTCCCTGGGTATTGAAGGTGGGTTTTGGAGAAGCTTAGGGCTCAGCTCTTGACAGTGCTGAAAATCTCTCTGTGCAGTTGATTAGAGCCTCACAGCTGCTTTGGCTGCCCACTTCTGCAAGGGTCATTTTCAGAGCATGGCCACACAAATGTGAATGTTGTGTCATGCATCCCAACCACGGAGCAGGGAACCCACTGCATTGTGACAGCACCAGCCACACTTACCAAGGAGTCCTGGCCCCCTTCACAAATGAGGGACAGATGTTAATGATCCAATCAGCTGCTCATGCTCGAGATTGTGTAATGATCATCCAAACATTTTGATTATAGGAGTTACTATGTGTGTTAAGCTAACTTTTGTGCATGGCTGGGCTTTCTCACTAATCCTATATAGTATCCAAGGCACCGTTCAGCGGCTTCTCACAAATTCCTGCAGAGCAATTACTGTCCTTTCTGCATATTCAGAAATTGTCAGTTTCAGGTGCAATTAAAGTAAAATTGCTTTCAGTAGGTACTTGGCTATGATGACTTTTGCTGGTCGTAATTCTCTCTACACTGTGTTGTTTCTTCAGATAAAAATTATATTTCTCTTGTGCCCTGGAATCTCAAGCTCATTTTTGACCCAAAGTATCCTCAGAGAGTTGTAAAACTAAGATGTTATAACTGCACATTACCTAGTAATGAACATTGTGAGAGTCAGGCCAGGAAGATGAAGACAAGAGGTATGAATTAATGTTTTAATAATCTTCCTCAGATCAGTACAAGTCATACAGGCAAGGATCCCAGTAACTGCTGGAGAGCAGTACAGCTGCTCCAGTATGGTCTGATATTGCTGTGTAACTCTCCAAGGAGATGGGGCTCAGTGTCTGCAGAGACAGATGGTCACTCAGCCACCAGTGGAGCTCTGACCTTGTCCCAGCACGATGGTGCAGTTGTGCACTTTGGACAGAACTGCTGTTTACAGTGCCACAGCTTTTGCTGGAGGCAAAGGAGCTCATTAATTTACTTTTACTTCTATTTAATCCCAGGCTATGCAAGGCATCCTTTCGTACTGATCCAGGACATCCACCATTTTTGTAATGGAAAGCAAAGTCCTGCTCCATTTCAGACTAACACAAGATTTGAATTGAAACACAGCTGTGAATCATGCTTGGTTCTACAGGGCTAGAAGCTTGTAGAAGCAGAATCTCTGCTGTAGAAGCAGGAAGCTTGTGGAAGCAGCATCTCTCACTGCACCGTGCTGGTGTTCCTTCTCCAGTACAGGAGCCAAACAATATGAGACATTTTACAGACCTGCACAGTGCCAGCTTTCCCACACATCCATGTGTGCTGCCAGCCAAGATCTGCTGGGATTCTTCTGTGGTCGAAATAACCAGAGCAGTGTCTTGTTCTTGCATTTTAGAATACAAAGAATTTCCAATGACATTGCAAAGACTCTGTTTCAACATCCCAAAGCAGAAACACCAAACACTACAGAGCTATATCCTAGAGAAATAGGTTTAATACATTAAGAGGCTGTCTTCTGGCACTGTGCAAGGTGCTGGACTTGCCTGAATCATTCTTTGAACACAGCTTTTCTCTGGGAAAAACACCTTGTCTGGTTTTAAAGATTTTGTTCAATGGTGGAGAACACAGTACAAATCTTGTTTACTTGTTCCCATGTTTACTTACATTCTCTGTTAAAGATACAGCACTTCTCTATGCTGAACTGCTCTAGATTTAGCAGCCAGCCAGCCTTGTTAAATCTTTGTCTATGGATGGAAAAGTTTCTATTTATTTTCTAATGTTCTGTTCTTTATTAGGGTCCCACAGTCAGTGTTCATGACAGTACACAGTGGGTTTGTGATGAGATTGCACTGTTAGGGATGTACTATTAGCCATGCTTTTCACAGACACTTAGTATCACCCTTTTGGCTCTTCTTGGAACCATCTCTGATTTTTCAGCACCAGTTTGATAAGATTTACTGAAAAAGGACAGTACAGACCCAGATGGCTTCCCACCCAGTGCATTTAAAAGTGGCAACACTTCCATGTGTGCTACTATAAATACAGCAACAAACACTTAAAATGATTTAATCTTCTATTTTTAAGTACCTGACTGCTGTGAGATGGGTGCAATGCACACAAGTAGTTCTCAGAAAAGCCAGTGTGCCTGAGTTGACCCTATTCCTCCATTTGGCAGATCCAGAAAATAAGGTTCAGTACAAAAGGGAGTACATTTGCAGTGACTGCACCAGATACAGCTTTCTCAGAGATCAGTAAACCAAAAAATTGGGAACAGGAGGAAGTTAGTAGGGAAATTGTGATCACTGCAGCCTCCTTTGTTTTCTTTAATACACCCTCCTGATCTGCTCTGTGTTCAGAGCTACCTTCCAGTTCGTCAGTCACCATTAGTCCAGCTCCTGGTTGTTGGGTGTTTAAAAAAATCAGTTAGCCAATAAAAACCTGAGCCAAGCTCTGCACGAGCATCTGGCTGTGGCTGTTTGGATGTGTCTGTGAGTAATGCCAAGCTGCAGGAAAGCCAAGCCAGTATTCAGACATCAGTTTTTGGAAATGGGATTTGTTGTGTTATTTATCTTCTGTATTAACGGAGAGGGCCTGGCTTTTGTTTTTTAACCTTGTTGTTTCAATGCCAGAGCAGTAGAAATATAACCCAAGTTAAAACAATAGCTCTTAAAAGATGTGATATTTTCTTTCATCCCCTGTTTAGTAAGAAGCCTTGGCAGTGTCATTTCGTATAAAGAACTGCAAAGTCACAAGGTCCAGAAATACAATAATTCCAGAAATGACAAAAAAAATGACCTGCTTTGTCTTTTTATTGACTATAACCGTGGTGAAAAGGCCATTCTGCATCCTCAGCCATAACTAGTTAATTACTTTCTGTTGTTTTTTGTAGATGTTTCTAACCAACATTAAGTAAAATGTACATTGTGGAACAAACCATCCATACAGTATATGCCATAATTACTGTTTAGCAATTTCACACTAGCAAAAATTTATTAAAACTTCACGACTCATTAATAGTAAGTGATCATAATCGCTTAATAGAAAAGGAAACTCAGCTAATGATAGAAGTGCTGATTAATGTTTTTGACCTTAAGACAGGAAGTCAAGTGAAATTAATGTCATTGGGTGTTGAAAGTTAAGTTATTGTCAAGTGTAGATAGCCCCTAATCAAAAGAGAAACCCCACAACTTCACATATTTTGTGTTCTTCATGAGAACACTTGTTTCTCTATGATCAGTGGCATTTTTAAAAATCTCACTGCCACATTTAAAATAACAAGATCGACATGTTTATTACAAAAGTCAGTTAAAAAAAGGAAGATATATATATATATACACACAAATATATATATAGTTATTTCAGGAGGAGATCTTACAGAAATACTTAACATGCTGGCCATACTTAACAAAGCAGCATTATATATATGTAGCTACTTATTTTTGGTCAACAGCATTCCTTTTATGAGCTCAGGTTAAATATTTTTGAAGAGAATAACAGCCCAGCTGACCAGTCAGTTGCCTCATCACACATCAGATGCTTGGGCACCACTGGAGCTGACAGGACTGTCCTTGCAGCCAGCTGAGTGCCTGGAAAGCCTCAGCCTCAGCTTTGCATCTGCCTGCTTCAGATGCCCACTGGGGCTCCTGCAGGTGGTGGCATTTGGGGTGCAGCAGGCACTGGATTGCACCAGGAGGTCTTGAGGCCAACCTCAGGCCAGATTAATGTGGTAGCAGAACATCTGTGCAAGGATCCCAGTCCCCAGCCCAGTCCCCAACTCAGGTACTGGGATGTAAATGGAGACGACTTCTGCTTCAGCTGTAAATATTTTTTATGTGTGCTCTTTTTTAATTTTTCTGATTAAATAAGACATTACTTGAAAGCAGGATCTCCAGGACATACTTGTTCTTAATTATGCCACAGCCCTGTGTGTAGCATTTCAAGATGAAGGGTATGGAGCCTCTCACATCACATATTGGCCTAATCCTGTCCCACTGTACAGCTTGAAGGGAGATGCCTCAGCCTTTCACCTGAGAAGGCAAACTGCTTTCTAGATGCTACCTCAGGTTGTAAGCACTGTAAAACTCAGTTTGAATAACCTTCTCTAGATTATTCCACAGCTCCCATGATGGGCAGAGAGGGAGGGACAGTTCCTTCCAAGTATGAGCAGAAACCTGGCTATGTGCTAGAGAGCTTTATGCTCACTTGACATCAGTCAAAGTCACAGAGGGAAGGACAATCCCTTTCTAATAATGTCACTCAATATTTAGCCTACCTACATTTGTATTAATAATGAAGCCCTCAGGCAGTAAGTTATGTGCAGCCATTGATCTGCTCAAAACAGCACTGAAGTATTGACAAATACTGTTTTGGAGACAAATAAAAGCTAAACTGTATTTATATCCACCAGATTCTGACCTCTGACAAAAAAGCAAATGGAACTGCACAGCCAGGTTAATGCTACCTTTGAGCCTCTCAGCCCAGAATGAAGCCAGCAGTGGATTGGTAAATGCAGATTTATTTTTAGATTTTTGTTTTTATAATTTATATCTGTGTATGCTTTGTGGGAGACTTTCCAGCTGCTTCTCTTGAAGATTTCTGTGTTAACATCTCTTTTAAAACCAAGAGGGATGTGGCACACTTGCAAACCTGCAGATAAATACCATCTGTTTAGTTAACCTTACTGTGAATATTGGTGGAATGTTGTTCTTTTTAAAAAACATATACAAGAGCAATTCAGAGACTTGAATTGCAGGTCCTTCCAAAGCAATTGACTACAAGACTTTATTTTACAATGCTACAAAAGAAAAATGTATTTTTTATTAAAGACTCTGTAAACTACACTCACTACCTCAGAGCAAAAGATTTTCTAGTATTCTTTTTGGGGGAAAAAAAGCCAACAACCAATCCAAAAAGCTTTCTGCACAACTACTATTGAGCAACATTTCCAAGCCAAAAGTTTTGTCTTTTTTCTCACTGTTGCTCTGCAGTTTTCTGTAATTAATACAGATAAAAGATTTTGGCAATGCAGAATTAGGGGGTGTAATTTATATTCAGTGCCAAAAAAGACATGCATCTCACCAAAACAATTGAATATTTTGTTACCAAAAAATTATTTCAGGAAATGATACTTCTGTCTCTGAACACAAACCAGAACTCAGCATGAAGCAGACAATAACAGAGACAGGGTTTTTTGCCAACTCACAGGAGCAGTGCAAGTGTCAGGGCAGGCTGAATGCTTGGGCAGAGTGTTTTGGAGAGCTCTAGGAGCATGCCTGGAAAATGATCAGGATCACCTTTCAAAAGCCCTTTCCTGTGCAGCTTAGACCTCTGCTGATTTGATGGCACACTGAAAATGCATCTCCAAGAAAACTCCAAGTGGGAAGGTGTTAAATTTCACCTCACTAACCTGTCCATCTTTGTCCATGCCTGCTTTGAGGATGCCAAACCATTCACCTGCTTACCAGAGTGTCATTTGAAATGCCTCTGCACAACCCAACCCATTTAACTGAAATTATTCTAGAAATGCCATGTAAAGTAGATAACCCCACTTACCCAGGCATCACTTGACCTTACCAACATTCCTGAGGGAGGTGAGCCAAAGTGTGATGAGCACTGTTCCACACATGGCAGCCAAGACAGTGCAGAGAGAACTGAGTTTCTTCCTGAGGATACTGGTGCTCTCCGTCATGCCGAGAGAAGGATGCTGTGAGGCATCATTCTTTATTAACAGCCTAACCTCACGTGTGGAAGAGTATGATCCCTCTACCATGTGGAAGAAGGGCAATGTGACACAATGGCTCATGCTTGTGCACCTTCTAGGCAGTCCCTTGGTACTAACTCATGGCCCTAACTACCATGGTCTCTCACCCCACAGGGAAAGTGCCAAAGGCAGCCCAAGTGTGAACAGTAACAATTTAAAGCGAAAAACCCTGCCAACCCAAAATCAACAAAACGCAACCTAAAAACCCAATCCACAGATGAGGCACACGAAGAATCCATCTGGTCATGCATAGTTGGATGCTCAGTGATGTCAAACACAGTTTGGTTTCATCTGTCCCAGGAGAGGCTGCTCAGCAGGTTTGTCATGGAACTGTACCTCTTGAGTGGAAGCTTCACTGCTGTTCCTCCATCCTCATCCTCCCCTTTCACAGCACTGGAGCTGTGGCAGCAGAGAATGAGGAAAAGGCAGAGGGAAAGTCCAGTCCTAACTCATATCAGCAAACATTTTGATTGCTTTTTGTGCACCACATTCTCCAAACATGTCTTTGAAATGGTTAAAGGCTTGGAAGATGGCACTGCAGGAGCTGAAGAACCTGGAGCACTTTATGCACAGGACATAATAGCAGCAGAATGACTCCTAAATCCAAGCAACCTCAAGAGCTGGCCAAGGAACCCAAGCTGAGTGTTGGATACTGCCAAACAGAATGTGCTGCCTTCCCCTCCCACCTCCTGAAGCACAGATCATCTGGGTAGCAAATGATGCCAGGACAGCTAAACATCTCCTACTTGCATCACCCCTGCAACTCTAGACCCTCCTGGAGCTGCCAAAGCATGATGATGATTTAGCTGGAAAAGTATTTTCAGCCCTAGTAGAGCAGACCTTTAACCTTGTATTTTGTGCATCTCTACCACTCTCATCTCTCCTTCTCACACCCTGCCCCCAAACCTTGCTTCTCTCTCTGAGCAACAGCAAGAATCTGTCTGGCCTTAAAATGGTGGGAGGCTCTGGCCCTTTGCTGAGCAGCAGCTTTTTCACGGGTGAGTGTGATTGCTCTTCACTCAGGATACATTCATTTGTTAAATCTCAGTTTGAATTCCAGCAAATGCTGAAATCATTCTTCCTGGTTTTTAGTCACCAACATGAGGAAAGGCATCCTGAGAGCTTGTTTATCCACCTTCCCTCTCCCAGCACACTCTGCATTTCCTAAAATACCCTCCTGCAAGCGCTTTTGTCTTCAAAGCCTTTGCAGCTTTTCTGCTGCCATTGTGTGAAAATAGGAGCGAGCCCTTCCTCTCTGGCCTGGCAGGATGAAGGGGTGGGATGGGTGTGGAGGCGTCTGTGCGTGCCAGAGAGTGAACAAGCATGAATAGGGCCAGCTGGCCACTCTCGTGCCCATCATTCCCATCTGATGCTGCCTGTTCATTGTAATTTCACAGGCCACATTCACTAACACAAAAAGACTGGGGAGCAAACATATGAACAGATATTTAAAGGGGAAAAGCTTTATTTCTTATTTTCTTAGATCATGGTAGACTGCAAAACAACAGGGAAAGATGAGATCAACCTTGTCTTTTGTCTTTTTTTTTTTTTTTAGATAATAAATCAGAACAGAAGAAAAACAGCCAGGAAATTGTTCTCAGAAAAACATGCTTTTTAATAAAAAAAAGAGAATAATGTTTATTGAGAGGGATTGTTTTCTGGATATGTACAATACTAATGCAGGAGGATTATGCTAACAGAAAACGCCAAACATCGTGGATTGACTTCCAAAGTGTGGACAGTCCAAAGAGCAATATCCTCAGAGCAAGTAAGTCAACAGGAACAGGTGAACAGTGGTTTTGGGTCTTTTTTTTTTTTTTTACAACAAATTACCAGCCATTATGACTGAAAACCTGACACGTAATGACCTGCAATGAGATGTACAGAAATCCGTAAGATGACATAGAATTTACACAGGAAGGTAACTGTTTGTGTAAGAATTTCCTCCAGAAAATGGAAGCATGTTCTAGATAGTTTCGAAAAAAGACAAAGAGAAAAAATAGGTGAAATAAAAAGTGCAGGAAAGTACTAACATTGGATATCCTCAGATCACAGTGAACGTCAGTCTTCCCAGATCCAAATGCTACCTGTTACCTTTATCATCACCACTTCTGCTTACCCCCAATTAATTGCTTTATCATAGTGATGTAACAAAATGTACTTTTATGTGAGCCTTCTCCTGCTATTTCCTTTTTGCTGCAGCTCTTGTCAACTTGCAGCTTACACAAAAAGTGCAAAATTCAACACACCCTCAGGTGAAAGACTCATACACATTCCCAGCCTGAGCAGTACTAATCAGAGCTAATCATTTCAGTACTAGGTAATGCTGTACAAAACATCACACAAACCCTGTCAGAGCAAACTCAGCAGCAATAATTCTGGGGGAGTGGAGAACATGGAGATCAATAACTGCCACCAGTTAAGCTTCCCACAAGTTAAGAGTGCTTTGAAGCAACATCTCCCACTGACTGCATTTGGGATTTATTTTTTGTTCTTATCCTGAAACAATGCAGGGTACTGGGAAGAGGTAAGAGGTTGATTTTATGCATCACTTCCCAGAAAAGCAGCAATATTAAAATCAAGACCATATTTTTCAATTTTTACCTCCACTTAGTTTTCTTTTTAAGCACTGGGTGACTCAGCTCAGTCTGGTTTGTGCACCCCTGACTGCCAGATACAATCCCCCCTGTGAGGCTTTGTTCCACCTCTAATAACCTTTACAAATATTCCTTCTGCCCTAACTTTCACTCAAAGGTTAAAGCCCTTGTCTCAGCCCGAAGCAGGCAGAGGATGTCACTGCTAATAATCTGGTCTGGGGATGTGAGAGGGAGATCCCGTGCTCACAGCATCCAGGTTTGCACATTCCCAAAGGAATTGCTTCACTTCTCAGAAGGGGTAACAATTTCCATGGGCTAATCCACAAAGTCAAAGAAAAAACCCATGATTACTCTGCTTTATCCTCAGTGGGACACACATTTCTCTCTCAGAATAGTGCTTTCTACAACATACCCTGCTAAAATAAATGGTGGTTCCCTAAACAGTAATTTTTGCATCTTCAGGCATCTTCTCCCGTTTCTCCAGCTTCCTTCTGTCATATATATCCTATTCAATAAACATTACCATGAGAGGGCCAAATAATTTTAATCTTATTTTGAAAATTACTCCAGCGTTTCAGCTGATTTGCTGGCTTCTGTGCTTGAAGGAGTTTACATCTCCCTGTGGTTCACTACATCTGTGGGGTTTAGCTTTTGTAGCATTTAAGCTTTGACCTACACACAAGTGCAGAGGCCAAAATCAGCTCCTTACTCAGCTGAAGAGCTGCAGCTAGCAAGACTGCCATGAATTATTTGTCAGCATGTAGCTCTGACAGATTTGTTAGTGTGGGATAAACTTCACCCCAGCTGGACAGGCCTGAGTGAAGGAGCAAACACAAAGGCTCTGGAGGACAGAGGTTTGCAAGAAGTTAAATATTTTTTGTATTTTGGAAGGAGGAATTTGAAGAAAATTGCTCTTGAATCTACTAATTTTCTTCTGGATTCTAGGAAGTTCTCCTTCTGACATATTAGAAAACCAGTGCAAAAGAGTTATAATGTTGGAATCGCTACAAGCAGGCAAAAAGGGGCTAAGATTTGGGTTTTTTTAATCCAGGCAGCAATTAGCTCTAATTCTATGCATGTCAACAGCTATTGGCACCTGAGCAAGATAAAACAGAACCTGCTTTAATTTTGGTTAAATGTGTTCAGAGAACTCTTGTGAATAGTCTACACAATAGTAGTTTAGTACTAACTTAGAACATCACAGTCTGTATTTGGGTAAGAAATACTTCTGAGAAATTTGTTGACTCTGTGCCCCTTTAAAATTCAGGTAATTTTTAGGCCACATCCTGAATTTGTTGCTCATGCTTTTATGAATGACAAAAAACAAGATGAAACATCTTGTAGGAGTTGCAGGAATTGGCTTCTGACTGTCGAGGTGCCCACGTCTTAATCTGCATCTATAAACATTGCCTGGAAGCAAATGTAAGAACAGAACACGAAGCAAGGATGTATAAAAGCTGAGATAATATTGAGTAAAAAATGGGAATTCATCATCCTCCCTGATTTTACCCTAAGAACAGAGCCATCAAAATTTCCCAAAGAGAATTCTTACTCTTGTAAGAATTTACTGCTTAGTGAGACTTTTATCTATTTGACTGAAATTCCAGCTGGAAAATACATTAGAAGTATTTAAACATTTCTAATAGCTTGCAAAGAGTTTGAAAGTTTTCAATTCTGTTCAGTACCAAACTAAATTTTAAATTCCATCTGGGGAATAACAACATAATGTTTTACATTATTCAAGTCAAACCAGTGCAAAAGAGATAAAATGGGAACTTTCAATTTCCTCCCTGTTAAAGGTGTTCTTAGTTCAGTGGAGACATATTCCTGATCACATCTTTTTTTTTCTCTAAAGAGAAGGCTGTAATTAAAAAAGAAAACCAGAAAACCAGCACTGAAGCAAATCTATAAAGCTGAGTACTGTAGAGTTGACAAAATGACCTTCTGAAGTTAAAGAGAAGCTGAAATAGCCAATAATTGAAATGTCACAAAAGGAACTGGATGCTGAGAAAAAGCAAATATTGAAAGATGAGAAATATTTAACAAGTCACTGGATTAATTTCTCTGCCAAATTCATCAGAACCAAATATATTTCTATTTGATGTCAGGGACATCAGGTACAATCTGACTAACCTTATGGGCATAAAACAACCCCGGAGGCCTCTTTAGCCCAGAAGAGTTTAATGCAGAACATGCAGAATGCAGAACAGTTTAATTCAGAAAGAAAGAATGTCAGTGAACATATATTTTCCAGAGAGGTAGATCCACCTTGGTATTGAAGACAAAGAATTGCATTTTATGAAAGAAAGTTATAATTGTATGAATAACTGCTTGTGCTTCTGCCTTTTACTGCTTGCTCTGAGGGAGCTGCTGTTGCAGCAGAATCCAGCTCTTTTATTAGAACCTAAATATGAGATACTCCTGTCACTTGACATACATAAGATTTATGCCTCTTCAGGGATCTGTTCTGAGTTTTGCTCTTCTACTTCACTGGTTTCTCACCATCTTTACTCCATGGAAATATCATAGTGATTAGCCAACAATTGCAAACTGTAATTAAATTGAGATTTCAAGATGATTCCTGCTTTGTTTTCTTGATCTCCAGCCTAGTTGCACAGGCTTAGCAGAAGTAGATACTTTCATGTTTTCAGTCAACTGATTTAATTGCAATAAATTGTGACCACTCATATTCAAAAGGCTGGGTCTTAGAGGAAAGTAATTTCATTGGGGGTGAAAAAAAATCAAAAGCCTGGGAATAGGTCTCCAGACAAGAGTCTGTCTATGCTTGCTTTGAAATGATTAAGAATTCCAGTTCCTCCTAATTCTTCCTACTGACACAGTGGGGATGAAGCTGCTCAGTGGGAAGTGGCCAGTGCCCTGGTGGAGACAGACAGACAGACAGACAGATGGACAGGTCCTGCTCACCAAATCCCCATCCCCCTGGAGCCAGATCTCAGGGACCTGGCCAGTGAAGCAAGGGCTGCACCCCTCAGCCCTGACCAAGCTCCTGCATGGTCACACCCTGGGGCTGCTGCCTGCTGGGTGTCACCACCCTCACTGGGACAAGGGAAACCCTCAGCTGCTGTTATTTTTGCAAATATCTGAAAGGTTCTCCTCCAGTGCCCCTTTCACTGGAATGGCTTGTGGAATTAAAGAGTTCCACTGACGACTGCAAAACCTCAGCCATGTATTTCAGTTCAGGCTCAATTTTACCTTTGTGTGCACTGCTTTTAAAAAGCAGCATAAACATGCCATTAATAATACTAATGACAGTGTCTGTTCCAGTACAAGATGATTTGGATATGTTTACGGATGCCCATGATTTAATTTACACACAACTGAGCTGGTGAGATTTACAACTGGAACTGTAGATCATCTCTATGTACATCTTTATTTGGACAGTCCCTATATTATTGTTATATGGATAAAATTAATCTTTTAAAGGACTATATAAAACCCAGCCTAAGCTTGTTTATTAAGCACTCAACACATGATATTTTAGTGACTGAAAAGGGAAAGAACATTAAACTACTTGCATAATTCAGTAGTGTAGCAAGTGATTGCATTGACAAGGTCACCGTGCTAACCTGACATCAGCCACACCACATCCAACTTCAAAAAATCCTCCAATATTTGCATGGTGATGCCTGCAAAGTCTCAGACTTCCAAGGGTATTTTTTTCCTTTCTGCCTGTTTAATAAGCAATTAAATATTTTAAATTAGGACTTCAGTACACTTTTAATTTGCAGGACAAAAAGCTTAAGTGCTCTGTTGAGCTTTTTTTAGCTACCTGTAAAAACCACCTTTTTTTCCACAGGTAACTGTCATTGACTCAGATAACCAGCAGTTTCTTTTGTAATTAGAAGCTTATTAGGTTGTTATTTACAGAATATGTGATGAATAGTTTTTATTGTGGATGAGACGGTGTCAAAGTTCTAATAATTGGTATTAAATGTAAGAGAGAGACTGTCACCAAAGCAAACATGAAAAAATCTTTAATAAGTATATATTATACTGGGAGATTATTAAAATTCCTGATATTGGCTAAAGTGTTTAATGTACTGAATTCAAATGATATTTTAAAGAAAGATTTTTGGATCAAAGATAGATTTAATAATCATAACGTTTAGGAATTTGTTTTGAAAATATTTTTAATTGGATAATGTCAGACTTCTGAATTACGATGCTATTTTCATTAGCATTTCAATAAGTTATACTATCAGCTCCTTTTGACATAAAAGAATTTGATTCATTTTTAAAATCATGAATCTCATAATCTTTTTTCTTGCTGCTACTAGTTTTCAATAATTTTATTATCTTCTACAAGAAGAGCAACAGGAACCACATGGGCTTTGCTGGTAATGATGGTCTATATATCTCTTCTCTGAAAGCAGCTCTGCCGCCTTTGAAAGTAATTTGCAGTTTCTTATCAACACAGAATTAAAAAGTAATATTGTCTAATTTGTTATGTTCAGTGGCACAGAGTATTGTAGAGTTCCATCACATACAAATCGCTTTGAAACCTGTATTATGTGACCATAATCAAAAGTACATAAGTGAACTTCAAAATTTATGAAAGTGTTTATTATTAGCCAAGAAAAATCTCAAAAGATGAACTTGTTAATAGGTAATAGTCTCTTAGCAAGATGTGTATTTTGCACAACCAAACCTCAGTGCAGTTTATAAAATAGTAATTTGTAATTTATAGCTGTATTGCAAATAACCAATCTGGACATTTCAGAGCAGGACAGGGCATAATTGTATAAGTCTCAGAGTAAATCCAGACAGTCAACATGATGAACTCCTTGCTTGCAGAAGTTATCTTCTACTTCCAATAGGAGGAAAAACTGATTACTGTTGATCACTTAGACATAACTGCTTCTAACAGTCAACAAGCCATCACAGTAAGGTATAAAGACAGCCCTTAGGAGAAATGCTGCCTATCTGATGACATTTAAAGCTTTAAAGAATTCTTTCTAGATACTGCAGGGAATCATCATGAGCCAGAGCAGGCTGCCAATGTCACTGAGTGAGAACCAAGTGATTCAATCATGTATACTGGTAACACTGCCATTCAAACTATTAAATTAATTTATGGAGCTGGTCTTGCAAACAGTTCATCATGTCAGCAATGCCAAGGTCTGTGGTAGGAACTACCAGGGTGAGAAAAGCCTATCACATGGGTACATGTGCATGACACTGCCTTGCAATTGGATCAACCATCATTTTCTGTAGATTTTAGCAGTTCTAAGAAATAAAACACAGTTTAAATGACATCCTACTACCTCTTGTCCCTCTGCAAGGTTTTGATAAGAGAAGTAAGGCATGAAGTTCCTGTAGCTTTTTGATCTGACATTATCAGGTATGCACAAACAGATGATGATGTTTTAGTAGAGCAAATAACTGTATGTCATTTTTTTATTAAACAAAGAGTATAATAACTGACTATATTATCACAACAGAAGCATAGAAGACCATAGACTGTACAGCTGAAACCCTGTAGCAAAACTTTGTTCCTCATATTTAAAGAAACATATCTTTATCAAGCTCTCACAATGGCTGCATCTTGCTAATGTAAAGAATCTTCACTCTTGTTAAGGCTAGATGATTATAATTAAAAGATAAATGTACTGTTAGAAGGTTCTACGCCACACTCTACTTTTATGAGAATTTAACTGAAAGACATACATTATACCTGTATGTGAATTATAATGGCTTCTCAGCAGGGAACGCAGAATCACTTACAGTACGTAAACATTAAAAGAGGAAAATGCTAACACACTGAAAGTTTAACATCAGTAGCGATTTATCAAATGAAGAAGTTTCAGAAAGTCCACTCTCTGGGAGAACATTCACCATTAGACAAAAGCCTGGCATCCTTGATAGTCTGAAGTTCAACCAGTTTGAAAACCAAAATCATTCAATGAGATAAACAAGATTTTAGGAAAACCATCATCTTCTTTCTCAGGTAAAAGCCAGAATGAAAATAATAATTATTAAAATAATCCAACCAGGTTGCTTTACAGGCAAATTTACACACTGTCTCTTTAAAACACTGCATGCCCAAAAGCCTTTTGGGTTTGGAATGTAGCACTGCACCAAGTATTTCACAAAGCCTCTAAATATCACAAGAAGCTTTTTTTAGAGAGAGAAAAAAAAAAAAAAATTCCAGCTGACTGAGACTGTTCTAGCAGGAGTGCCTCAGCTTAGCTCCCAGACCTGGAATTCCAGATATACAACAGAGGACAGCAAACAGATTTTATTTTTTTGGAATTTTTTTTCTGGATTTTTTTTTTTTTTTGTAACATGTCCTTTTGCAATGCCTATAAGACGACTGATGAGCTTAGGGACAAAGAGAGTGAGAGTGCAAGTGCCATCAGGGTGAGCTGTGTGCTTAGATAGAAGCTGGCAGGAAGAGCCAGGGAATTCTCCGTGGATATGTGACTGGTGGAGACTCCCACTGTGTTGTCCTTCCCGAGAGCATTCTGCAAGACACAACACCTGCCTTGGTCACCATCACAACATTTTCATTGCAAAGCATTTAAGTCTTCATCATGAAATTAATCTTTTGTTTGTCCATGTCCCGCCCTCCACTGATGCCTAGACACCAATCTCAAAGACTGAATGATACAAAGACATTAAAATGATATTGGGACATTAAAATAGATGTCACAATGACAGTATTTTGAAATTAGTTAACATCAGTGCTGCACACTTTTTTAAAGAGAAGAGTATTAAAAAATTCTTACTTTAGAAATGCTTCCATGTATAAAAAGTAAGGTATTTTCAGGGGGATCTGTGTTTATCATGACAATTTATTTTGTAACAGCAAAAGCAGGACTCCCAGAGAAACTGCTCCTTCTGGATAGTCAATGGAACAAGCTTGTCTGACAAGTTATTTCTGGATAAAAATAAATTAAATCAATGGGTGCAGATTATTAAAAAAGTATCCTTGCTAGGTGTTTACTAGGGGATCTGCCTAAACATGTACCATACAGGTACTGAAATATAAAATCACTAGAGGACACTTTGAGCCCAGCTCTGAACTTCTAAGTGGCATCACTCTTTAATGCATTACGATATCCAAACATAACAAAACTGACAAGTGTGAGGTAGCCTGTGATAATCTTGAACGACTTGGAATGTCTTTTCCTATGGGGAGGCACCTGTGCTGTGAAATATCCAAGATCCACACTTACCTCATTAAGACAGAGCTCTGTATCTACAGATTCATTGGATTTTCGCTTCTTCTGTGCCTATGAACAAATACATTCCATGTATTAAATACAAATTTTATTCCCTGTACAATTTATACTTCCAGCAGCACAAAACAAATAAATTTGCACTGGTTGTCATAATCCTATAATTGTGATGGAGATTTGCACATGATCAACAAATAAACTCCAAATGTAACCCATGTTTTCCAATAATATTCACATTCTCATCTGAATTTAAGCAAAATTCAAGCAGTCAACTAAGGGTACTTATTAATTACAAAGATGAGTGCCATCAGCTGCAGAGAACGTTTTCTATGGCCCCTTAAAAATGGTGCTGGATGTTCATGAGAAGAAATGAAATGTGTCAGTTAGTAATTACTGTAATATCACCGCCTATCAACAAATAATCTATTATATACCTCAGTTTTAGAGGTAAATATACAACACGGGAGTATTTTATCCTTAATGATTCTTGCCATTTTCCCAACTATTATGATAAAAATATAAATATTATTTTAATGTATTTCATGGCTGCCAGAGAATCTCTTCTACAAAGCTGCCAAAAGAACACTGACTCAAGCAAGAAGCATATCAGGTGACATCATCCAAAATGGAAGCAGCAGCCTGCACTCTGGAGGTGTTTAACATTTCCATTCCTCAAGTGAACAAGTCTGGGCTGGGTGTTGTCTGCTCCTCTACAAGAGCAGCACTAATCCCCATCTTGTGGAAGGTGCTTCAGTGATTCTCAGTATCAGTTCTTTCTTTACATATTCCAGAAACAAACTGAGCACCCTTTTATAGGAGGTAACTGTGCTAAAGTAAATCAGCTCTTTTAAGAGAAGACTTGGGTTTGCAAAACTTCTGACTCCAGGCTTCTACCTGAAGTTTTGTTGGACCTGAAACTTATTTCCTGCAGAAAGTGAAGACCTGAATCTCACAGTGCTGCATTCATTTTACTGTAGACTCTCACTGGTTTAGGCAGTGATGGCCTGGACTAAAACTGACGTGAGAAAGTGCTGAGCAGTCTGATTTTATGCCCTCAAAAATTCAGTTCCACATACAGCTATTTTATTTCATGTCTTAGAGCCACTGGTTCTGCCAATGGATACAAAATAGTCTTTCACCTAATTACATATTTCAGAATTCAAATGAAGGAACTGAACTTCTTATTAAGAAACACATTCTCTGCTTTTAATGATACATGAACATTGCAGACAACTGAAAAAGTGAAACAGCTGGGATTTAAGAGAAAGATAGCTTAGCTATAGCAAGAATACATGCTGAATATATGTTAACAATTTTCATATATATGACAAAGTAATAGCTCCATTTATTAATAAACACCCTCTGTAAAATTTCCTTCTTACATACCCTTTCTACTAATTAGTACCATAAAAGTGGTTCTGGTAAGCATAAATTTAATTGTCTAAATGAAAAAAAGAAATGCCTAGAAGTAAATTTACCACAAAATCACAGTGAATCCTTCCTGCTATGTTTGTAGTGGACAGGAAACTTCTTTTAAAGGCAACTAGGTAGCTTTCAACTCCAAAATAGCTGGTTCCAAGGAGACAGGTAAAGAAGGAGAAACTAGATTTAAATCCTGATTTTCTGATGTCCATAACACCCATACTGCCTTGAACTGGAATATGAAGCTTCAGATAAAGCCTCTGCATCAGAGGTTCAGATCCTGGCAGTGTAGGCTGTAAGGATCATACAAACCCCTTATTTCTTAGTTTATTGCTAGCTTTCCTATTCCCACACATGTTTATTTGAAACACTGAGCTTTGCTGCTTACACCTGCTATGGACTGACAGCACTGTGCTAACTACAGGTCTGCACCTGGTAGTTGGTAGCAACACCAGGTGTAGACCTGGAGTTGATACCAACTACCAATTCTGTGTAGACACAGATTTTATGTCTTTTGTACTATGTTTATCAAGTGAGTAAAGAGAAAAGCATCATTATTTTGCCCATATGCAGTAAAGTCTTCCTTTACTTCATTCAGCCTGAAAAAAAAAAAAGTGCAGCAGCTGTAACACATTTACCTTTGAGAACACTATTTTAAGGTTAAAATCAAAAGCTAGGAAAAAAATCAACATAAAAAAAATCCCTTTTCAATCATTTTGATAAACATTCTCTGGTTTTCATTTGGAAGGTGATACTTCTGTGCATCCATATACTTATTGTAGACATTGTAACATCAACAACACTTACTCACACGCATCCTCTATTATAACGTCCTCCTCTCTTAGCACTGAAAAGCAATTTTAATAATCAGGCAGGCTTTTCCCTTATCAAAACAAGAAAGGACAGTATCTTCTATTTAGAAATATAACAAAAATGCAATCTTTTATTGGGAGGAAGGCAAAGGGAAAGAAAAAACTGTCATTTTGAGGATGAGATGAGACATTATATGCCAAGTTTCAAATTGGAAGAGTACATTTTTAGTGTTGAGTTATAAACCTGTGAGAATGGGTTATAATGAAAATACTGGTATAGGCTGCACTACTGGAATAGAACAGTGCCTACTAAATCACAAATAATGGGATAAAAACCCCAAACCTACATGTGGAAGAGAGTGCTTTAGTGAATGTCCTTTACTTACAACCAAAGGGGAAAGTTCTTCCTGCCCTGTCTTGGGCAGAAACAGCTACACACCTATCAGAACTCTTTCTTTGTGCTGCAGTGAGTGATTAAATCACATGACCAGAGATTAAAAAAAAAAAGAAAATCAGAGTTTTGTGGTTATAATGATAGCTCTGGTGGAAATAGACCCAGACTGGGAAATAGGCATTTGAATTAAATGCATGCTATCAGATATTTACTTTCTAATATCTTCCATTATCCTAAAGATTTAAACACAAGAAATGAGTGTCCATCATGTACAGCTGCAGACAATTCTGGAATAACTGCACCATCAGTTAATTTGGGAATTGAGAGTTATTCATTATGCAAGATGCCAAAGATTCACTGCCAATCCCATCCCAGGTACCTGGCTTGCCTACCAAGCAGGCCAGAAGGTGTTTTCAAATGTTCTAGAAGTACCTAATCACAGGAGTAAAAGAGCACACACAAATGGCTAAATTGTCTATATTCAAATTTGTATTCTTTTAAACTTTTAATATAAAGCTGTTTATCTGGTGACAAAAAGATCTATGGGAATTCCATCACTGATTTAAAAAAAGCCAAGCAAAGCAGGGCAGGGCTGTTAAAAAAAAATTTTTAAAAAACAGTGAAGGAAAATTAGCTTAAGATAAATGACTAATAAAAAGACATCTGACTTCTTTTCTCCTGAGGAAAAATAGCATTTGCTAATGACTTACTTAATGACACACTGAGCTGTGACATATCTCAGTCTGTAAAACAAAGTTACATAAGATGGGCTGACACTTACACCACTTTCCAGGGAACTGCAATTCATTAATGAGAGCTACTCTGAGGAAGCTGCATCCAGACAGCCAACAGGTTTGCCCTAACTCAAGCTTTCATGTTTTCTCAAAATGAATACTTCCTTTCCCAGAGAATCTTCTCACTGTAGCAGCATAAGCCATAGGTGACATCTAGAGATTGTAATCTGTAATTAATTGTAATTAAGCACCTCCTGATGAGCATCAGTATTGTGTCTGTTAGTCACATACAAGCCTTGGTTTGGTCTCAAAACCCTTGGCTTTCAATATTAGAACTAAAATACTGGACTTGGTCAGGGGCTGGCAGAGCAACCAACAAGTATGTCCAGAAAAAAAGAACTTCTCATTATGAGAAGCAAAATTTTACTTCTTTCTTTCCTAGAAAGAGAGTTAAAGCAGGACCAGCAGATGAGCTAGTGGTTTTCTGAAAAGAGAAAGGAATATTGCTTATAGGGATGTGTCTCCTTCAGAAGACTGAGTGGAACTCCATGTTTCCTTCTGATCACAATGCATAGATGAGTTAAACTGTATGCCCCTAATTAGTTTTCTCTTGCCCTGCACCTAATAATTACCATAAGATCCTCCTAAAACAACTCTCTGCTTTCCATC
Source organism: Anthoscopus minutus (assembly GCA_013399455.1). Classification (NCBI taxonomy): domain Eukaryota; kingdom Metazoa; phylum Chordata; class Aves; order Passeriformes; family Paridae; genus Anthoscopus; species Anthoscopus minutus. The sequence continues at coordinate 155,344 of VWYI01046911.1, read as the reverse complement.
CCCTAAATCCCTCTGGATCCATCCTCTGCAGATACAAATGCCCTGAATTTATGCCCAGAAATGCAATCTTGCAATTATGCATCCAGCTTTTGCAAATCACAGCACTGCATGGTTAATAAATGCATTAAACACTGCAGCAGAGTCTCACCAGGAGTCAGTACTCACACTTATGGCTTGTCACCAAGCAGGATTTTTGTATGCTCACAAAAGCATCAATTTCTGTTACTCAGAGCAAGGACAAGTTCTGACAGGGGATGTCTCCAAATGGAGGTGAGCTTTAATGTGAGGGAGGGAAGGGAAGGAGAAGGATGTAGAGGGAGCTGAATGCATTGCCTCCGAATGCAAACAGGCACAGAGTGAGCACCCAAATTCAGAAGCCAGCCCCCTCCTTTAGCTACACACTTTGGGCTTTATGAGCTTCATGGAATGTATTGCTTGGACAGGGAGAGGCAACAGAAGCATCATTAGGACAGATATCTGCTAGGTAGGCTGTTTATGCAGCCAATTTTAATGAGTGAGCCCTTGTCCTCTCCTGAGATCCTGGTTAGTTATGCTCATATTAACAAACCTTTCTGAAAAAGAGGGACCAATCTCCCAGAATGCATCCTTCAAATGACCACACTTCTAAAGTAGCTGTAACAAATGAGGGTGTTTGTTCCTTTTGTTCTTCTCCTGTGTTGATTAGAGAGATTTACTATGCAACTAACCTGCTTTCCCCAACAGCAGGACACAAACAATAAGCACAGGAATATAGAGACTGTAAAACTGCAATCAGTTTAACTCTTCTGTGCTCACTAAGTAGATGGAGCATCTATCACAACTGACAACAGTATTTTCTTATTAGCACAGGAGTACTATGCCACACTGGAGTATAATTACTTTCAACAGGGAAGATAAGAGAAGTGTGGGTCAGACACACAGGCCACTGAAATCAGGATCCAATTCAGCACGGGGTAATTCTGAAACCCATACAATCCAGCCAGAGAGCTTTTTAAGCTATGAAAACAATCAGTTCTGCACTATCCTGTACCAAAGCATCCAGATCTTTTTTCTGCTTTGGTTTTTTGTTTTTTATTTTTCCTCTCTGCTGTATCAACCCTCAAGATACAAGCTCAGGGCATGCAGTGATCAGTCGTCATTCTGCATAAAAGCACTACAGCTCTGTCATGACACTTTGTAGAGAGAAGAAAGTATCTTCTAGAAACAAGCATCATGAAGACATCGTGCTCCAGAGCCACACAGGTAACAACCAGCACAGAAAGAAGCAAATCACAAGATTTTCAGCTGAGAGACATTAAATAAACCAAGCATCCTCTTGTGCCCAAATAAGTACTGGGAAAACACACACTGAGGGGTTTTTTTACAGCATTCCCTTATCCCTCAATATTAATAAATTCTTGCTGGATTTGAGGACTTAAACATGAGAAACAAGAAACAGAGAGCAAACTTCAAGCAGAGGAGTTTGTTTTCTGGCCAGGAAAAAGAAGGTCTATTGGAATCCTCTGGAAGAGGGGCTGGAACAAAGATAGGTCCTTGTACTAAAGCTGGCTTTCCAGCTCTGCAGTCACCAAGGAGGGGGCACTGCCCAGTCCTTCTGGATGGGGCCAGGTGGTCTGGGAACAGCAGAGGAACAATGAATCAAATCAGCTCTGGTCTAACAGACACTGCAGACACTTGGGGCTACTGACAGATGCAGATGGAAACACACAGAGCAGCAGACACCACTTCAGAAATCTAAGAAATCAGAAGAATAGATAAAGTCTGGTTTGGATAGAGGGAAAACTCCCTTCAACTTCTTCAATTTTCAAATTGTTAGAAAATTTGACAGAAAGGGTAAGAATTGGAAATAATCCTCCGAAAATGAGCTGAAAAGAGTGTGGAAGGAGGGAAAGATGACCTATGTTATTAATTATTGCTGGACCATTCCCAGATCCTTATGTTAATAAACATGAGATCTCATTAAGCTCCATCTCTCACTGCACTTATATGGCTGGGATAACATGGCACAAAAATTGCCTAACAGCAATCTTAAAGGTTTTATAAAAAACAGATCCTATCAGAAACACCAAACTGATCAAACAGCTCACAAGGACCAGACATGGAGATCTTCAAATATTTATTTCAAGCAATTAGTTTCCCAGTGAGCACAGCACAAAATATGACACCCAGCCAAGACAACTGAGCTGACTTACCTTTCATGGCAGTACCATGACTTGCTAACAATTTTGTTTTCATATTCAGCCATTCATTCTGCTGAGTAAAATGAATTTCTATAGTCCTAGATTCTTCCTTCCTATTTTTAGGAGATATTATGCAATTCTCCTAATATGGTCTTTTTATGGATTTGCCACAAGCAAATATTTTTGCATTAAGAAGGGCAGAGGAGGAAACAGAATACTAAAAAGCAGAGGCTGAATAAGTTTTATTAGGTTAATATCTCATCATCTTGGGCTGTCTAGGTTGCTGGGTTTTTTCTCTAGTTATAAAACTAAACACCCATGTAATCCAAAGTTGAGCTGTTTTGGATTTTGTTGTTAAAATGCATTTCCCAAGTGAGTCACCACAGAGACCCACCCAGTGCCATGGCCAGCAGGTACAGGTGACATCTGGCTGCTGCACACCTGGAGAAAAACAGCAGGAACACAAAGCCACTGCAGTCCCAGTTAAAAGACATACTCAGCTTTCAATTTTGAGGAAAGGTAAGTAACTGAAGCACTAGAGATCCCAGATCACTCCTCCAGGCTGGAGCGTGTGGAACACACAGACAAAGCAGTTCAGCTCTGCAGCAGGTGAAGCTGCTGCCTCCTGGGCTGGGGTGCACTGGAGTGTGGTGGGCACAGCCCTGAGCAGCTGTCAGCCACAGCTACTGGGATCCACAGCAGCTCAGCCAGAGCCTGTCCTGCGCTAATGAGCCTCGAAAAGAGGCACCACACCCATGTGGCTGCTGGGCCCCTCCAGGGCAGCAACTCCTCCAGGTGTGCCCGGGCAGGAGCTGGTGCCCAGGTGGCCCAGGGCAGGCAGAATTCCCTGTGCCTGCTCCTGGCTGGAGAGTTCCTTCAGTGCAGTCACACAGCAGGACAGTGTGCAGCCAGGACTCTGCTGAGGGAGCCACCACAGCCACAAGCAGAGCTGCAGGAGGGCAGCAGGGCAGGGATGCTCGGCACATGGTGAGACTCCCAGAGCAGGGCTGCGGGAGGCGCAAGGGACGGAGCAAACCAGGTCAGGCGCTGCCTCTGTGCTCCAGCAGCAGGACCAGGGGTGCTGCTCTGTGGCTCTGCAGCTGGCAGGGAAGATCAGGCAAGCTTGCTTGAACACCAGGGCCCCCAGCACGACAGGAAGCTTTCCTTGGTGCCAAGCCAACCTTGAGCAGCCGGGATTACTGCTGGTTTTCTGAGCACTGTGCTCACTCGTGGATTTTCAAAGGGAAGGCAAGGGGATGACCATGAACATCTGCTTTTTGTTAAGGGCCTAAAAATGTTCAGGAGCTTCTATCAGCAAGACGTGTATGCACGTGTCCGTTGTGAGTACTGGCATGGTTACACAGAGAAAAAAAAAATCACAGAAAGCCTTAAAAGGGTGGAAACGCTTCAGGTAAAAAGTGAGTCTTCCTGCAATTACAGAGAGGAAAAAGCAAAGGCTACAATAAAGTAACAGTGAAGTAACCTTGCCCAGAAAGGTGAAACCAGTTAGCTGAGCAGCCACCCCACAGCCATGCTCCCCTGCCTCGGTTTAGTTTGCACATTTCAAGCCCAACATATGAATTCCCACAGTTGTGTGGTGGTGTACCCAAGTCCCATTAAATCATGGCATGATTCAGAGGGTAGTTCTTTCCTTTTAAAATAATCCACTCTTTAACAGCTGTGATTTGGATTAATTAGTGAATTTTGCATTTTCGGCACAATCTGCTCTCCAGAAGTGCTACTGAAATAAAAAATTAAAGCATTCACTCCCTCCTCTAATCTTGTAGCTGAATTTTGCAGGTGCACAGATGCATCCTCAGAACTGGCAGGGCTGCAATTGTAGTGAACTTGCTGCAGTACTTGTCTCCGTTCCTTTCTAGCGCTGACAATACCATTTAGAATAAAAATATAGAGAACTCTCTTTAAAACAGTGGAATCAAATCTAGCACGGTGAGTATTAAAAAAAACCAACCCAGGTTATGGTGTATTGTGGCTTTGATAGGCAGCTGTTCCTCAAGAATTCAGCTAGAACCACACACATAACTTGAACATTTTCACCCAAATAATTCATGTTTTGAATCTTTTTTAGTATGAAATGTAAGACAACTTCAACTTTAAACAGAGCTGCTAGCAATGTCTATGACAACCTATTTTTATTTTCATTAGAATAAAAGCCTTTAGAAGTCTGTAGAAAGGTGCTCAAATTCACTAGTACCTGTTTAATAAATTCTGACAGCATTTTAATTTCTGAAAAAAAAGTTAATTAGTATCATACAGTTTGGATTATTGGCATTTTATTTTCTAAGACAAACATATTTTTCAACAGATTTAAGTCATGACTGAAAAAAAAAATTTCAATTGGACTCATCCACAGATCTCCATTAGCTAAGATAGACCTTGGTTTGTCCTGTCAGCTTCCTAAATGTTATTAAAAGGCCCCTGCAAAATGGATCTTAAAACTCAATACTTGTGAGAGACTTTGATGTAGCATCCAACATTCATTCTCCCCTTGCTGAAGTGAGTGAAGGAGAGAAAAATCACCCCTTCTCAGAAATGCTATCAGTGAAACCCTGACAGTAATTCTCTTTAATGGGCTATCCTACAGTGGACCATACTTTAATGGATGGCATTAGAGTGGCCTTCCTCATATCCCTGATTTACACATGAATGATGCTCTCACAAACAGCCACACTGTAATTAATGAAGCTATTCCAAAAAGCCCAGAAACTCTTGTAAGAGATCTCTGCAGAATCCTGACATTATTTGAAAGGTGCCTTATTTTTACTGCCCTGATCCCACCACACCAACAAGAATTTTTCCACTTGGCAGTACCAACTGGAAATCAAAAGCAACTTCCTAATATCACCTGCATATATGGCCTGAAATCTGAGAAGTATGAGGTATGGAGGATTTTTTTCCATCACTGAAACAACTTCTTAGACACAAAAAAACCACTGTGAACGTTAGATGTTTAACAATTATAACCCTACTAAAACAAAACTGTGCCTATAATGACCAGATTATGCAAATAATTACCATATTATGCAAAACTGTATTCACAGGATATAATCCTTCTTTGTTTCATCCCACAAATTCTTCAAAGAAGTACAGAAGGCTCAAATTTATGTTTATATTTAATAAGCTGCAAAATAAAAACAGATGCATGCTAACAATGTTAGTAATATACTCTGGTATATTTTGAAATGTTTCCATACTAAGCTAGAAGTAGCTTTAGAAGCTTGGTTGTGACTGGTTTGCCTCCTTTTTGAAGAACTATATTGTGGTAGACTGGACAGTTCAGGGGATTATTAATGGGACATAAAGACTTTAATTCCAATATAGCTTGTTTAATCTAGCTCAGGTCAATACTGACAACTATTCTGTAGTAGTTTTGAAATGAGGAGGTGGTTCCAAAGCACTTCTTCTCTTAAGAGGACAGGTTCAATGCACAAAAGTAGCACTAATTTGCACCTCAGGCAGTACACTTCATCAGAGACTGAGGAATTAATGGGGTATAGGTTTATAATGTCACAAAGCACACAGGATGTTTTCCTATGCCCTTCAGTTCCCTTTCTGTGAGATGAGCTGCTCTGTTAAAAAGAGACAGTCCTACCCTAGCCTCAGATTTTTCCAAATCTACTGCAAACCCTACAAGAAAAATATTGAAGGCACCTTGTTCTACCAAATTTTAATATCCTTTGGTGAAACTCAAGAGAGATAATAAAGTTTTACCTAGAAAAACATCTTAAGAGGTCTATCTGAAGAGAATCTTGATTGATGATGGTTGGAAGCAAATATTTCCCTGAGTGCATAAAGATTTTATTAATAGTTCTGGACTGAGCTGAAGCAAGTAGAAAACAGACCAAGTGAGGGGTGGTTTTTTTGTGATCTACCTACTCAGATACATCTAATCTCTCACTAGCATCAGCTTTGTCTTCCCAGCAAGTTTCAGTGTCAAAATATTGCCATAAAGTATCTAGCGAGTAAGCATTAAAAAAAAAAAAAAAAGAAATACAACTGTGTGTGTACCAACCATAGCAGCAATCTGTCTTCCTGTGTTACTCCTACCTACAGATCAGAGGGTGGGAAGCCACAAGGGTGACAGCATTGCTAGAAACGAGGGATGGGTGTGATGCAGACAGTACCTCCTGTTATTAACATATGCTATTGTGTACGGCCAGCAGTGCTGATCCTGCACTATTGAGCTGTCCCAGGCAGAAGTGAATGAAATGGGCTTAAGAGATGCCTTCCACAGTGGCCAACACGGGCTAAGCCTCTCCAGTGTTTGAGAGCAGCATCCTTAGAAGGGATTCGGGGTATCACGGTGCTGCTGCCATTCAGGGACTGCACGAGACATGCCAGTGCTGAGATGCTGTGCACACATGAGTGGAACTGCACTCCAGCAGGCTCTGCACTGAACAAAGGGCAGCAGATGATGAATGAGGACCTGCAGAGCACACATCAGCAGATGTGTGTGTCTTGCTGGCATGGAGATTATGTGGAGCTGAAGCTTTGCCAGTTGCTCTCTTTGAATGCCCATGGAACACCAGAGTCCAGCCCCTGTTCCAGGGACATAAGCCAGCAGCACTGGCATTTTAGGGGCTGTCCCTGGGACACGGACCCAGTTCAGCTTCCAAAGAGCAGAGCTCGAGCTCTCTCTGAGGGCACTTGCCAAAGAGCTGCATTGATACTAAATATAACATGAGCCACCAGCCTGAAGGTGAAAAGCCTCTGCCTAATTAATTATTCCTAAGTATTCTCATTAAGCTGTTCTCTGGGCATAGACAGAGAGTGTTTTTTATCTAAACCTGTTTAGTTGTGCCTATAACAATTCTGAATTTCTGTATACACCCATGACTGATTCCTTAGGAATAATCAGGAAATCTTAATCAAAATTAACAGGGGCTGGATGAACTCTTGATGAGAGCAGGATTCTGCACACAGTTGCAAGAATTTCTCAAAGTTCAAAACCACTATGAAAAAGGGATAATTATTTTCTACTGAATTTGCATTTGGATTCTGAAACTGTATACAAGCAGCTAGGTCCCTGCAGGAACAGACCCTTAAATTCCCCCTGAGAACCAGCCAACTGCAGTGCATATGGGACTGAGGTGTGCAGAACAACCCTCCAACACAGAAATCATTATGGACCAGTCAGGATACCTGCAACTGTTAATGCACTGCTTTTCCTACAGAAGCTAAGCCTTTGTAAAAACCATACTGAACACTGTTCATCACAACAGTTCTGATCAAACCAACTTTTTTTTACATTTGTGCAGGCACAAATTTAGGAATGGGTTTCCACAGATTCTCGTAACTGCTTTGCTTTCGTCTGTGCACACCTGGTTTATATGCCCCTTTATCCAACTCTCTGCAAAAGTTAGGTACTTAGGGGCAGGCAGCTTTTTGGAGCCTGCCTGGTACATGTCTTACCTACCACACACATAAAAAATTCAAATGCACGCATTTCAAATCTGAGGATGAATTCAGAACATGTTTAGGGTCATGTGTAACTTGCCTTGAATCAGAGGTTTCTTTAGGCTTCTGAAAATGTCAGTCTGGAAAACTATAGCACCATGTAATGCAGTGTTTTATAAATTACTGCCTGAATACCTAATTCAGTTTTAAGAAAGGAGGGAGAATAATCCCATAATTCTTTAGGAAACATGCTGAGTGAACCTGTGAAAAATATTCTATGTTATCCACAGCAGTCTGTTTACCTGTGACTCATAAAAAGTCCTAAACATGCAGGAGAACTTAACCTGTGGTGGGATTATTCGGCCAAATTCACTGATTTGGAACAGGATCTGGGGTGAAACAGTCAGGCTCTCCTCCAAAGTACTGACTAAAATAAACATTTTTGAACTCCTATTGATTTTGATAGCAGGGAACAGAAATAGGTGACAGTGTCTCGTGTTCTGGAACTCAATAGCTAATTGAAAAATGCTGTCGAGTAGGTAACATAAAGATCTATTATGCAGGTAAAGATTTGAGGTATAAAAGATTTGAGGTAACATAAAGATCTATTATGCAGGTAAAGATTTGAGGTATAAAAGATTTGAGGTAACATAAAGATCTATTATGCAGGTAAAACAAATGATTAAGAGTCATGGCGATAAAAGGTAGGAGAAAAAGGGTGTAACTTATTCCCAGTATTTGATTACTAATGTACAGTGAAGACTGTAAATAAAATGAGAAGATAGGGTAAAAGCTAAACAAATCTTTCTCTTCAGCTGCTTTGTTATCATTTTTTTTATTATTAAGAGTATAGATTAGCCAATTTGGTTCAAAGATCGTGTTTCATTTTCTGTCCTATAAACTTGGTTTGATTACTTGAAAAAATTAATGAATGCTATGGAAAAGGCTCCAAATTTTAGCTCTTCAACATTGTACTATTTGTGCAGCTATGCTGCCTCGTCAGCAATGTATGGGTTAGATTGATTACTTATTATTGCATTCTAATTTCCACTGGGCTTTTTATATTTCATATGCTGGTGGTAACACAGAATAAACTATTCCTAAAAAGTCTTTATTCCTGAAATTATTTCTGAAATCATATCTGCCACATGGCAACTGAGAGTCTGGGTAGTTTATTTCTTAAGAATGTTAAGTTTCTGGGTTACCCAGAATGGTGTGCACACACGTAAGGGGTAATGGATAATTACAATGTACACTTAAGGATAATTCCAACATACACAACTGTGGAGTTATTCCCTTTTTACAAGTGTATAAACAAAAGCAGAATTTGATTAGGTTGTGTGATTGCCTCCTTAAAATCAAATGACTTTATATGCATAAACATGCTTCAGGTACTTGAGTTTGCTGTTGGAAGAGGAAGGCAGTGTATCCTCCTTAATCAAGGATAAGGAAGCAGGGTTGATTCAGACATTTTACCCAAATCAAAATGCAGACTTACTCCAATCTCAGTTGCACCCCAGGATGGCCACAACCCTGCTCTGCCCTCCTCCACTGTGCCTGCTGGGGCAGCCCAGCCAGTGATGGCTGGACACTACTCCAGGACCAACATCCCACAGGCCCAACATCCTTCCAGCTCAGTCTGGTGCAGATTTTGGTGGGTTTTTTTCACCTGAATCTGCATTTAGCCATTAAATCATGAGAAGAAATACAGAAAAAATATAAGTTTCATAGCAGATTAAGTCTACGAGGCAGTTGAGTGTCCAAACATTACAGAATGGATCTGCAAGAAGAAAGGACAAAACAACCCAAACCAAAAGGAAAGAAAACAAACAAACAAACAAACAAACACCACACAAAAAGGAAAAACAACAAAACAAACAAAAATAGACAGGAAAAGGATCTAATGAAGACTAATGGCTAACTGGAAGTGAGGTTCCAGATGTTTCAGGTGTAGATATGCCAGTGAGCCTAAGACCATGAACTCTAATCGACACTTTTCTGTAGGATTAGGCAAAATATGATGTCTTATCCCAAAAACTTGTCCCAAAAAACAGCACAGGTTTGCTGTGCTCTAGGAAACAGATATCTATTTCATCAATGGAAACAACATGCTCATCATTAAGATAGTGTTCAGTAGTGTCTGCAAGACTTCAAGAGGCACCAAGGGCGACAGTAAAAGAGAAAACTGTAGCACACATGAATGTAGTTCCCATCTGGGAGCTCTTCTCTGCCCATCACTTACCCAAGGAGTCAGAAATCTCAGGGAACAACACTTTTGGGAAAAGACTCTGGGGAGGCAGCCCCACACCCCTATTCCAGGATCTAGGAACATTTCTCCCACCTCTGGGGATTTCAGGGAACATAACCAGAGACAAGGCAAACACCCTGACCCTGCACCAGGACTGTGCACAACTCATCAGGGTCCCTCTGTTAAGAAACCTTCCCCTCCAGGGAACAAGGAGGTTATACAACAAATTGCTGCCCTGCTCCCCTAATCTCTCATCTTCTCTGCACCATCCATCTCCAAGACAGAGAGGGCAGATAATTCATAAAATTCTATACACTTGTGATTAAAATGCTCCACTTTCCAGAATTATCCAGCCTCCACCCTGTCATTTGTCCTAAGCCATCATACTACAAAACAAAATTGTCAATACCACCTCAATAAAAGCATTTAAAAGTACATTTCAATTATAAAAGTCTTGTGAAATCTTTCTGCTCACCTAGGAAAGAAAATTCACAGAAATGGCAGCACTGATAAAGATTTTATTTGTTAAATTTTGATCTATTCTGGCAACTGCTGAGCTATTTTCCTACCTTAGCAAGAAGCATCTCTCTATTGACAATGGTATTCATTATCTGATACAGCACCAGTCTTTCACTTTGGTTTTCCTCACGAATCTCTGTGGATATATTTTTTTTGAGGATAACCTAGTGCACTAACATAGTTTATAATAGTAAAGCATCCATTGTTTCTGAAGCACTCAAATATACTATGTAGTTTTCAGAACAGATAGACTATAAGGTGATAACTGCACTCAAGTTAACAGCAATTAATTGGGTTTTTAAGGCCAAGAGTACCTCTTCATTATGAGTTTCTGGAATAACTAGTATGATGGGATTTTGATGTACAATAAGGATTCCTTGAAAGCTATTAGAAAAAAACAAAAGCGTTCAACATTTCAAGGCTTCCACTCTTGATTTCTATTCCATTAGAAACCTGGTGGCACAATCACTTTTGCCTACTTTTGCTTGGTAATGGGGTCAGCCTGCTGGCAAAACCAGAGCTTTTTCACTCCAGCCAGTACAGATGGGAGCAGAGCCACGACTAAAACCTAATATTTGCTAATAGCAAACAATATGTCTTAAACAAAGCACTTTGTCAGGTCCCATAAAGGCACAATATATTCTGAACTCTACTTCCAAAGACAATATGATTAAACATGTACCATCGCAATGCAACGACCCAGAATTTTTATTGGCAGTAGTTATGCTTTAAAATTAATTTATAATACTGTACTCCTTTTTATGGCTGTTTTTTGCAGACTATAGTGAGCTATCTGTTTTAAAAGGGAAATACATGATAGACTAGGTATTTGATTGAGAACTAGAGTTGGCTGACATTAGGAATACCTTCAATATGATGAAGAACCACATAAAGTAATAACAAGGGCTATGAATAGCTTGATTTGGCTTATCTGATGGGATCCAATTTTCTGATTCTGGTTTATTCTAGCACTTTGTATTTCTGAGGTATTCTTATAACAGGATACTCATGTGAAACATAGAAACAACTGTGGCTTAGGGGAACACTGCAAATGCAAATCTGCTTTTAGTAGCAACAATTTTCAAAATTCTTTCTGAGGATAAAAACTATAATCTCTCCAAAGAAATTTCAATTTTCTGTAAAAGTGTGTAGTGCATAAAGCTGTATTTTTGTAAGTCATTAAACTGGCTTTTAGTAACCTCATACTCATTTTCAATTGAACAATTATTAAACTATAAAACAAAATTGCACAATTCCTAAACCTGTAGTCTGTAGTTTTACAGTCTGCTATAAAGTGCTGTATTATTATAATACACTAAAGATGCTCAGACTATTACATTTTTTTTTAAATGAACCATAAAATATTTTATCATTGATGAAATAATTCTGAAGTATTATGCTCTTCAGCAGTATACATGCACAACATTTTGGTCACATGAAAAGCATGCTAATCAAAAAAAAGCAATTTAAACTGTGATTCTAATACACAACATAAACCATGTCACTGTCTTTCAGGAACAGGAGTTTACTGCACCCAACTTCAAACATTAAAAATCAGAGTATTGATCATTAAATCTAAGGTCCAAAAATCTCATGCCAAAGGGACTGAGTGTGAAGCACAGTGATAACAACACAGATGTGATGACTTTCCCATTGTAAAATGTTAGCCTGTATTCCACTCCACAAATCATGACTGATCTTGTAAGGGGACCTGATGTTCAGCTCAGAAGCTCAGCCAAGCCTGGTAAATGAGAACAATTTTTTCCTGACTACTGATGGCTGATGTCTCATAGCAACACTGACAGTGATCTGATGCATCTGAGCTATTGAGTTTGATCCTTGGCTACATCCTCAGCCTGTTCCTCTCTGTTCAAAAGAGAAGCAAAGAATGCTCTTCCTGTACTTAGAAATTAATCAGCTGTATGAATCACATCCTTAACTTCAGGAGGATTTCAACAAACTTGAAAACAACCTATATTGTGTGGTCCTGAAATTGTTTGGCAAAGATGGTGAAAAGCTCGGTCTTGCTCCGAGAGGGAGCACCTCCATGACCGTACTCGTGTGTGCATGTGCATTCCCCAAAAACCTGCCTGTGGCACTGGGATCCATGTCTGCACAGCAAGGCAGGTGGGCTGGGGCTGCCTTCCTGCCTAAGAACACCAGGATTTCCAAATAAAAACCCCAACTTGTCTCCATTACGGGCCCCTCACCTCCTGGATCTTGCAGGAGTCGTGCAGTAAATGACTACAGTCTCGGGGAATTGGGTATCCACACTTTTCGAGGACCCACTCCAGCATGGTGCTGAAGAAAACAAGGATTAACCTTGCTGAAACCAGCGTCAATGAAATCAATGGACAAAGCAGGATCTGTTGTGTCAAAACAGAATTTCATTTAGTGCTCCCAAAATTAGAAGTATAAGACTAAAGAGGAAACAAAGTTAGCCCTGGCCATCAGATCTTAATCTGTATACACAAGGCACTCAAGAATTCTTTAGGTACAAGGGAATTGCCACTAAAGCAAATTAAAGACATTGCTTTTTAAGCAGAAAAGCTGCCAATAGGTGTTCTCTAAATCACTTGTACCAGCAGGCTGACCCCATTATGTCAGCTAATCCTGGAAATACAGGAGGTAGGTTTAAATCTTTTCATAGAAAACATTAAGTCTTTTTTTTTTTCTCTTTTCTTTTGGTTCTGGCACAGCATTGAGAGTTTTATATTGTTGTCCATCTTTTGCCCCAGATGGTATCCTTCTGCTGCAATGCCCAGAGGAAGAGGTCCAAGCAGGACTTTTCCAAGGGATGGAGCAGGCAGGCCACTTGAAAAATCAGTGCTTGTTTATCAGGAAAAGTTCACAGGCTGTATGAAGGGGTGGGGTAACGAGGGTGCCAGGTGTATGGGTGAGTTAATATTGGTGCTCAGGGCATACAACAAGCTTTGTCTCTACCCCAGTGCTCCCTCTCAGCAGCTGGGCCATTCTCTCACCTACACACTGCCTGTGCTTCCTGCTTATGTTCACCCACCACCCAATCACCAGCCCATGGAGATCCACACCTGCTGTGTCCTGATCCTCAGAATGCCACACTGGAGCTTTCAACCCTCTCCAAAAATCTACATAATGCTTTGGAATAATGGTATTTAGCACCTAGGAAGCAACATTAAGCAATTACAGAGGTTTAAACCACCAGATTAGCAGCTCCCTGCACAGTGTTGAAGGTCTGCACAGACAGATCAGCATGGCAAAAGCAGAGTCATTTTCAGTCTGAGTCACATTTAATCCTGCTCTCCCCAGAGTTCTGTGAGCCCTCTCTGCTGTTTTTGTCCCAGGATTCACCATTATAAATATTTTTTTAAATCACAAGTGTTACATGAATTTGAAGAGGAGCTTGCATTATGACCCACATCTGCTACCAACACTCACTAATCTTACATGCAAATAGAAACAACTGACATATTTAAGGATACAGATTTCTCTTTTCTCGTGTTCCCCACAAAATGTTTGATATTTTCAATTTCTGTCTCATCGTTTTTAAATTTTGCTGCTGAGAGCACAACAACATTTAAGTACTGGACTTGTCTTCAGTCCAAAGAGCCATGTAACTCCATTATATTTGTCCATTGCTACTTTCTTCAAAAGCACAAAAACCTTCATTTCTCTTTGCGCACTGAACATACAAAAGAAAGAGAAAGAAATAATAAATATGGGAAAACAAATCAGAGAGCTAGCTAGCAAGAGTTTGATGCATGTATTTATTTAAATGTCCTTACCCGCCTTGACTTCCACAATTTTTGGTTTTTGCTTTTTTTTGCAATTTTTGGTTTTAAACATCCTTTAAAATATTACAGAAAACCCAGTGAAAAACTTTTTAGTTTTTATTTATCTCTGCGATGACCCAGGAACAACTGGTCTAATCTATCACTTGAGGTTCATTTCATTATCATTTTTCAGGTCCATCCATCTCTCCTAAATGCAAAGGCAGCCTTTTTTTGAAGAATACATGGTGTGAGTACACATCCAAACTCATTCTTTTGTCCATTTCAAATAATCCAACATGATGGCTCAGGCAGTGGGGGCAGGACATGAGACTGGAAGACCAGAACCATTTTTGACTGGCATACTGAATGCAAGTTATGACTGAAAATGAAGGATTAACATATATGTCAGTTAAATAGAAAGCACTAGAGTAAAGCTACCAGAAAAAAAGACAGGGTTGGCAATTACTTAATAAAATCTGCCTGTATAAGGAACATGCTGTTGGGATTCATCTTCCTTTCATTCACAATATTTTATGTTATTTTTATGTAGTGCTGAGGATCCGTTGCAAGATGTCAAGCACTTCAAATACACTTGATTTTAGCATTTTGTACAAACCTAACTACTATTTACTGTTTAGCAAATTCTATTAGAAGTCAGATTTGTAAAAAGAGTTTAGAGGATCCTTCACAAAATTAAGCATCTTCCTGGCAAAGACAGAATGCTGATTTAATTGAGTGACAGAAAAAAAGGAGTATCTTAAACAATCTATGCATATGTAAACATAAAGTAAGCAGATATCAGAAATAAGCATTTTGCTGCATCAATTTGAAAAAAGAAAATAGCCCATAACAGAATTCTCATAGCAATGACAAGTTCAAATGAAGAACAACTTCTAAACGGCATCACCAAAATGAACATCATATTTTAAAGTCCAAATCTTCAACAGGTTTTTGAATATCGAGTACAGGTAAACAAAGAGTATCTCATATTTTCTATAAACATTCACCACCTTTTTGATTCCCAGGTTTGCTTGTGCAGGAGAACATGGCACAGCAACAAAACCTGCTCTTCATATGGCCATTCTGAAGGAGGCAGAAAGAAATGGATCAAAAATGGCTCAGTCAGTGGGGCTCCTGGCAGACTGGGTTAGTGCCCTGTATTTTACAGCCCCAGGAGGCTGGTATTTGCACATTTCTGTGGCATGTTATACTAATCAATCACTTCCTGCTCTTTCTTCCCTTGCTGTATTTATTTCAATGGCAATTTATACTAATCAATCACTTCCTGCTCTTTCTTCCTTCTCTGTATTTTTAAACCCACCAAGCAGAATATGCAGCCCTGTTGCATCTCAATGATCACCTCCTCAGCCCTTCTCTGCCACTGTCTTTTTGCGCTGAGACTGATGCCTGTAATTTGACTTTTCACAGTGTTCAGGCTATACTGCCTTTTAGAAACCTTTCAGCTCAGCTGCTAAGCATATAAAAAAGCTTTTGGCTGCAGTAGTTCATGTTTTGAAAATACTACAAACGCATATTTTCATGGGAGGAGAGACTTGGAATAAATACCCTTCTCCAAGTGCAACATGAATACCAGTTCTTTTGTAAAATTTGCATTAGGGTTTAAGTTTCACATGCAAAGTGGCACCACACTGTCCAAAAAAACATAGGTTTCTTTTTAAAAATCTGGGGGCTTGTTTTGGCTCTGTTCATAAGTTACTTTTTGAAAAATGCATTAAAATATTAGAGCTTTGTTCTTTGTATTTCAGTTCTGACAGAAGGAAGTGGTAGGCACAGAATATTGTACTTCACAGGAATAAAACTGCTTGGTTCACATAACTTCGGTGACCTTTTAGTGCAGACTTTATCTACAATAGTTTCTACCAAACAGCAGAAATCATTTATGTAAAGGAACCTATTTTCCCTACAGACCTTTACTTCTTATGCCAAGTACTTTGGGGGGTACACTTGAAGGCACAGCAGAGCTTTAAACCAGAGCTGATAAACTCATGTGGGATGTGACTTCAAAATGCCAAAGCAACAGAAAGAAGGACAGGGAAGAATTTAAGTCATTTTCAAAAAACAGGAACTTCTATTCAGGCTTCAGGAACGTTTGCAAATTGAAGTGAATCCAGTGGGATTAGTGATCACTTGCCATTTCTTCAGTTCTTTATTTATTATGTGTACTTTGGTAGCATCTGGAGGCCTTACTCTACAGGGGGCTGTACAAACACAAGGAAAATGTGATCTCTCCCATAACACAACTTTTTAATATAACATGAAGTGATTCAATAATATCCCATCAAGGTCTTGTTCTAAATGCAAGATATTCCAAGTTTCCAAGGTTTAAAAGGCTGTGTTTCTTTCAGCATATTCTGTCTGGTTAAATGACTATTGCAAAAAGCAATATATGCCTCCAACATATCCCTCTTATCAATAACTTACAAATCTTAAATAATAATGAATGTACAGATGTGAAAAACAGGATTAAAATAGAAGGACCTAAATTCAGCACCATCTATCATTAACCCCCTATATTTTATGACTCTATAATGTCCCTTATGTTGATACAGATACAATTTTGCCTTGCAAAATAAAGGCAGGAAGTGGAAAAGGATGAAGGAGAGAGAGCGGTGCAGGAAAAAATAAGAAGCAAAACATATTTCTCAGAAATAAAATATTTCTGGTTCAGTGCACATGGAACTATTTAATATTAAGAAAACAAAATTAATATTTTTATAGGGAAGGGAAAAATCAATGCTTTAACAGTGAAATCCAGAAAAATTTATCTTAGTATCAGCTGAGACCTTAAAGCTTGGACACTTACATTTGTGTCACATAGCAATTTTCCTTATGTGAAGACAAAAATAAACAGGACAAGCTGATCTATCCCTGCCTGACCTAATATTGCATTTAAACCACCAAAAATGTTTATAGCTTGATTCTAATCTGGCCTAAAGATGTTTTCATTTTGTATTTCCTGCTACCTTCTTCCTGCCTTGATTTTGCTTCTGTCTTCTGGCCAATCTTTCAAAGAGTTGCAGAAACTGCCTTCAGCAAGTGGTGAGCCTCTAAATCCAGAATCAATGATCCACTATCAATAGCCTAATTTAAGTGTCACAGAAAATCACTACAACCATTGGCCAAAATCACATGATGACCTCGACCTCAGTTCAGGAGATCCAAAATAGTTTTATCTTTGTCCAGCTTCTTCAACATCTAGCTTGTGGCACCACACATTCTCTAATACCCAGACTCACTCAGCCAAAAACCATCTTCAGTTTAATGCCAACAACATAAGAAAGAAGGCAGCAGGACATGCTAGCTCACATTAAGGGTTCTCTCTGAATTAGGAGTACTCAAGGGATTTATTTAATCTGACATATCCTGGCAGGATTTGGAGAGTGACACATTCAAACCTGTGATAAGAAATTAAATACCATCCCCTGTTTCTGAGTCAGCAAGGCAATAAAGTCCACTTTGAGATATGCAAGATTCTGATTTAAAGTAAGAAAGTCTGATAGCTCACAAAATATGCAGTTTGTAACTACAGCATGGCAATAAATAAAATTCCAGTTTAGGCAGGCATCTAGTTAGGCAGTGGGAGACTACTGGACAGATATCTACGAAAAGCTTTCGTTTATGCACAACAACAGGTACAAAACTCTCTTACCTGCAGGTTTGCACATGCTGGTGAATCATTGTGGGAGGGTATTTCATTGTTGGTGGTATCTGACCCTGTGTTTTTGAGTCTGGAAGCTGTTGTAGTTGTGGCTGTAGTGGTCTGTACTGGTAAGATTGGCTGCCAGACGTTCACATCAGTGCCATTCCCAAAGGCCTGAATTGCATTTTCTGTGAAAATAAATTACAGGCAATTTTCTACTTCTTAAAAAAAAAAGGCAAAAAGCAGAACTGAGTTGTTTTTCATTGCCATTATTATTATTACGTTTAAAATGCGTATTTATAGAAACTTGATTTTATGCTGAAAAATGTGTCTTGTTTTTGAAGCTATCAGAAACATGAACTGAAAATCTGAGGTCACATAATCATTTGGTGCAGCCTCTTCTTTGTAATGTTTCCAGTAATTCTTGATAGAAGCTTTAGGATTTACCATAATCATATTTGTTACCATCCAGAAGACTTAAAAATTTACTTTCAGGATTTAAAATACAGTTTGAATGTCATGTCCTAATTCAGGAAGGTGAAGTTTACACAGCAAACTAAAAACAGAGAACAGGATGAATATTTATTTCTACAGCTTGTTATAGTTAAACTAATATGCCTATAACTACAAAATAATTTAACTAAGGCAATCTTTTCCTAACCATTTTCAATCAAAATCTGCATAATTGGGTGAGGGAAACATGGTTAAACTAAAAGTTTAGAATATAAAAGTTAAAAAGCTTATCACAGTTTCACAGGATTAAAGAGTATGTTTATAGCAAGAGTAAATTGGTTGGAGTTTTTTATAAACAAATAGAAAAACAGTTCTTAATCAGGTCTCTGGGGATTCAACAAGGATTTGGGGATTTCTTATTTCAAATTCTTTGTACAAGAAATCAAACAATTTCACTGGGGACTAATATGTGGAAGTTATTAACACTTCTTCTCAGTGGCATTCCTTGCCTTATAAAATAATTTACATGTAATTTTCTTCTGAAAAAGATGTATTTTATTCTGCTATTAGTTCTCAGAACTTTAACATGCAAAGAGAAGAACTTGAAAAAGCACCAGAATGAGCTGCATTAATGGAGCCAAAGTGGGAAGAGGGAAATGATAAGTTTTCTTCTGTTTCCCTGAATAAGGCAATAATAAATAAATAAAAAACAGTATTTCCTAAAACCACAGTAACTCTTTGTTTCTACTTTTGTAAGAATGGTCACAGAAATATCTGCAGTCCTTCCAGTTTTCAAAGTAACAGGTGGCCTTTACAATTAGTCTTCTTCAATCATTTCATACAATCATACTTGATGATCCTTATGAGTCTCTTCCAGAGACAGACTTCTCCATGACAGAATCACAGAATTGTTTGGGTTGAAGGAACCTTTCAAGGTCTTCCAGACCAACCCCCCTGCAATGAGCAACTTCAACTAGATCATTGCTGAAACTGTCCCAAATAACAGGTTTATCTTCGATTTTGAAGGGGAAATATAGTAAAAAACAGACTAGCAAGAAATCCCTAGTATTTTCCTACCATGGAAAAAGAGGTTTTTGTGTTGTGTAAAAGAAGTGGGAAGTGTTTTAATGACATTTTCTTCAGGCAGTGGAAGGCTCACTAATGAAAATTTCTTTTTAAATTCCTCTTCTATGTGAAAGGCAAAAGTTTGTATAAAATCCAGAAACACCTTTAATTTCTTCCCAAAGAAGACATTATCTTGCAGCTAGGATGAGATAATTTGTCTCACAGTAACCTCCAATGTCTTTGATTTGTCTTCATTAATGCTTTCGTACTGATGGCAAAAGAAAGGACAGGGAATCACTCCATCTTTATGTTCTAAAAGGAACCTGTGACATTCTAGGAATTAATGCATTCACAAATGAACAAAATCTGAGGTGTTGCAAGAGATATAAATGGCAATCACCAACAGGCTTCAAGAAGGTCTCATGGCATATTGTTAAATTTTACCCCTCTAAAATTTGAACTCTTTTTCTCTTTGTTTTGTTACTGATCTTGAGCAACTGATTAAATTCTTCCAAAGCTTAATAAAGAGTATATCACAGAGCAACACAGGTTTTTGTGCACAGAACTCCCTGTGCCTTCACAGCAATGCTGCCTCTTGAGAAGCTACCAGTGGGGATTTTCAGACCCTCTACTAAAATACTGAACCCTGCACCAGCATCAGCTCAAGTCTGTAGGGCTGGACAGGCCAGTCTGGATCACTGAGCTCGTTTCCTGTTTTTGAAAAAAGCAACCATGTCTGCTTCTTTGCATAAGCTCATGAAATATGACTTTTAAAACCACATTTACCCTAAAAACTCCTGCTGGAAGCCTATTTCTTAACTTTAGTCTGATGGTTAAAAATTTTCCAATTTCAAGCCTAAATATGTATGACCAATATCTGCCTTTTTGATCTTATGCCAACACTGTCCTGCAGGTGAAGTAATCCCTTCCCCTCGCTGGGCTTGCCCTGCTAATGCAATTTCTGAGGACAATCACGTAGCCTTTCAGCTTCTGTTCTGCTACACTAGGGAAGCCAAGCTCTTTTGGTCTCTTCATTTATCCAAAATTAAAACTCTGATGCACACTCCACATCATCCAATTATGCTGCTCCAGGCAGACAGGAAATTTGAAAAGAGAACCTGCCAAAATCGACTCCACTGAGCCATTCTGAAATTTATAACAGTCCCTAATTTGGAAGTGAGTCTGACAGAAAAAAAAAAATCAATAATTTAACAAAATCTTTACAATAGTTACTATCCAGGCTTGTGTTAAAACCAGGCATCTGAGATGAAATATCCTTAAAAAGATGAAGTTGGCTGTAAATTGCAAGCACAATCCAATTTATACTTACTTATGGCAAATCCTTCATATCCTAAACTACATGTCTTTTTTTATATGAAATTCTTAAATTATACAGAAAGCCCTCAGGTGTTGCAATTCCATGGTAAAGATGCTGCCTGCCTGTTAGGCTTCAAATATGACCTGTGATGTAAACATATTTCAGTATCATACAACTTTGGGGTTTGATTTTTTTTTTTTTTTCCCTAAGAGCTTCTCATGTTTGCAATCGTGGACATAAACCACAGTACCAGGCATATTGGCTCATTCTTTTAATTTCTACACCTCAAACAGAACCACGCTCAACAAAGTGCAAAGTGGTGGCCTCGATGTGTCATAACACACGAAAGCAGTAAAGGAATTCCAGAAAACACCCTACAACACATTCAAAGACGCCTGATTTTGCACTCACTAAGGCATATGTTGTCCTGGAAGAAATTCAGAAATTTCAGGCATTCGTCTATGTCGTTGCCACTGTTGCTGCAGTCGCACCACGGGGCCACGCTGAGGCTGCTGGAGTCGATGTAGTTGGGTGTCATCACAGTGCCTGTCACCAGAGAGAAGCACAGCACTGTCAGCAACCTCTGCACTGAAACATTCCTGCCACCCTCAGATGGCAAACAACCCTTGGGAAGTCATGCATGCTGGGCTGGATTCACAACACAGACCCACAGCAGGGCTCTGACCTGCAGATTTTTAACAGCTCCTGGCTCCTCTCAGCCTCTGCCACCCAGCCCTGTGCCATATTTCACACCCTCTGTGGTTTGAATGCAATCACTTCAGGGACTGCAACACGACTCACACACTGAAGACACATTTCTTCCTTCCAAAAAGGATTCCCACAGAGAGCTGCATCAGCAGAACTGACAGGTAGAAAACTGTGGCAGGGGGAGGGATGGGTTGGGAGAAGGTGAGCACTTCTTTAAAGGACTTTGCTGCCAAATCAAACACACGTGGACTGTGTCCTTAGAGCTGCACTTAAAAATCTGATTTTCCTTCCACGCTTGTGTTTTTCTTCATTTTAATTCTCACTGCAAATAAATGGCTGAAGCCAGGTAGCCAGACCTATGCTTCCTCCCTGAGTCTGCAGCCAGACTGAAAAAACATTTCTGAAAAGCAGGAGCAAGGAGAATGCTGGTCATGGTGAGGGGAGCCCCAGCACATCTTGGAGCAGTGTTAATAACCCCAGTGTGCTCATGAGGGACCTGCCAGCAGAGTGGGTTAGGGTGATGAACAGAGCAAAAACCAGCATGCATGACAAGGTACAGCAGATTCTTTGCAGGTAATAAATTACTATCAATCCTGCTGTCTCACTAGTTCTTCAGTACAGTGATTATTTCCCAAACATTGCCAACAACTTTCCAACCACGGGTTCATTCTAACTCCCTTACAAACTCTTGGGTAAATATTCTCCCATTTACATGCCAGCTCAAGGCAACCAAGAATGAAATGAAACCAGAGCAGGCATTTTGTGGCCTAAAAGATGTACAGCAACTGTTCATCACTCCTCTGGATCAGGAAACTGTTGTATGATGAGAACTTGTTCAAGCCAGTTTCACTGAATGCATTACCCCAGCAGGTCAGATATTTCAAACTTTCCTAAGGATTAAGAAGTTTGAATCTTTATTTGTCTGAAGAAAAGAGAAAAATAACATAAATGGGAAGGTATTCCAGACCTGAACAGCTGCCAGCTGCTGCAGGGAACATGTTCCTCACTCGATAATTTGCAGTTCTAGGACGGGTCATATATTGTGAGGAAATGTGATCACATCTCCTCAAAACTGACATCAAAGTAGTCATTAAGAAGATGGAATGGATGAAGGACAAATGTTAGAGACCCAAAGTGTACAATAGGAGAGAAAACTTGGTCCACAGGCCCAGGGTCCAACAGTCTGCAATACCAGACGGGAAAGGGCTATCAAACAGCAGGCTAAAAAAAGCAACATTAGAAATCACACAAATCACAGAGTGATGTCTAACAGCCTTTCAGTCACCAGGCAGTGCTGGGAAATGAACAAATCAGCATGGAAACTGCCTCATATGTGACGTGGGAGACAAAGGACAACAGGCACTAGGAATGGCCTGAGAAAGAAAGTAATGAATACGAAAATTAATGTGGTCCCATTGTGAAATTCACAAAAAGCATCTTTTCTGTTGTTTTGGGCTGTTCTTAAGTTTGCTATAATCCCACACCTTTGGTTTCCTGCAGCTTTTAACAGATACTTGCACTAATAATTGCTTGAATTCTACACGAGATTAGTACATGAGTAAACAGCATGGTTCAAAATTCATTAAATGGAGATAAAAGCATTTAGTAAAATAGGCAAATATAATTTGCATTGTTAATGAAAACTGGACAGTAGATAAATAAGGAGAGGAATCGTGTTAAATTAAAATAAAACACACTAAATGTCTCTCCCTCATCCATGTGATGGTTCAGAACACTATTTCAGCC
Source organism: Anthoscopus minutus (assembly GCA_013399455.1). Classification (NCBI taxonomy): domain Eukaryota; kingdom Metazoa; phylum Chordata; class Aves; order Passeriformes; family Paridae; genus Anthoscopus; species Anthoscopus minutus. The sequence goes on along the minus strand of VWYI01046911.1, from coordinate 132,276 downwards.
TTGCAATATGATCTGAAAAGAAGTGTGAGAAAGCAAAAATCAAAGGGATTTTGCAAATGGAAAGAAAATAGTAGGCTGAAAAAAAATCTAATTAGCAAATGCTTAGTGAAGGGTTAAAAAACCAGAAAGGTACTGAGGAAATTAAAAAGGTCACTGAGGTAAGATTTTCTTATCACAAAGAGGTAATAAGGTAATTAAAATGGGTTAAGACGAGGTTTAAAAGTGTAAAAGATACCAAGGTACAATTAAGGTTGATGAATAGAGGAAAGACAGGACAAGGAAAGTGTGTACACAGCACACAAACTGTGCATCCAGCAAAAACAGAGTGGCTGAAAGAGCAGCTAGTAGAAAATCAGTCTGTCATTTAAACCTGGGGGCAGATGTGAACCCAAGCAGATTATATGCTTGCTTTCCTGGGGTAGATTTTCTTTTTTCCCTGCAACGCGTGTGCCTTTCCCTTCCCCCCTCTCCACTAGCTGGCATCTCAGAAATTCTGCTGATGGACACTAAGGCATCAGGGAAACCCTGGTGGCTGGCAGAGAAACAGGACATGCTTGGCTTTCTGAGCTCTAGGTATCAGACACCTCTGGGATGGTCTCAGAGGGGAACAGTCAGACCTCCACATTTTAGACAAAAGCAGAGTTGGCCTGAACACAGCCAAGAGGTTGCTCAAATTAGGGTGAGTTGGTAAGGACATGTTAGTAACTGTGTCTATGGGAAGGGGCAAGGGGCTGAAGTTTCTTTGGCTCAAAGCAACTCTAGCTTTTTTACACAAACTTTCACGGAAGTCCTGGGAATACCAGGGATCTTGGATGGATTTTGCTTGATACAAGGGAAAACGTGTCAGAAAGTGAGTGCTAAAGCAGATCCTGAAGTCAGCATTTAGAGAAAATCTTAATTCATGTGGGAGTGCAGAAAGTCCAGACGGCTTACTCAGGCTGCAACCACAGCACTGACTCAAACATGGTTATCCACAGCCTCTTTTTACATTGATTAAACATGGTTATTCACAGCCTCTTTTTACATTGATTATTTTTTAGATTTTTTCTGTTAATTTAAAAAAAAATATTAACTTATCCCTATAGTACAACAAGGTGCCTAAAGCAATTAATTGAGGCTTTCCAACTTCCCGTAAAGTGTGCATTTCTTTAAAATTATATACGTAACACCCCGATGCAAACATTAAAGCAGCCTCTAAAGACTGTTCTCCATTTTATTGATAAAGCACCTCATACAAAAACTGTGACTGGCTCTATTTCCATTTAAAGCCATTACTTTTAGGTGGGATTCCACTAATTTCAGTGAAAGTAACTCTCATTTACATCTTGGTTTGAGGACAGACTCACACCCACTGTACCTTCCACAGAGAAGCCTCACTTTCCAGAACAAATTCTGTGGAGGTGCAATTTTTGCTACATTTAATGAAATGGCTAAATGAAATAATATTCTTTTTCACTGAACAATATTTTATCTCGATTAAATGGAGATCCTGAAGCTCTGATGAACAAATGGATCTGTAGAAGCTTCTTACCCACAGTCTAACTCTTCTCCTTGTGTTATATATCTATTAAACAGACATTTGAAAGATTATACTGCTGATTTCTGCCTTACTCCACTTCCATATCAGATTGAAATCAGAAGCAAGAATTTACTGCTTCAGCACAAGAAGTGTTTTGGTAATTTCTTGATTTAACAGAATTACTACAAAGAAGTAAAAACTCTTGTTTTGACACCAGTCAGTTCCTCTTTTGCATGTCTCTAGGGGCTAGCAGGAAGGAAGAAAAATGTATATTTTTCCCTTTGAAAACTAGATCTCCTTTAGATTTGAACTCCTTAGGCAGCCATTCCACATTTCTGACGTGTGACAGCGTTTTGCAGCATGATCACCCCCAGTAACACAAGAACACCTCACAAGAGGAACTGGGTCATCTTTGGGGTTAGACTGAAAAATGAAACCAACAAAACTGCCAGCAGAACTCTCTAGGTCCAGCAAGAACTTGGCAGAAGTTCTTACCCAGAACTATCCGTTGGTAAGTTACTCCTTGCCAGCAGCCAGACCTCTTAAATCTCATTGACAAGATCAGATTCCAAGGCTATTCAATTCTCTGTTTCAGAGTCAAATGACAGTCTGTCATAACTGTTCAGATGTTGTACCCTTTGCATACTGTCTTAATCTCTTCAGTGGCAGAAGAATATCCTTTGAAGCCATCACATCTCATTTTACCCATTGCCACATGGACTTACCTCACTTGTTAGCTGCTAGAGTAATAAGAATGGTAACAATAAGCCACTGAGTATAGCTTTCAGTCATTTTTCATCGAACCCAACCTATTTTAGAAATATTTTCATTTTGATCTTATCTCCAGAGACATTTATTTAACAGCAGGAGCAGCTTCAGGGCCTCAGCTGGCACCTTCATGCCCAACAGAAGGGGATATTACTGCACTGCAGCAGGTGCAAGCTGTAAGCTTAAAATCATCTTATGTGGTGGCCTTTCAAATTTGTTTGTTTCAGAGTTTTGACATTCACTTATTATTTACTGCCCAACTATGATATTTCTACAACACATTCAGCCTCTTGGCATGATCTCTCTCTTTCAGGAATCAAATACTGACTGTGGCATGTGGAATCTGTGCTTCCATAAAGGCATCCTTGTGTCTGTTGACACTCAGGAAGGTGAAAACAAACAAAAATAACCATTTTGGGGAGGGAAGAGGATTTCAGATTTGGTCTCAGCTCATCACTGAAAACAGGCGTCTCTGAAAACACTTAGAGTGGACAGAAGGATATCATGGAAAGAATAGCAGCTGGAATTGAAAATAGGCTGGACTGATCTATTGTTTCATACCTCAGGTTCAGGTGTTTACCCAAACTTGTGATGGCAGCTGCAATATCAACCAAGCTGCACTTCCACTTCTTAGCTTCCTACTCCTTGGTCCTGTTTACATTCAACCCTCTTAATAAGCTTAACTTTTTAAGCTTGCATTTATTTCAAATTCAAGCACCTTTCTCTCCTTATCTTCCATCCTTAATTTTCTTGTAATGCACAAGCTTACCCCAAGAATCTCTGCAAGGCAAACCAGGGCTGTTGCAAGTAGCTGGACAAACTGGCCTAGTATTGTATCATACAGGATCATATCCCAGCTTTTATTCCACACAGGCCTCCCAAAATGCAGCTTGGGGTTTTATTTTTCACGGGCAAGCCCCCACTCTTCCCTGCCCTCTTACCAATGAGCCCCGAGTAAGCGAGCAGGCAGTCAGCATAGTTCTCCTTCAGACAGCCACTAACAGAGCGTGACTCAGGCTGGCAGTTTGTGAAGAAATCTGCAAGGCGAGATCTGCAACAGGAAGAAAAATGTGTATCTTTAAAAATCAAGCCTGAAGGCATTCTTACCTTTTATACTCTCTGTTTCTGGACAAGGCTTAATATTCTTTAACTTAAATGCATATTGGACACATTTCAGACGTTGAGAGTTTCTTTCTAAGATGCATCTCTCTCCAGAATCTATTTTTGAAGTCAGAACAAAAAAGTGTAAGAAAACAGTAAAAAGGAACAGAACAACAGGGAAATGCCTGCCCTTTACTAAAAGAAATGTTCTGCATTTTCATGCCAAGAAAAAAGACAAAGCCTGATTTTATCATATGAGGAGTCATTTTGCCTGGATCTGAGCTCTAACTGGAGTCTTTTATTCAGAACAGTTTCTGCTGTTTTACTGATTACACAAAACTGTACATTTGTGCTCACAGAGCCAGCAAGGCTCTTATTGCCAGACTTGAAGCAGGACCTGCTTTGGTGTTGTGCTGTCCCACATTGGCAGAGTGGGCTCAGCCCTTCTCTGGCCTGGCCAGCAGCTGGGGCAGCAGGCAGGACCAGCTGGCACAGCCTCCTCACCCCACAGAGCCACTGAGAATCCACATGTTCTGTACAACCTGCATCCACTCAGACTCTGGATTACTGAGCCCAGGGCTGAGATGGAAGGAAAATGTGCTCTGCATCGAGCTGTGCTGCTGAGTGGCCACATTATTGTCACTTACCTCAGCCAGCCCCAGCCAAGGAGGGGAGAGCACTGGTTACATGCTGGAGGTGCTTTAAGACCAGGAATGAAGCTGTACTGTGATCAGCTGGTCACTACCATGTTGGAAATTAAAAGGACTAACAGACAGGATCTCTTCTGGTTATCTGTGATTTAAAGGCCACATAATGCTCCCATTCAGGTCTGTAAAATTTGCAAGGCACTGATGAGGTGGGTCAAGGTCGCACATTCTACAGTCTCTCCCCCTGCCCATCTTAGCTCTGCAAGCTTGGAATTGTGACTTTCGTTTATTTACAAACTGGTTTTTAGACCTTCATCTATGAAAAAAAATCACCTCCCCACTTCAATTTTGTCTTCTGTGAAACTGGCATAAAAATGTTCTTTGGCATCTGACAACTGACAGTAATGTATCAGGATCAAACGCTTAATCTTTGCAAAGCCCTCTCAAAATCAGAATAGTATAATCTATGAATTTTCATTACTGCTCCAGCATTATGCAGATTTACAATATAAATGCTCTTTTTCAGTTTTGTAACAACCCCACAAAAGTTACCAGAAAGCAGTGATTTGCAAGTGATTTACTTTATTTGTTTACAAGCTCCAGAGACTAATTATCTTTGTTTGCTTTATTGTTTTACCTACCCTAGAATGGGACTGGATACACATCATTAATTGGCCTGAAAGGAACGATGGCAAACATCAAAAGGTTCAGAGGCTTAGTTTGAGAAAGCATCCTATAAATAAACTCCATGCAAGATATACCTGAATTTATGAGAGCTGTTCTCATGGCCTTATTTTAGTTTCATCTCTCACTAACTGTACTGACACCAGCAAATCCATGGTTGCCTTCAAGCCACAGCCAACTCAAAGCTTTTCACTCCTCTCTTGCCTTATTTAACCACTTAACCTTGACATGGAAATCCGTACCCAGTTGCCTTTAACAGCTTTAAGAAGTCAACCTTTCTAGCAATACACACATATATGTATGTATCTATTTCTAAATGTACATAAAATCCCTACTTAGATGGTGAATATGTACCATACCCACCAGGAGACAGGCTTAGAAGAAATGAGTCTCAAGGTATGGAAAGAGATAAAGAGCAGCACCGTGAAGAAAATCTGGGAAAGGAAACCCTCTGTCACTACTGTGATTCCTCTCCCAGTCAGTAATTAAGACAGTGGCTCAAATCCAGCTCTTGGATCAATTGGGAACAAAGAGAGTTGACAGTTTCCAAGGATTTTTCTAATTCTACTAATACCTGGATGAAGTCAGGTTTAGAACAGAATAGATCCTATTACATCTATCTAGTATGAAAAACCTCTGCCATGGTAGAAAGGGCAAGCTTTCTGCATATATAGTATTCTTGTCTTTCTAAAACAAAGTAGCTCCTCAGAACTAAATTTCATTATTTATGTGACCACAAATAAATCTTTTCAGCAATGGATTACACAATCAGCATCTTGATAATCCCAAAAACACTTCCTGCAATCATTCAATCATTCTTAAATGTCCAGTTCTCCCTTAGGTTATTAGGTGCATTGGTCCAGAGATCATTTAATACATTCTTCTTCTCTACATGTTTTAAGGACTGATAACTATGGAATAAAACCAGTCATTTACTATCCAGCCTGCTTAAAGAACTTGTTGTAAGTCCTAAAGGAGTCTAAAAATAGCTCTGCTGATCTCTTTTGCATAGACCTTGATTTCCATGTGAATTTCTGAAGAATTTTTGTGGTCATAAAGACTAATGATGTGACAACATTGCACTTTTAAGTTTTCATAAGTCAAATATAGTTCAGATATCTCTGGTCTGAGCATTATTGGACATTATCACACAACCCTTCCCTAGCCACCCATCCAAACTTCACACAATCCAAGCTCTCACCCTCTCCTCAGCTATTAACTACACCTGATACTTATGTGGATTCATTTGCACTGGAAATGAAGCTAAGGCCAGAAAATGAAAACAGAGACCTCCATCTGCCATAAAATACTCCAGTACTTTCAGTGAAGACCTGCTGGTTCACACTCACTGAAGATCTAGCCCAGACATCTCCAGCAGACTGGCAGTGATGAAAGCGTGCTCATCATGAACACTGAAACAGCAGCACTGCTATTTATCTAGAGAGACAAATCAGCCTAATGAGAACCATTAATCCTAAAGTATTACATATGAACATTAAGAACTGTTTTGGGTAAAAGAGACAATCCTTTTAGGGATGCAGGATCAGAGCAATCTGATAATAGCAGTGCTATCAAAAAACAAGTGTTAACTTAGTGCTCCTTCAGCAGGAGGCAACTTGTAGGTGGCAACTTGAGGGTTTCTACCCCATCCCTGGGCAGTTCTGTTATCCAGAGAACCAACAGAGCTTGCCACGTGTACCCCCAAGTGTGCAGAGTCTTACATGTGCAGTGCACAGATGTATCTCACTGCTGGAGAGAGACAGACAGGCAATTTTATATGGTTCGTATCATGTAGCAGGACCACATTTAAAAGGAACCATTAATTTCTTCTTGCTGTCACAAAATCCTCATCGTGCACAGCCACATTTATGATTTGTTCCCTTTTCCTTGCATAAATTAGGGGCACTCAGAAATCTTCCTCCCAGGAAGAGGAAAAATGGAAAAAAAAGATCATCTCTTTGTAGGACAAAAACCCAACAAATTAAATTAATCCTGTCTTAGCCCTGGAAAACCTGTAGATGTTTTGGGAAGCTTTAAATATTTGGTATACCACCAGCTGGAAAAGTAAGAATAATCCCATCAGTAAATTCAAGGGAAATCTGCTCATACAACAAACAGCCTTTCTGAAAATAAGAGAAAAAAATCCCAAACCTGCTATTCTCTAATGCTTTGTATTAGTACGAGTAAAATAATTTGTAACAGTTAAAAATACAAAGGAAGCAAAGTTAATTTGCTCTCCTTATGATAGTGGCTCTTCAAATACTCAGCTGGATAATTCAAAACTTTCATATTTTGCTTACAAATAAGCCTTTTTAATAGCAGTATTGTATTGAATCTGAATATAATTTTTGAAGTAATTTAATTTTATATTATCACAGAGCGTTGCATAGGCAACATTGATTAGGTTTTCACTACTTTTTGTTCTCAAGGTTCTGCAAAAGTTCTTTCATGTCCTGAAGTTATCTTTAATATTAACCAGTTCTCCCTCTTTGGTTGGTTTATTCAGCTTTAGCATTGACGCAGTACTTAAAAATGATAAAAACTGTGAAGTTGTAGAAAATTTTTACAATTTTTAGTTTGGATCTGGTGCAAATTCACAAAAGCAACACTCTGAAGAAGATTCCTCCTCAAGAAGCACCCATGTCACTGGGACAGCAGATAAGGATTTCTCTTCTTTTTTTTTCTCTCTGACTGAACTGTTGGTACAAACCCCTCTCAGCCTTGCCTTGGCACTGGTGATGTTCACACCAAGCAAGCCACCAGGCTCAGGTGTCCTGCTGGCTGCCCACACATGGGTTGTGATGTCCAGGTGAGTGTCACAACCACTCGTCCTGACAGGAATGCAGGGAGGGACAGCGCTCCTGTGCCACACCTCAGGGATGTCAGGTGAGCTCTGGACATGCTCACTGCCACCCCTCCTTGCACTGCTGCTTGTGTTTAGGCACCTATTTATAGCAGTAACATAAAGAGTACGTAAATGCCAGAGCTGAGAGACTGAGGTGACTACACTAATTAGTCAGAGCTGCTCTAGCGTCTAGACACCATTTGGCAGTGCAGTCACGTAAGGGAAGTGCTGCATCAATATTCAAAACAGAAAAGAGGTATAAATCCCACACTGAAAAAAGCCAGACTAAGTCAATGAATGTGTGTCACAGTGATAAATGGCACCATTACAGAAAAAAAACAACAAGTCAAAATACTTGTTCTTCTTTCGTGGGGGTCAACTGCAGTGTCCTCCTCTGGCTACAAATAGCTCCCGTATGGCTGGAGTGCTGCTGTTTCTGCTGGGATGCAAGAGTTGGTTGCAAGGATTGGTATGTGGCCAGACTAATGGTTTCATTGTTGGAGGAGCATTTCGTTTTCTTTTTCTTTCATAAACAGTGAGAAAACCAGGCGAAGGCCACATAAGCAACTCTATCAACCAGTGGGATGAAAAAGGCCTCAGAAGAACTCCAAAACAAGAGATGATTCTCCCTGCACATAGTGAAGTAGCTTTGATCCATCTTTTTTTTTCATTAAAAGACACTAGAGCTGAGTAATACTAATAAATCTTACACCTCCTTAGCTATCTACACACACTTGAGCACCTGTGAGCACCTACAAATTCTGACATTTTTATTTAAGAGGTCACTTTCCCATGTATTTATTAAACAGCAACCCTACTAAATTTTTCCATCTAAAAGGCTGGCTTGTGTTTGGTTGCTACCCCTCCTTTTTAAACAATGACAGTGTCCAGGCCCTGAGGTCACTGATGTTCCTGCCCACCCCTGCCCTGCCCAGCCATGGGTCCCACTGAGCCAGGTCTGCCCATGGGCTGATGTCCCATCCCGTCCCCAGGGAGATTCCCCATGCCTGGGACTGCCCTGAGCTGGGGTGGTGGGATGAGCCCAGCCCAAAAGGCTCTGTCCTGCCTGTCCCTGGAGTCTCCAGGAGCCCCAGGAAGTGCCCACCCCACGCTGCATCCGGACACCCAGCTCAGAATTGCAACTTTTGGGGAACACTTAGGGTAAAAAAGTAAATTTCTGATTTGCCTCCCAAACCATTTGCCTCCCAGCACCTGAATAATGAAGGCAATTTCTCTCACATCAGCTTATCCAAATCTTTTCCAACACTGGCAGAAACCAGTTATAAGATTTTAGACCCCAAATACCAGTTACTAACTAAAAGAAGCTGTTTTTTTTCTTGCTTTGCTGCTGTTCTGTTATTTTAAATGTCTGGCAGCATAAACACAAGCAAATATTTGATTCTGGATTCAACTTGCCTCTCAAAACTGTGTTGATCATCTGGAAGCAAAATATGGACAATGCCCAATTACAGAGAGGCAGCCTATTTGGATTGTGGGATAACTAGACACAGGAACAAACACCAGGGACCACACAAGATGCACTGAGATGCCTTCCAGCAGCAGGAGAGCTTGCTCAGAGTATCAGGCACAGGAACAAGCCCACCAAGGCTGGTCCCTCCAGAGGAGCACCCACACTCCACCTATTTCACTGTCTGTACCATGACCCTACCACATCTGCCAGCATTTATGTTCCTACTCAGACTTTTTGTTTACCAGGGCCTCCTGGACATTTAATATCCCAGAAAATGGAGATCTAACTCTTTGAAATTCAGTCATGCAAAATGAAAAGCATTTCCACTTATGCATATCTGTAGTTCAAAATTAAAAGTACAAACATTGTATTCTTTCTGTTCTTCTATTAACAAATTAACACCCTACAGCCATGCTCTTTTACTGCACTTTGTGGAAAGCAAAATAATTTGTGTACAATTTTTTGTTAATATTATCCTTTCCCTTTGCTCATGTCATCTGGTGGAGACCAGTTAGATCTTCTTACACAGCATCTGCTACAGAAAATCAAAAGAACTTACCAAAACATGAATGTCACAGTTTATCAACATTAATTAAATCCTTGAAGCAACTCAAGATCATGCATGAGTGTAATTTTGATTTAATATATTAGGTCTCCTTTGGGTTTAAGGGAAACTGCTAAGCTCAAATGTGATTCTAAACAAGTATGATTTATTTGAAACTGGGTTATATAAATATTTATATACTACTGACCTTTTGTGTAATAAAACCAATTTTGAAAAATATGTTGAAAATCCTAGCACAAAGTAATGCAATAAAGAATTAGAACAGTGATTCTCAGATGCTGTGACACAAAACAGAATTTTTCTCTTTAAAAAAATTATCTCACATCATTTTTTAGAGGCCTGTTTGAGAGAACATCTGGAAAACATTCCACAGGAAATCAAACCTATATTAAATATGTTTTGCAGGGCTCTGTTTCCTTGCATCGACCTTAAGCATTCATAATGTGTTTCTGTCTTCTCAGCTGCAAAGAAAACACTTCTGTCAGAGTTCTCTACAAAATGACAGGCTGAATTGTCAGCCTGTGATTTTATCAGGGGATGCTGGTAAGATTTCTATTTAGTCTACCTGTCTCTGTACCAAAGCTCTCCAATAACATGAACAAATCCACCAGCTGCTTTCCAACTACCATGAATTTGTATGTTTTTTGTTCAATTCCCTTTATGCCATTTAATTTGAAGCTTCTAAATAAAAATGACTGGCATTTTTAAAGATGCCCAAGCCTCAGTGTCTCCTGACAGGATGTTACTCAGGAAAGAACTACTCCATTATGGGGAGAGCTGTTCTCACTTCATTAGCTGGGCATGTGGAATAATGCTTGCCCAGCAAAGCAATATTACATTCAAAGCCTTTGAATTACAGGTTGGTAACCTAAGAAAATCACTGTCACTCTCAAAAAGCAAGCCAAGGAAAAGTAGTGGCACTGCAAGTCCTTGAGCATGCCACTGGACGCTTCAGTGTTTATTAGTAACTATATTGAGAGTGCAAACTGAAAGGATGTGGTTCCAAGTACCTGAGAAACACATCCATGGCAATAATATTCCCTGTAACCACTTGAATAAACTATAATAGACTATTACTAGCTCAAGCATGAAACTGATGGGAGTCTGGAGATGGAAAATAATCTAAAAACTCCAATACAAGTTCTCTCTTTACCAGAAAAGTTTCTGGTGGTAGATGTACTGGAACATCAGGTTTCCTGAGGTTGTGCAGGGGTGCTCTTTGCATAAGAAAATCTCTCAGAGTGGCGACATTCCTGAAGGAAATAACTCCGTGCCCCCTTGTCAGAGGGGTGGCTCAAGGGAAGAAAGGGGGTCCAGAGTGTCCTTGCACGGACTGGGCAGGGTCTGTGGGCAGCCAGCACGGCTGGAGCCCATCCTGGAGCTACTCTAAACACTGCTCTGACCTCGGAGTAGCACAACAAATATAAAATCAGAAATACAGAAGATAAAGGCAGAGCAGAGTCTCTTTTATGTGAACCCATTTCTTTCATGCACAAACCAGCCCCACCAAACAGCAAGTTGAGAAGTTCTGGCAGCAGCAAGCCAAGAGAGTATTGATCTTATTCAGTGTGTTTTACTTGCTTTTAGAAGTAATATGGATATATAATGATAGTACAGAAAGCACTGATTTGTAGTGTAAGATTGGAAAACAAACAATTTTTACTGCTTAAGGATGATGTGCTGTCATAAGAGCATTTTTTCTCTTTAATCCACTCTCAAAACGTGAACACAAGAGGCCGAGAAAAAAATGTAAGGCTGAGAGTTGACAGCCTGTGACACACCCAGACATTTATAGAGGTTGTTCTGAAAAGAACTGTCCATTTTGAAAAATATTTTGCAATTCTGCATGATAGCCAGTTAGTGAGACTAACTCTAGCATTTCCTAATGATTAACTAGCAAAGGGAGCTTCATAACTGAGAAGAAAACCACTGTGATTTATGCTTGAACTGCAACAAAAGAAAGTGAACTAAACATTCAAATAATACAGCTTGAATTTAACAGAGTTCTTGATTGCATGTGCTTTACAATAGAAAAGCTTCCTTTAATGGTTTACAGAATGTGCTTGAAAAAATATAATGTAAGCACAAACATTATATTTTGATGCCATCTATTAATAATCTTAGACCAGGGTCACAGTCAGCTCACATACAAAATCTATCACCAGTAAACACACACCAGAAAACCCCTTCTGTGTCACTTGTCTTAAAGCCAGCAGATCATTAAAGCATAGGAAACAACCACCACCTCTGCTGAGAAGTTTTTGCAGACACTGGTGCATTAACATCTGGCTTCCACTTAACTGGAGTTACTCCAGTAACATGGTAGTGTTTATTAACATAATTAAAGCAATGAGATTTCTATTCAGTAAACATGAGAATGCTAAAATTTGAAAATATGCATGTGGCTGTCACTTGCTCTGCTGAGAAACAAAGTTTTATTTTTAGCTCCAGTGCTTACATTTTCTTGCAGCTATTTTAATAGATGAACTGCCACCAGAAATATTCTCTCACTGGGCCCTGATGTAGAATGATATAAATAACCTTTACGAAGTCCAGCATAATGGAATGGTAAAATCAGTTGACATTCTCCTAATTAGAACTGCCTGAAGATTTACCTACACAGAACAGGAAGAGCCAAATTCACCCCTGGAATAAATCCACTGAAGTCACTAATGTCAGAGGAAGTACACTGGGAATGGACTTGATAGAATAGATCTGTTATTTACATTAAACACGGAGCAGCTTCTTGCCTGTAGCATATACATGGCCTGAGGTAAAGGAAAAAAGCATTTTGATTTATTAAAGAAAACGCTCTTGTGTGATATATACACTCTTTCTCTGCCCCAGAAGCAGCAAGTGTGCCTGGGTGTACATAACAGAACTTCACTACATCTAATAGATCAGGGGGTAGAAACCACTCATTGAACCAGTGGATGCTAAACTCCTTTCTACAGAAATATTTCAACTTACAATTCAAAAACCAGCAATAGCAGTACTCCTAGTGAAACCCCATCCAGCAAAGCAATTAAGTGCTTGCCTACCTGTAAGGATATGAGTAGCTTCAAATTTAGATGTCTATTAAAGTTTAATGCCAAATTTAACTGTCCTGGGTTTCAACATTTTTTACCAAGCATGTGTGAAACTGCTTAATTAACATATGTAGTTTAATCTCTCCCTCCACTTCCCCCCCAATAAATCAACAAAACAAAATAGGTCACATTATCTCTGCTGTAACCCCCTCCCTGGCTCATGTTCCTAATCTGTAGTCTTCTTATTTCTTGAATTATACAGACAGCCTTTCTTTTCCACTTAAAATAAGGCTTTTTAGACAAAACGAACAGGGGAGACCTTACCACTCTCTACCACCACCTGAGAGGAGGTTGTAGCAAGGTCTTCCAAATAACAAGTGACAAGATGAGAGGAAATGGCCTCAAATTGTGCCAAAGAAGCCTTAGATTGGATATTAGGAACACTTTCTTCATGGAATGAATTTTCAAGCATTGGAACAGCTGCCCAGGGATGTGGAGGAGTCTCCACCCCTGGAAGCAATTACCAGACTTGTAGATGTGGCACTTGGGGACATGGCTTAGTGGTGGGCTTGGCAGGTTTAGGTTTATGGCTGGACTTGTTCTTAATGGTTTTCTCCAACCTAAACAACTCTCTGAAGGATCACATCTGGATAGAAGCGCCTCAAGTTTCTAGAGCTGAAGTGTAGTGGTCACAAGTACCTCCCTCAGCTCACTGAGACATTTTCCTAGACAGAGACTGAAATGGAAACAGGGTATCTAAATACAGCCTATAAAACCTGAATCATTGGCATCCAAGTTTAGTTCGTGCCTGTTGTATGCTCACACATCCACTTCCACTTCTTCAGCCCTCTAGATAGGTAACACGGACTCTTCTGCTCCACATTTTTAATCTGATCAGCAGAGGAGCCACCCCACTGCAGGGAAGCTGCCTGGAGAGCTTGAGCTTGCCTGACAAGGGACCTCAGTGTGAAATACTGTCTAGTTACTGCTTCTTGGAGCATGAACTCTCTTCACTGGCACAGCACAAAGTTGGGTGCTGGACTAAAGCTGAGCCATTTTTCTAATTACTGTATCCTTGTGCCTCTCCTGCTTTCAGACAAATGCCAATCACCCAGCAAGCTTTTAATCTTCAAGGCCCTCCTAAGCTGACCAGAGAGAGCACAAATGAGGGCCAGCCAAGCAGATCTGGGCACTGCAGAATGAGATCCATCCACACTTTAAAAGGGATAAAGCAGTCTTGTTTTGCTGGATGTTGGGATTTTTTTTTGATTCCAAAGGGATTTTTGGATATCTTGTAAGGAAGAACTGCTTGGTTCATTTTCAGTTTTATTCATATGGAAGAAATTTAAAATTACCTTTGTTTCTGAGGGGAGAGGAGAGCAATATTATATCTATTTACTCTGCTAACAGAAGACATCAAAGTAATGAATCATGTAAAGGACTGAAAGGGAAGAAAATAATATAATGCTGCAGCATTTTCTATCTTTACTTTGCCTTTCTTGAAAGGTTTTTGCTTATTTTGCAGACTGCATTAATACTTTTTTCCAGGCCAGCAGTTCCCCACACACATATTCCACTACACCATAAAGTTTCCTCTGCAAAGTACACCAGCTTCTTTCCCATCTCCTCTCAGACCCCATTTTTGGAATTTTCTGCGCTGTCACCTTGCCTCACTATTAATGAATGAATACCTTTTTTGTCTTTTTGTTTTCCACTTAAATAAATAAGCCTCTAGCAATACAGACATATATATGCATACATTTAGGTGCTTTTATATATATATATGTGTATGTATGTATGAAAATCACTCTTTTAAATTCAGGCTATGTTAGGTGAGCTTGTGGGCATGGGCCAAAAAGTAGACTTAGAATTTTTTCTGCCCCACTTGGTATTCTAGAGGCATGCCAGGAGCTCTCTTGAGTGCAGGTGCAGAGAGCTCAGGCTCGCTCCACTACACTGCAAGCATCCTCCACCTGCTGCAGGCTGAGTCAAGCACGAGGGCTTTTGCACCCACTCCCTGGCTCAGTCTCCAAACACACAATGCAGGCACACCCTGCACTCCTCAAGAAATCAAGATGTGTCCTTTTCTTAATGTTCTTAACATCGTTACAAAAACTAGGCTGCTGTCCTGGTTTTGCACAACCACAGCAGAGCGATCATCTCAGAGTGCTCCAAGTGCCAAACTGATATAAATGCCCTGGAGGGACTCAAACCCAGCTCTGTTATCCAGAACTGTGTAATGCTACTGTGTCCTTCATAAAAATACCCACCAAGTGCCCTTTTAACATGCAAAACTAGAGTCAGGCTGAGAGGGAGCTCTCAGGCTTATATTTGACCGACTCAATTGTCACCAATATCAGCTACAAGGCTCAGAGAGGGAGGCAGCACCTCTGTTTTCCCTCTCATTTGCTGAATTACAGTTGAGCACTGGACCGTGGCAGGATACTGAGGGAGGAAAAGTACAACATGCAGAGAAGCAAGTGAGGAGGCACCATAAGTGGCTGTAATAGAATTCAAACGTGTCAAGAGAGGCGGTGAAAGGCAGATAATTGCAGGAAGATCTGGAAAGAGGAGATGAAAGGAGACTAAGCAAGGGGAAGAGGTAGGAGGAAAAAAAAAGGGGGAAAAAAAGTAGAAAAGTGGAAGAGAAGTATAAGGAATAGAAAAATGTGAAGAAAATGGCAAATTTCTTTTTTCCCCTCTTCTTTCTCCTCCTGCACATCCCTCCAGGGCACTGCTCCCTGTTAATTCCCTAAGTGAGGACTGCTCCCTCCTAGAACAAGATGGGCTCCCCCCATCCTGGAGCAGCACAAAACCAGTTGCTGCACATTTATAACATCTCACCACAGACTCGTCTCCAGTGCTGAAGCACGAGGGTGCAGGGTTTGCAGTCACAGTGGCTTTTGCTGCAGGAACAGTTCACAAGACTCACACAGAAAAGCCACTTTTACCAACAGCTTCCAGGTGTAAAGCACCTGCAGATTTTCACATGCCTTACAGAAACGGAGTGCAGACACAGGGACTCTCTTTCCAAGGGAAATTTTCACTTAAAGTGTTCAACAGAGTATCATGAAGGAAAATTATTTCCTTGGCAAGTTTCTTATGTTTTCAGGAAATGCAGCAAGCAGTTGAGCTTCTGTTCTAACATTTCCAGTGGATGAATTCTTCTCTGCACTGACAACAATATTTGCATATCTTTAGAGAGTGTTCAGATGCCTGTAGAAGCAGACATCCCTCATACAGAGCTCAATGGGTGGTGGTTGGAACTAAATTAAGATTGGATAGGACACGTGACCAAAAACTGGTCAAGAGCTAAGAACACACCAATAAAAGCATATTTATAAAGATTTGGCTCTCTGAACACACGGTGCTGGAAATTATTCTTCTGATATCCCTGAAGAATAAGTTATTTAAATATGTTAAGCATATTTTTGGCGTTTTTTCAGTGCCAAATATCTGCAGACAGCAATATGTACCTTTTGCAAAGCTAAAGACAAAAAATTAAGAAAACAAATCTCTTCTGAAATTAGTTAAGAACTACTTTCTGTCTATTTGAGCTTCAAAACTGAACCTCAATTATTTGACCAGTCATTTTGAGTATAATTATTGTGAAGGACAAGAAATATGCTCAGTTTGTTTTATTAGCAAAAAAATGCTGCCCTTTTTTCCTGATCTTTGCAGCACATGAATGGATTGATAGCATTATTTCAATAAATAATGTGTCTGTAGTATTATCATTCTGGTCAGTGCCTTCTGAACATATCCAGGAACATATCCATACCCAAGTATGCAAATTCAAGACACAGATTATTAAAAAGACCAAACTAATGACTCACACTTTCATTACTCAAGCAAAATAGTATTTGCAGTACTGTCAAATGTGATAATGGCAAATATGAAGCACCCTGCCCAACATTTACAGCAGGATGATATTCTTAAAACATGCCAGTCAACTTTCTGAAGATGAATTGTCAGCTGAAGTGATCAGATCACGAAGTTCTTTAGAGGTTTGTGCTATTCCAGGACATCACTGGTGAAAGTTTTCAATGGTACACTGACTTTTCTTGGATTTGTTTATGCTCACAATGGAAAAGAACTCTAATGGTTTCTTCTTGGGTTTTTTGCCTTTCTTTTCACTAAGCACTGACAGGCATGCCTGAGAGACTACAACTGTTTCAAAGCTGGATATGGACTGGGATACAAGTAGAGGCAGCAGACAAATGATAATGAAAGTGAACCATTCAGCATTCTGATGAAGTTGAGAATTAGGACTGTTTACACAAGTCAGAACTTATTTGCATTTCCTGACATTTCAGGTCTCTTTATCCCTCAATTGAGAATTTCTTATATAACATATAGCTTAATGAGTTGAATAAAAAAATACTAAAAAAGCAAAGCATTCTGCCATGTCTGTTAGTGGTACCTGCAGTTTGGCCAGATTGCTTCTCTGCACTTAACTCTGCTTCAAGAACAGATTTGGTGATATATACACCAGGATAAAGCTTTTAAAGAGTGTTCAAAACTGAATGTTTAAATACACTGACCCAGCTGATATTTTATACAGACTACAGGCAGATTCAAATCTTGCATTTCTTAGTAAGCAGCATTCATAAACCATCTTATGAACATATTTTCAGAAAACCCTTAGAACTTGTACCCCCTGTCTAAACTAGCATTATGAAAAGGCTTTAACAAGTGTAACAGGCATGCAAATAACAGTTTCTAAATTACCTGGTTTTACAGTAGGCAGACCATCTTTTCAAATTATTCTGCCCTTTAGATACTCTTCCTGATTTCAAAATGAAATAGAAGTTATCAGAGTTACAATTACACACCTACTGTCTGCTGCTTTTAATTACTCTAAGCATATCTGGAATTACTATAAGGACTGATATTTATCAGTAGTTACAATAGCAAGGAGATCTCTCATTTCTTTCCTGCCCTGCCCAAGCCCCTGTTTTCCTGCAGGACTAGTGGAACAAATCTCACCAATTTCCTTTAAGTGCACAAGTCACAGAGACAAAATGTCTTTCACTGTCTGACAGGCTGGGATAGCTTTGGTGCCAATCCCTCCTCTCCATGACAGCAGTGAGGGAAGGTATTAAACCACCAGCAGTTTAGAGAGCCCAGGAGGCTGTAACACCAATGTGAGCTGACTCTCAGCAACACACCAAGCTTGCTTTACCTCCACAGGACCCAAGTGCTGCCCACACTGAGTCTGCCCCAGACCCTGCAGGCATTGGTCCACTCATTCCCTTGTGCCAGAGTTGCCCCCTCAGCCTCACAGCCACGTCCCACTGAGCCTTGGAAGAGCCGAAACTTTTTAATTTTGACATTCTAATGCAAAATAAGCCACCATTCATTTACAAATAAATCAATTTTCATCTCAGTGCTGGCTGCAACTTCAGGCAAGAGATTCTATGTAGCTTTTCCCTTTTGTAACATTGCCATGGAGTGCGCACAATCCCAGACTCACGAAGTTAAGTTAAACAAAATGCCATTAAAAACTTAACTGCTGAGACATTAGATCTAAGCTGACCAAACTGACCAAAACAAAGTCATGAGAGCAGTAATGGCATTAATTTAATTTCAGAATACTACAACCCAAATAACAGGGAGAAGTCTCTCCATAAAATCCTCTCTCCAATTTCACTGGCACTGTAAAAGACTGACAGTTTGACAGAAAACACTGTAAGATACTGTAACTCTGTTAATTAACAGGACCTGTGTATAGGGAAGGCAATACATAGACGCAAAAATACCAATTGAACAACACGGAAATAGAAAATGGATTGTTCTGAGGCTACATGGACCCAGCTTTCATAAACTGCAACAGCATCAGCAATCAAGGTGCTGAATGCAAGTCAGACTGCTCTGATTTAAATCTTCTCCTGTTGTGGCCAACAGGAAATGTGTCTCCAGATTCCCCCAAAGCCATGGAGGTCAGGGCATTGTTCATCTCCTCACCTCTGAACAACACTCGGGCACAACAGAAGTGCTACTGCAAAAAAAAGCTTAAGACCAGCAGTGGAAATCCCATAAACAAACTTCAAAGTAAATATTTTACCAGGCATAAGTACTTGTTAAGATTTAGATCGTATCTTCAGTGTCCTTGACATTTTACAATAGTGTTTGTCTCCCTTGTTTGCTAATTCACAGAATTGGATAATCTACAAGAAATTTACACATTAGAGAAGAGCAGGATTCTTGGGCACTACTTCATAAATATGACATTAGCACAACAATGCTCTAATATAAACATACACAATGCTAAGTAGGAGCAAAACATTTCCTGAGGGCAGAGGAGGCCCTGTTTGCCACTGAATAAGCCCTGTGTGACAACCTGCAGGGACCCCACGAGGGAAAGGACCCAGTTTGTCCCGTGGAGCAGGGCTCAGCTCTGCCAGAACACTCAGGGAAAGAGGCTGGGAATGGAATCAGTAAATGACCCCCCAGCTGCATCAGCCCAGCACTCTTCTCAGGGGAGGGGAGATGAAACAATTTCAAGGCTAAATCAGTTCTATGAAGAGAGTGGGATTCTGTCTACAATGTAGACTCCTTTTTTTCAAATGAATTAAAAACACATGAGTAGTCTGTGCATTGGGACTATTTATGAAATCCAACATGAAGCTTGTACTTCCAATTATTAGTACTCACATGTACAATGAAAATAAGTCCCATTATAACGAAAAAACATATTTTTACCTGGTCACTAATGGGACATAAAAATCAGACTGAGACATCATTTCATAGATACACACAACGTTTCCAAACAAAAATCTGTAAAAATTATACTGGGCATTTAAAGACTCCTCCATAACATGAGGGAGTAGCTGCAAACAGTTTTGGAGAAGGCACACACCATAAGCAAATGAGGGCTTTTGTTACTCTTTTAAGGATGTCAGAGGCATTTGCCTTTTTCCCTGACTCATCCTTTTCCTTAGTGGGTATTTTGACCCCTAGTCCTGGCAAATCCATCAGCACCAAAAACTTCTCTCTGGTACCTCATTAATCACTCCCCTGCCGTGTGCTATCTTACCTGCAGATGTAATTCTTCTTGCAGGACTCTTGTAAATTCAGGCAGTTTGGTTTCTCCCTGTCCTCATATGAACACACAGGAACAATAGTTTGCCGCCTCCTTTCTGTACAGGCTACGTCTCGACAGGAGCAGAAGAGCATCCCGTAGCTGTGCTTTGGGGGGACCTTGTCAAAAAATAGCCGGAGGGCCTTATGACACTTCCGCTTGTTACAGATCTCATTAGACGTGCTGCTGGTGCAGGGGGTTATGTAAGCAGATCTGAACCTCTTGCAGGTATCATTTAGGTTACAAGCTTTGGCTGCATCCAAGCAATTGTTCCCCTTTGAAAGTACTGGCTCCACTAGAAAAAACAACACAACAGCAGTGAGAAACGCGTCACATTTACACTTTGCGCTTTGCGGTTATTTCACTGTTAAAAAGATCCTGAGTACATTTTTGTCACATACAAAGCTTTCAGCACCAGAAAATGGGACCGGTCCTCCTGTTGCTTGGAGGAAGGGTTTAATACCCATGACTGGGAGCACTCTAAGGCCACCCACAAGTTCCGTGCTTAGGTAAAACACTGCTGTAAGAGCTACAGATGCCACCTGAACACTGGAAAACATATGAACTTTACAAGCTTTGAAGAAGCTGACATAAAATTAAAAAGTGACTGTGAAAGGAACATTTTTAAAACAAGGATGTCCCTTTCTCACACACACATGTACACACTACAAGAAAATATAGGGAAAATTAAACTCAGATATAAGTTAAGGCTGTAATTACACATTTAATTTCTCAATACATTATCCAGATATTAAAACCCTATAGATGCTCTGCTTGAAAACGAAGGCAACTGGCATTAGATTGCAAAATTCAATTAGGAATAATTGTAATGCTGCTTTGGATATTAGGAATGCCAACATCCAAGATCCAAGATCCAAGAAAATACATTCATTTCCCACTGCTACAGAATTTTCAAGCTGAACAAAACATTTTTCAAATATATAAAATCTGTTGCAACCTCTTGAGGGGGCTGGCCAAAGATAAAACATTTTAAATAATCCAAAGCTCTAAGTTACTACTACAAAAAGCCTTTTTTCTCTAGATCTTTCAACCTTTACCCAGAAACTCAGTCCAAGGTCCTTCTACAACTCATTGCCACTCATCTCCATTCTCCTACCACTCTGCCTCCCATTCCCACATCAGGACATCAGCCTTTTCTCTTTTTCCACACCAGGAGAACATGAAGCAGCTTGGCTGAGATGCTGCACTGAGGTGCTGCATTTGTTGGAACACCCTGTGCCCAAATGAGCCTTGGCTGCTTGCACACACTTCCCATTATTCAAACAGATCACCTGCAAGTGTCCCATGCATCTTACCTACCCAAAAATAACACAAAGCTGAGGAGCATTAGATTTGTGTTTCATTCTAGCACGCTGTTGTAACTACATTCAGTGCGTTTGTACATTTAACCTTTGTAATTTAACAATCACACTCAAAGTCCTTCCCAATCTCAGCTGCTTGCACAATAAAATGGCAACTTTTTACATTTTATCTTCATAAATTACAAAATTGCAAACATGCAACATTTGACTATAAATTAAGAGCCCAACATTTCTTACATAATAACAGCCTACAACAGATTAAGCAACACCAGATGCAGAAGAGATGAGATGCCCAAAATACAACCCTCTCATGAAATTGTAACATTTTTATATAAACTGTTATAGTACATTAGCATACAACTATAATATTAACTATGAACCCTCAAAGTTTTTTTATACAGTATATAGAATTATATGTTTAGTACAAATATAATTACTATGTAGTCTGCAGGGCATATAATTATGCAATATATGAATAGTATATGCTAATTACTGTGTGATTGCAGAGTAATTACATGGTTATTTGTGCCTGGGAGTCAACTGCTGAATTCCACTCTTTAATACAAAATTCTGTGTAACAGCTCCGAATAGGGTGTTGCAATATGAACAGAAAGCACTATGAATTACAAGCACCTCAAAAACCAAAAGGGACAGATTAATCAATCTTTTTTAAAAGGCAGAACATAAGCCAAGTCATTGACAGTGCAAACAGCAGTGAAAGTTATCTTGGGTGAAAGTTGAATTAGGTGCAAAGTGTTCACAAACGATAGTTATGCATATTCATACCTGTCATTCAATTTGTATCTGCCCAACACTCACATTCCTCTACACTGTCAATGCTGAATACAGACTGGTTTTGGGGAGTTTTGTTTTTTAAACCAGCCCTGACTGTAATGTGCCTCTTGCCCTTCTGTTCTCATACATATTGTTTCTGGCATACCTGTCATAACATCATACAAATTATTTTTACCTTTTAAAACCAAGACTAAATATAGAAGAGGTGCATCAGCTGCATCTGAATTAAACCAGACTGTCTACACCAACTCTTCTCATTAATACCAACCTCTCTTATGCTTTTAAATCATACTTTAAAGCAAAATTGGCAAACCTGCAACATATTTAATGCTTTATTTTTATTGCGAAAGTGCAGAATTATTCCAAAGTCCTGTGGTAACTACAAACAGTTAACAATACCAGGAGTATTCCTGAGGATTACTTATGCAGCAGTAATTTATAAGGTCAAAATTTCACCCAGCTTCTGTTCCGCAAAGCTTAAATTATTAAGACAGGCAGGAGTTTGGCTCTTGCCAGGTAGTGACTACTTTAAAAGCAAATGGATCTTATCCAGAGCTACTTTTCATGCCAGAATCCTTTGGGAAAGGTTTGTGTAAGGAGATCCTTTTTCAGTTTTCCCCTCTCTTGGGGCATTAGGATATGGATTGGGGGCAGTCAGGGCAGGAGCCTGGGACAAGCAGAGATTTCTCTGCAGCGCCATTTCCCAACCCAGAGCTTCCTCTCTCCCACATCCGCTTTGTCTGGGCCCATTCTGGAGATCTCTGCCAAACCACACAGCCCTCCACTCTTGCCAAATCCCCACAGAGGCCGTGGGAAGGCACTTCCAGGCAGGTGATAAGTGGTGCCTCATGGCTGTGAGCGATGGCTGGGTCCTGCCTGCAGCACGGGGCCCGGGAGAGCTGAGCTGCAAGCACCAGGATGCTGCTGCCTCCCTGCAGGAGCCTCCATCCAGCAGCTGGGGATGCTGTCCTGATGGGGTGCAGACAGAGGGATGGCAGAGCCAGGCAGAGCCAGCAGCTGTGCCTTGGTGGGAAAGCAGCGGTGTTGGGATGCCTGAGCCCACCCTGCTACCAGGCAGCTGCTGCACACACACAAATCTGGGGCAGAGCCCTGGGTGCTGACTTGCCTTTACCTGCACCCCCAGCTCTTCTACTGCACATGCAACACGTGTGACACATCTTCTGACCAATTTTAGGGATGAAAAAGCAGTCCTTGTACCAGTGCAACCACTTTGATGTTTGTTACCTCCTGCATCACTCCACCCTGGCCCAACACTGTTACAGCCACAGCAGCCCTGGACTCCATCTCCCACAGACCACAGGAAGCAGCCAAAAGCTCCTGTCTTTTATCCTGCGGTGCTCCTAAAGTCCTCATAGGGCTTCCTCTACCTTGCTTGATCTTCCTTGTGCTTCACCCTCTTTCACAGTCTCTTCATCTTCATCTTTCATTTTCCTTGCACCTCCATTTCTATTTCATTTCTGTACCTACTGTGTCTCCTCAACTCCCGTTAACTCACCCCATGGTACTAAAAAAAAATTCTCCATGGGTACTGGGAGCTTCTTATTTGTGCTCCCACTAGACAATAGAAGCACAAAGAATATTAATTGTTCTATAAGATTTTTATTAAGCAACAAAATGGACATTTAGTTTTCAATTTTCTTACAGCATATAAAAAGCAATTTACTGAGGTTGTCATTAAAATTACCATTACTATTTGCAAGTAATTAGCATTAGTAGGTTTTCTAGTGGATATAGTGAAGGGAATGCTGTAAAGAGAGCAATAAATGTTAATGTGATGGAAGGTAAAACTACAAAGTGATAGAGGTGACCACATGGGCATGGGCCTACTCCACCACAGGTTCAGAGTATGGCATATAGGAACCAAAATCTGACCAAAATTAAGAATAGAGCCATGATCCCACTTAAAAGTGCTGCTGTGGGGTTCACAAAGTACTTTTGCTTTGTAAGAAGAACAGATTAAAAATAAGAAAAGCATTGCAAATATTGTCACCTGCATTTTCATGGATTAAAATAAAATACCATTTTCCTGGAAAAATTATTTATAATCCCAAACGGCAGAGAAAAAAGAGTCATCCCCCAAAAAATCCTGACACTAACAGTGTTATTCTGAAGTTCTCTTCTGCTCAGTATTTACAGAACAACTGGCCTATTTCAAACCTTTTCCATAATCTTAATAAGCAGGTGAGTTAGTTTTTAAATTAAAACTAATATGTTATCAGCTATGACCAGGGTTTTCAGAATACTACCACATACAACAAGATGCATGTTGAAATTACAGTTGATGGCACTAGGTGACAAAGACCAGGCTGATGCCTGTGAAAGGTACAACCAAAGCTACGGCAAAAAAAAAGATCAAAACAAACACAACTGCCTAAAATGAGACTTCAGCTTCCTAACAGCAAAGATGGAACATTTTACATTCCTGGTTAGTCATTCACTCTTTGATCACACAAATTGTCTGGGTCTCCAAAATTATTTTCTGAATAAACCCATAAATTTACTTGAGGAGTAAATACTGTCTCCTGTCCAAGGCATTTATACATTGGGAACAATCACGTTGCTTAGCGTGAACCAACAAGCATGATTTGCAAGTGTTCATCTACCATGTTATGTTTGGAAGTGTTCAGCTACTGTGTTATGCACAACTGCTATGTCTGAAGTCTTTCCCAACACACCCTGGCCTTTGATTTTATGATACTCTGCTGGTGAATCATCAGCCAGGATCTTCCGTGACATGAGAGACTCAGAACACTGTTCTCATTTCCCAGAAGGGCTCTCAAACCATCTCACTGCAGAGTGTTCTCAACAAGGAAATGGTGCATATTGCAAAACAAAGAGGGAGCAAGATGCTTCAGCCCAAGAATGAGAGCTCTCACTTCACTGGGAGGCAGATTGCTGCGTCCTGGCCTGCACCCAGGAAAGAGAGTTACTTCTCTTACAAGAGCAATGACTGGAAACCTTCCCTGAAGAAGACTCTGTAAGCCTGCAGAGGCATGATCCCACTTGTACTCCCTACTTCTAATGCCTTCCAAAAATACTACATCTCTTTCCCTTCCTTCTAGACCAAGGTATTGCCAAACCCACAGGGTACCCTCCCAGGCGTTCTGGATCCCACAGAGATGAGCAGAGAGCAAAGACCCCCCACTTCTTCAAGGACTGCTCTGATCACTGCCTCAGTGGCTGAAGCACCACATCCCCCTGTGCTGGGTGCCTGTTCAGTTCCTGGCTATCTGCTCCCAGGAGCACACACTGACTGCTGCGTGGGCACCTGCCTGAGGCTGGGAGTCTGGCTCCACAGCTCCAAAGTCTTCCAACAAAGGTCAGTTCCTGCATTTCCAGAAATCTTTCACTAGACCAGGCTGCTCAAACTTCATCCAACCTGGCCTTGAACATTTCTGGGGATGGGGCATCCTTAATCTCTTCCAGTGCCTACCCACCCTCACAGCAAAGAGTTTCTTGTTCCTTTTTTTATTTGTTTGCTTGTTGTTAAAACTGTTTTCTCTGTTAACTTTATAAAGATTCTGAGCATCTTGCTGAGGATTTTAGATATCACCTCGAAGCATAAGCTTCTGACTTTCAGGTGGATAAATTTATTTCTTAGTGTGTTCCTAGAAGTTAAATTCTACTAATGAGACCACATTCTTTAAATGCTGTATTGCCCAAGTTCACCACTGGATCTGGGCTCTGAGACTCAACAGGGCTCTTTTCTATATTTAGACTTAGTTCTGGCTTTAGTTTGGTTCATTTCATTACCTGGTGCATTTCACAGACAGCAAATAAAGGTTACAGTGAAATTGCAACTCCTATGCTGCATATGCATTGATTAAACAGGGGGGAAATTGTATTTTACCACTTCCTTTAACACTTTAATTCTTTACTGGGGAGGAATGGGGAAAAGTTGAGCAGAGAAGGTGGCCAAGCCCTGTGGGTTGGCTGAGAGACATCTGCTCAACTTACAGGTTATGTAAGAGCAAAACCTTATAAACCTACAGCAATCTGGTTTAAATTTTAGTTCCATGAGGTGAGACAGGGAGAGGAAACCCTGCTCCACAGTTAACAACACTGTGGCATACACTGCTGAAATTCTGTCTTCACTCAAATATCCTGATCTATCACCTTTCATTTGTTACAAACCTAATGACAGGTTATGCCTGGGTCTCATGGCACTGAGGACAGCAGTTGTACATTATATTCATACTAGCACAGTTAAATCTATTTTGTTCACTGGAGCTATTCTGATTTTTCAATAATTTAAGTTGTGAATTTGGCTCTTTGAAGCTGCTGTTACTTCTGTCCAAAGTATCTCACTTAGGAGGTAGTGATGCATTAATTAAGTCAGACACTTGCTAAACAAAGAAATTACAGTTGTTGCAAACTTATCCAGTCACTGTTTCTCACATTACTGCACCTATGATTTCAGTTCTTACCTGAAGAATTTTAGGTTATAAAGCTGCTTTTAGCCTATCTACACTACACTAACACCAGGGGTGGATTATGCATGACTGGGGCCATGTACAGCATACAATTTTTTTGTGAGGGATTCAGTCACTCCACACACAATTCATGCTCTGTACTGAGTGAGAGGCTGTGTTTGTGACGTGCAAGGCTATCACTACAGTTTCAGCTGAGTTCTTCTAATTAATTTCCCCTTAAAAACAGAGTGCAAACGTGTCACTGCATATGCTCTTGTCTTATATATTTCAGTATTTTATTATTAGCTAAATACTAAGTCAACAGAATTAGGAAAGAACCAGCAAACATGGAAATAGAGAATAAACCTGTGAAAACATTCAAACCTACACCGTTGCCATGAGAAGTGATTTACTGCAGGCAAGTTCTCAAGACACAGTGAGGGACTGTTTTGCCAAAGTCATGCCAATTTACAGGGCAACTTTCAGCATTTCTTTTTATTACTACAGAATTGAATTCACAACTTGTTTCCTCTTTTCCTCAGACTTGATTAATTACCATGTTAACATAACTACTATTCTCCTGCTTATAATGGGCTCCCTCTAAAGTGCTACCCCAGCAAAATAAACCAGGAGAGAGCTTCTAGCTCTTTGCTCTAGCACTGCAATCCTTTCTAATCTCACTATTTTTCAAATTTATGTCTCATTCCAATAAAGCTTGTGTGAATATTACAGCAAATCAGATAATACAAGGTTATGACCCTTGTAATTGATCCTTCAAGGTTCTTTTTTCCTTTTTTTTTCCAGTTGACGTGGTAAAAATCACATTTAGCTGTGCTTGTTGACACTTGAGAATTCACTTTGTTGGTCACATACACTGTTTCAGAGAGATCACATTACATAATGATGTATTTCTAAGGCTTCATTTCTTCTATACCTACAAGCCCATTAAGCTGTAAGCAAACCTCCCATGGGGCTGTAAGATTGCCAGCATCAAGGGGGCAATGCTCCCATCCTGTTCAGAGGGAGCATGGCAGGTACATGGCAGTGTATTACATGAGGACACAGGGTTAAACATTAGCTACTACTTAAATAATTTAAAATAAATAAAAGCAGCTTAAAACAAAAAGTTAAATTTCCATTTGTAGAAGAATACACATTTAAATGAACACCAACCATGTATCCCAGCATTAGGAATCAGTTTTCTAGAGCAATGGTTTCTCTATCACATGACCACTGGAATAAAGTGATTAATTGGACTGTCTCAGTAAATGCAATCATTACACTTTTAATTAACCTTTTCAACCTCTTACACCTTTTCCTTTCTTTATGCATTAGATTTTTACAGTTTCCAGTTATTATGCTTGACTACACCTAAAACAATGTGGAGCTCTGTTAGAAAGATAAGAAAAACAATTGAAACAGCTCTTACTGTTCTTAATAGGAAAATACTACTGATACTGTCATCATCAGGGTAGTTATAAATCAGGTGGAGGACAGACATTCTGAACTCTGTGGCTACGTTCCCACCTAATTTTTGTTTTGGCAGCACACTGTTATTTAATGACTCTGGCTACCAGGAAACTAGGTTTTGAAAATTCTTTCTCAACCTAGTTATAATTACTCCATATAAATCATACAATGATCAATTATAATAATCTTAGCTTCATCCATTATTTACACTTAAGAGTTTGAATCTACACAGCAGGAGTGCAGGAAATTCCAAAGTCCCTTCTCTGCTCACTCACAACAGCTTTATTCCTGAAGCCATGCCAGCCATGGAAAAGAAGGGGCCAGATACACTCTCAGCTGACATCAGAACATGAAACAACCACAGATTTCAGACAAGAAATGCTTTCTGGCTTGGTTTTTTCTAACCACACTATCCTACAGTTGGTGAAACTAAATTCAACACAAGATTTTGCTTTCTTTACATTAGTGGACCAGAATCAGAGCTCTGCAATTACATCCACTCACAGAACAGAATATTCTTACTTTAAAATGGCCTAGGTCTTCCTCACACAGACACATACAGACACGTTTGAATACACACATATATATTCTAGAATGTTTCAGAACTATTTGGCCTCGTGTCATTTCACAAGATAGCTACTGTACATTAATTAATCAGCATGGGGAAAAAATCCAAACGTTTTTGTCTAATTTAAGGCTGATCCTAAGATACTTGAGCTCAGTGTGATATGAACACTAAGTCTGATTGAAGGAGAAAAAAAGCTTCATGAAGGTTCAAGCAAAACATCCAAACCTTTTTCATGAAAACTTCAGAATTTTAACTGAATTTTGAAATAGTAACAAGGATTTTGCAGCATTTAGGCTGAAGCAGAGAAAAGAGATGACAAGGAAGGAGACTTTGTCAGGGCAGGCAGGAAATTCTAGAAATACAAGGTCTTATATATGATAAAGGAAGTCATCATATCTGATATCAGAATCACAAGGGTTTTCAGTAACTTCACAGCCTCTCTGAACAGCAATACATCCCATTAACATTTTTTCACAGTATGTTATCTAGCACTTTCTACAATGTAATCCCCCTGTTTTCTTCCTAAATGTACTCTTTTCCTCTTAACAATGGCTTTTTCATTTATTTTAAGACAGTCCCCCTTATATTCTTTCTTCACAACCTAAATCACGTTTTCTGGATATCTAAACTTGTGCTATTTATTCTCAGATTTGGGGGAAGAAAAAAAAACAAACAAGAGGTTACAAAAAAACCCCAAATCATTGACCAAGAGTTTCTGTACAAGTTGTACTCAGGAGATTGCTACAGACAGACAAAACCTGTTAATTCAAGAGTTGCTGAAGCATAGCTTACTCCAGCCTCGAGCAATACCAGTGTAGGTAGGGATGGTTTACACGCATTGACTGCCTGCTGCAGGAGTATATATTAGCTTATCTTTGACAGCAGCTTGCTCTTGATGGCTGTAACCTGAAAAACAAGTCAAAGTATATAAAACCTTAGGAGAAAAATTATCCTGCTTATTCTGCGGTATTACTCTTTCAGAAGGAAACCAAGAGAGGCCAGTGGGCTGAAGAAGTGATTGTGAATCCAGCCTGATGCAGCTGAGGGGGTAACTCAGGGAACAGTTAAAAGCAGAGAAAGATCCTCTCTCCAGAATAACAAGAGGAAAGCTCCACCATTCCTAGATGGGAGAATCACAATGTCTCATTGGTCATGACAGAATCCACAAGTGAGAGGAGGCTAAAAAGCCACATTGAAAGCAGCAGTGACAGACACAGGGCAAGTGTTCAGTCAGTGACAGCAGCAGCAGGGGTGGGGCAGAAGGTGCCATCATGGCACTGGAGAGAGACAGATACAGACAGAACAGCAAACCCACAGCAGCTGGGGAGGCACCAACTCAGCCCCCCTTTCCCTGCTGCCAGTGGAAACCATTCAGGGCAATTATCTGCCCTATCGACCAAACAATACGAGCCTCATTCCATTAATCCACCACCAGCTGCTCTTCTTTTCCAAAACCATCGCTTGGTCCCAATGAAATCCTGTTGAACACAAATAAATTCACCACAGTGCAAAGAGGGCAGCAGTGGTAGCTCTGGTCTGTTCATGGATTTGGTTATGTGAGCTTCAGTCACATGTTGCTGCTGACTCCATCTGAAGTCTCACTGCTGAGCCCCAGAGCCAGTGACCAAGGAGATGTGGGCACTGTGTACCTAATGGATTAAGGGAAACAAGATACTTTGGAAATAAGCAACTTCAGTGATACTGCCCTGGAGAGTTAATAATGATTATGACAGGCCCATCCTACTGTGGCCCAGAAGATAAAGCTGTACAGAATGAAGCTGAGGAGGCTGTGTATGATATATGTCACTTACCTACAGTGCAACTGGGGGTTTGTTAATGAGATCATTATGATATTTAATAGATTACACCACACTAACAATTAGACCACTGGCTACTGTCTAATCTAAATTACCTGTCACTTTCATTTATGCCATGTACTGCATGTGGCAGTAGACAAAAAGCTTCTTTCTGTTTTGTCTTTAGGGTTCTTGGCTTTCCCCTGTTCCCCACAGATCCCTATCCTGAGCTAGTCTGGTTACCTTTCCTTAGCTCTTATAAATGGCCAATATATCTTTTTTTCCAAATGTAAAAAGGTGATTCTTTCTGAAAAAAGGAAAAGAGGAAATAAAATTATTTTGACTTGTTAACTACATTTAACAGCATTTGTGTCTCTTTTCCAAATGTTGCCTCTATGCATCTCCTGTCATGTAGTGTCTGGTTTGAAGCCCACTGAACACAATATTTTGACTTCCATTTACTTCAAAAAATTCTGAATCCAGATTTTATGCCCAAATTTATCTTGTCTTTGAAACCCATTTAAATCAACTAAGCATTTGATTAAGTGCTATAATAAACTGGGCATCAGCTTACACTCTCCTTGGCTCCATTTTTAACTCTAAAATACAGAATATATTAATAATTGAATATATTGGTTTTTATTTGGCATGCATGTTTGCAGATATGTGAATGCACAGGTACACAGGACAAAAGTAAACACAGTTGGAAAATAAAAGTAGTGTTATAACAGAATTGATTATCTTGGTGTTCAGATACTTAAGTCAAATGAATGTCTGCCTAATTAGCAAGAAGTGAACCTCACTAAGTAAAATGACAACACTATTTACATTTAAATAGTCTATTTTATTCAGAGTCACTTCACACACATGCACACTACTGAACTGCAGCCAATTCTGCAGTGGAGAATAATAACTATACAGCACCAGCAGCACTTTCCCAGAGACATTGGAGGGACATGGATAAGAGATGAATCAACAGTATATAATGCTTCTGTAATCAAAATTATAACATTTACCCAAATAACCATTTTTTCCTTTTTCTTTTTTTTTTTTTCTCAACACTCATACTCCTGCCTCATCAGGTAAAAAGTCTTACTGCTGCCAGGAATTCAAATCTAGAGACTGAAATCCCAGCTCACATCCTACTAGGATGCTTGCACACTATTGACTAAAATGCATGGGCTTGAAATACTAATTGACTAGTGATGTATGGCTTCCAAATAGGCAAATAATGTTTAACATGTCTCAGTAAGTGAAGAAGCCATTTCAAGAGAACATTAGTATTAACACTAGTAATGTATTAACACATTCCCTTCCTGAGGGTGCAGCCAGTGCAGTCCTGCAGGGGAAGCAGCAGTGCAGCTCCCAGGAGCTGAACATGTCACTGCTCTGGCTCATGACCTTGCCCACTGGGGACATGGAGACTGCAGCTCCTGACCTCCTTGCACAAACACAGCTCTGGTTCATGGCTGTAGCTCTGACTGAGTCACTGAGGCCGTGGGTGCAGAACTTCTGTATTGCTAATGTCTGCCTGCAAACCATGATGCTTAGCAAACTGAGCAGAAAATTTAGGTAACCTTCAGCTTCCCAGTCTTGTCCTACTCTTTCTCTCAAGGAATTGATTCAGTAACACTGCCAGGAAAACACTGAGAGATAGCTGAAGTACTTAAAGTCAGTGCCCCTCACAAACAGGCTGATAAGGAGTTTCTTAGCCCTGCTGGAGACAGGAGATCAACACCATTCCACATATATTTGCTCTTTCTTTTTATTTAGTCATTTCTTTAGTCATCACCATCTAAAACACAGAAGTGTTTGCTTATATATACTTGTTAAGTGTCAACAGCATTGTTTTACTTTTGAATACACTTAAAAATGCATATATTCAGTTAAAAATAGTACTCATGTTAAAGCCTGAGAGCTAAACCTGCACCTTGAAGCTAGCGACGTTCTAATATTGTTGCCATGTGTTAGAGAGACATAAAATAACAGAACCCCAATCCCAGAAAAAGCACTACATAACAGAAGCACTGAGGAGAGAACAGAATCTCGAAATTCATTACACACTGGATACACACACATTTCTCAACCAGCAGGAGCTCCTGCTCTCCAAAGCTCTCCTACCACTGGGAAAACTTTCACACATCCAACTAAGCGCACGTCCAATACAACAGCACAGTTCCCTCTGTAATTCAAGAGCACAGGAAAGAATGATTAAGAATTCTATTGAAATCAACACCAAAACTTCAAATAAAATGAATCATGATTAGCTGTTGAAACGAGAATGATGTAGAAAAGCGAGGTATCCACAATACAGCAGCGCACCAGTAAATAAATAAAGCACAAAAGTCCCACATATTTGACATCTGAAGAACAAAACTATCCATCAATGTCTTGGCACAGATCGATCAAACAGAATGCTGCTGACGAAAATCTAATAGTATGATGGTAATAATGTAGCCATAAAGCCTCTGCTCTGTAATTGACTGCTTCCACTTCAAGCTAACATGTCTAAAAGAGTGACTAATGTTCACCTAAAGATTTCACTTGCGTTGAATGACAATCAGCTACACCTCGTGCTGGTCTCCACAGATTGCTTGTGCTGGGTAATTGCTGAGGGAGAGGAGCCAGAGGGGAAATAGCCTTCTTAACTAAGGAAATTTATGTGAAGAATGGTGTGATAATCTCAAAGGAAAAGATAGTTTCCCATCTGATTTTAAAACACAACATAATACTTCAGCCATAACATTCCTTTCCTAACGCAGAAGCATCAGTGGTGACCCCATAAACAGGGCAGAGTAGGTTTTATATTTAAAATGGGTATTAAACTTTCAATAAGATATAAAAAATACAGTTTTTGCTTCGCAAAATTAAAGCCTAAATTCTTTGACTAAAGAATGTATTTCTGAGAGGGTACAGACAGATGTATGCTGTGGTCAGTATTTCCATTTCACTGAGAGTCAATAAAGTTAATTAGCATTATAAACCTAACAGAACCATATCCTTCAGTGACATGTCTTTGTAACTTACTTTTGTAATCTTACAGAGCAGACTATTTTACAAATTAAGTGAATTAATACACAATTTATGCAGTTTTAATTCAAGAGACTAAGATGAACTTAAGCACATTTTTGTGTGTCTTCCTAAACAAAATCTGAAAAACTGAAGAAATGGTTTGGTGGGTTTTTCGAATTTTTTTGAGGCTAGAATGAGAAATTTAAATTTCCTTTCTAAGTTTCACTGAAGATAAAAATATATTTGTAATTAAAATGTTTGGAACTCTTTAATGGACCATGAGTGTTACTCAGATTGTTCTGTTGCCTTTGATATATACTTAAAGGTAATTGGCTAGTCTTAGTGATGTATTTTTAAAGAGCTACCTATTGATTAATAATGCTTCAGTATTAATATAACCACTTTGTGTGGATCAAGAAACATCAGTAGCAGAAGCCCATATTTATCTACAAATTAACTGGATATGGATCTGTTGCTTTAAGCAAAATGGGGTGCATTCACTCATTATTTTACAAGAGTAATGAGATAACTGAAAGAGTGAAGATTAATGCAAAATTTGGGGTTATATTTCAGCTGCATAAAATAGATAAAATTCATTTTTCTCTGCACTTGCAGAATGAATGAGAAAAAGCCATAAAAGCAAAACTCCCAATTGCAGAATTGGTGACACTGTAGTTTTGTACTTTTGGGCCTCCAGGTCAAATGCTGGATAAAATGATATCTGCAGTGCTGACAGAGGTGGCTTTTTTTTTTCTTAATCCTAGTTAAAAATGGATTAAACCAGTAAATGATCTTGTAATTGACCCCTCTAATCAGGGCTCTTACAGCCCCACTCATCTCACTGTCACCCAATAGTTTCCATAAAGAGAGGTATTTGAAAAGAATGCCCTAGCCTGCAATGAAGATCCATCACAGTATTGTGAAAAACTACATCAGTTGATTTGCCTAGGAAATGGCAGAAAGTGCTGCGCCTCCCTACAACAAACAAAAATAAATAAATTAGGGAACATCTCATTGCAAAGTATCTCACCAAGCTACTCAAAATTTGTGCACTGAAATTTTAGGAAAATCAGACAAATTCAAGCCTGTAATGGCTATCCAGTTCACCCTACTGTGGCAAGCCAAAATTGGTCCATCCTTTGCAGATCTTTCCCAGTCTCCCAGTGGTTGTGATGATACAGCCAGCACAGTATTCCATAAAGTGTCCAGTGATCTTTCAAGTTAGATTTCTTTCCTCTAATATCTAACCTAAACACCACATACTACAACTCAGAACAAACGACCATTACCATGTCACAAAGGATATTACACTGCTTTGACATTTGTTCTTAATGAATCCACACTGACCCTCCTTATCACCTTAAATCCCCTAGATACCTTTAAATATTTTTTTTTTTTTTCTTTTTTTAATACCCTATTCTATCATGCTTCCAGTTTGGGAACTGGATCATCATTCCCTGGGCTTTTTTCCTAGGCCTATTTTATTGATGGGGTGTGTATGTGTGTGTGTATATATATATATATATATTANGTGTATGTGTGTGTGTGTGTATATATATATATTATATATATTTTTTAAATTTATTTATTTTTTAATGAAGTAGGTTCTATGTTAGTTTTTCAGCAGCTCCCTTGGGCCTTTTTTTCCTTCTATGACTTCTCATATTGCTAATAACTTAGCAACAGCTTCAGTTTATTAAGTACACTAAAAATAATGTAATCAGGCCACAAGAAGGAAAAAATCCTAACATTTCTTGAATATTTTTCTTCCTTTCTATTGAAGACACAATTTAACTCGAAATTAGAAAGGAATTTTTTTTTAATGCCACATCATGTGATGACATATCACATGTTACAGGTCAAATAGCTTAAAACTGCCTTCCTAAACTGCTTGCTGAGCTATGTTGAATAGCTTTAGATGGTCTTTAATATAGGAAGTTGTTCTCATAGTCAAAAATCCGTCTTTTCTCCTCCAATACGCACAGGTCAGCAAGGGAAACACAGATGGGGGTAAGGCCTAGAGGGATGGGCAGACTCTGTCTGGGCTGGTTTTGCTACTCTGGAGAAGGAAAAAACTTTCACTCCAACCAAGAAGTTAAACCAGATTTCTGGCAGCTTTGTCTCACCACAGTGGCCCAGACAAATAGAAGCATTCTGATAAATCAGGCCTTTATTATCATAAAGTTGGCCGAAATTTTACTGCTGTTGTTTCTTTTATGAACAAACATAAACAGAATGAATAGAGAAACCCTCTATTCATGTTAACAAAACCCTTCTGGGAAAACCAGAATCTTCAACTGTGCACTCACACCTGAGAGCCTGAAAGCCCCAAGCTCTGAGCCAAGTGTTCTTACTGCAAAGAGATCACAAAGCCACTGCCTGAGGACAATCCATTCACCCCCAGCGTCCTGATCACTCTTAAACATGTACAAGGGCACCAGGAGCAATAAAATAAGGACCTCTTGAATCTTAAATGCATGAAGCTGCTTGCCTTCTTCCCTGTTTTCCTGAACAGGAAGCTGGAATCTCTCTTTATCTCTCTCGTGGTCACCAGAGCTGAGCTGGGGCAGCAGTGGCTGAGGCTCCTGCTGTACAGAATATGATGCAGCCAAAGAAACAGCAAGTCCAGGTGGAGACAAAAAGGGAAGCAAAACAGCACAAAGCAGACCCCTCAGTGCCCATAGCAAACAGGGTGCCAGAGTGGATCCCCAGTGCTACATGGTTGTGATCCAGCAGGGCAAGGATTCTAAAATGCATATTTGAGAGTCAGATCAGCCAGGGGCTTTTTCACAGCATCTGTCCTCAGCAATGACAGCTTGTTGAGCCTTACAAATAGGGGCTGTTCTATCTGTTCAGGAAAGTAGTGAAACTGCACTAGAAGAGCTGGTCAGCTCCCCAGAGCTCTACCCCACAGAGCTGTCAGTCAGCCAGAGCCTGGGGAGCTCCAAACCCACCCTCCTACTACTTCCCATTCATCGATAAAATCGCAGGATTTTTGTCCCTGTGATGGGACAGTGCCAGGAACATCAGTTTCCATTTCTGAAGGGCTCCTGGAAGAAATGCCAGTCTGCTCAGCCTTCATTCCCTGAGCTCTAGGGAGCTGAAAAGAGATGGAACCAGGGAATACTGCACAAAATGTGATCTATGGCCTTCAGATGAGGGCCACAGCCATTAAATGATCCCCTGGGTGTGGAACTCTGCAAAGCCCAGCTACAAAAACAGGAGAGTTCCTGGATGAAGCACTTTGTCTATCCCTAATCAGCAGTTCTTTTCAAGGCAAATTAATGTAGAATAGAGCTACTAGTATGATAGAATGGCTATTAGAAGAGTTTCCTCCTCTGAGTTTGCAGAAGCTTAGAATAAGCTCAAGACCAGGCTACCCACTCCACACCTGCCATTCCCATTTCACAACCGGATCCCTCTGGCTTCTGTACCAGCAGGAGCAGGAATGGGACAGTAAAGGAAGCACAGTTTATCAGAAGCAACAATTTACTGCTAATTTGAATGTACTACATTTGCAGTGACTGCAGAAACAACATAGGATTAGCTGCTTCAACAAACATACAAGTTGCATAAATATTCCCATTATTATTCACTTCCTAAGAATAATTCTAAGGTGATTTTTTTTTCTTTCATAAAACAATCAAATAATCAACTTTTCTAGTTTGTCCTTATCCAAACAGTTCTCCAAAACTCATTAATGACTAGACTGCTTCTGAAAATGTTTAGTTTGTATGTAAAGTTTGCTGCAAAGTAAGTTGTGAAGAAGTAACATGGCACTATAACCAAGTCTGATATTTTCCTACCTTCTTTTAGTCAGTCTCACATGGTGCTTATTATGTGTTCATGCAGTGCTGAATCCCAAGTAACAATGACCCACCCAAATTCCCAATGAGTTAGGCAGATGCCTAAGAAGCAATTCAGAAACAAGCAGCAATGACAAGAAAAAAAGCCATTAAACATGGAAGAGAAAGCTTTTACTGGGGCATAGGAATAAGTCAAGTTGTGCAAAAAGGAAATATAAGGAGAACTTTAATGGCCTTAAATGCATCAGTAATCTTAGAGCATTTGCTTTTTTTTTTTTGCTTTTTTTTAATAGTGAAAGGATGTACTCAGTACATAAAAGCTACTATATTTAACTGGAAAAATGAGTGACCATCGTTTACTACTACAAAATCCATGTACTCGGTTCACAACAAAAAAGCCTTTAGTATTTACTGCCACTCAACCATCTAAAATGCTTTCCTGTATTTCAAATACCTATTTTTCTGAAGTTTCATCCAAGATTCCGCACTGTCATTTTTTGAGAAATGACAGCAAATTACTAAGGATCTCTATCCGTGGTTGAAAATATTTTTTGTATAACAATGAAGTCATTACTCTTTTTATGCCTGTAAATTCCATGAGAGCAAGAAACAGAAGCACAATAAAAAATCTCTTTCATAACAGTTGATTAGAAAATATGGCCTGCAGAAGTCTAGCTCTCTTTGCACTTCGCACATTAAGAGTCCAAATACGTTACCAAAGCTGGGATTTTAACCCCCCACAGCTTTAGCACAAAGAAGCACATTAATAAGATACAATTTAGATTTGCATTTTTTAATAAGCAAGGGGATCAAAGGAAATATGAACGCTGAAGGGATGTTAAATCATGTGCAAATTCAAACATCAAGGTATACTGCAGAATGAAGACACATTTGCACTAAAGCAAACATAGTAAGGCTTTCCAAAAGTTGTGATGAACAAAATGAACTCTTTTTGAACTGTCTGCATGTACCCAGTGAGTCTAGGAGAGGAGCAGATACATTGAAGTTGCACCAAATGTTTTGGATATTTGATTCTGAATATGTTGATGGCAAATTAGGTGGGATAGTGGAGGACCAGCAAGGAAAGGATTCACCTTTCCAATAAATGGGACTGTTCTCATTAAAGATTCTGAGCTGTTCCTGCATGAAGATGTGAGTATTTTAATAGACATGTGTTGTCATGCAGGATGGCCCCTCTCACTGAGGTGGTCACACTGCAGCAATTCACCAGCTGTAACCATCAGTGTGGGCAGCCTGGCCACCATGGGCTGCCACAAAACTTTGCTGAGGCCCTGCCATTAAAAGGGCCCTGCCTGCACTTCTTCACGCCCCACCAGGAAGCTGAGATACTTCCCAGCCAGCAGAATGCAAACCAGCACCAACACTTCAGCTGCTCCTACACACCCAGGGCAGCTGCCAGGTACATAAAGGGACACAGAGTTGTTGAAAAGGGCACCAAGAAAACAAGGAGGAAACAGGCTTGACAGGCTAATGACAAACATTCTTTGCTGTAAAACTGTTTTACATTTTTTGAAGAATTGAGTTCATAAGCTGAAGCTGCCTCCAGGCGTGACCAGCATTTACTCATCAGATCTCCACAGGCCTCAATGACCTTAGCAGCCTTACAAGGATCATATTTTTACATGGATGAATGTTCCTGAACAATTTCTCCAAACAGGATTTCTATCAATGTCAGACGCACTTCTCTTTCCATTCTACTTCCCCTTCCTTGATCAAACATATCTATAGTGGACATTAAAGAGAAGAAAACAAGTGTTCACCAACATGCAGATTGACTAAAATTCAATCAATCAATCAATCAGTCAATCACAGAACTAAACCAATGTCTGCAGTTATCACACCCTTCACTGCAGCTATCACACTCCTCACATTGTTGCACGCTTTGTGCCTCTGCCTATGCAGGTGATTTACTCTGGAGGTTCATCAGGACAGGGTTTATCTTGCAGCAGTGTTTGTGTACAGCCTGGGAGAATGAAGCCTTGCTCCCAAGCAGCTTGTGAGCCCTGTGTAATAAACATGATTCATGTGTGGATCATCTCCATCACTCATGGAGAGTGACATCAGAGAATACCCTCTGAAGGAATCACTTTCAGCACCTCAGTGTCAGCATGCAGCAAGGGCCCATGCTTATTTTAAACTTCCAGCCTAGCAGTTTACCATGAATTTTGAGGGGGAAAATGCTTGATGTAATTGGTGTATACAATGAACAATATTCTCTGCTTGCAATTAGACTCAAAAATTCAGAGTAACTCTGTTGTTCTAAGAGATGTCAAATTGCCTCATTTCATAGACTTTTCCTGTCTTCAGAAAAGACCAACACAGAACAAGGAATCTAATTTACAGCTCCTTAAGAATCATACTGAGAAAATGACAATGATATTTACTCTTTGTCAGTATAAGCAACACAGCATAACAGAAAACTATATATTAAATAGAGAAATCTGTTCTAGTGCCCATGCAGAAGCCTCTACACAAACACTGAACTTATAAGCAGAATTCATGATTTAGTTCTTAATTAGCACTGTCTACACCTGTACTAACAGTAAATTAATTTGATCCCATGTCACATACACACCCATCTTACTCCAGTGAGTTCAATGGAGAGGAAGAAGGTAAAAAATGTCCTGGAAAGCAGCTTTTATTGGTTGCTGTCAGACAGGGATAGATGGACAGCTGCTCTGATTCACTGCAGAAACCTTTCTATTCCTAAATTCTTAACACATGCATAAATAATAAGAGGCTGAATGGAGCAATTACTCTGTATCTGAACATTTTTTTTCTTTTTAGTGGAAAATAAACTTGGATAAAACCTTGACCAGAAAAACTTGCCCTAATGATTACTATTTCCAATATATTTATTAGGTCATGTTTTCAGTCACAAAAATACAGTAACAAATGGACAAATTTTCCACTTTGAAAGTGCTAAATGAATTAAATTTCTCAATTCAACAATAAGTCAGCTGGTGATAATTTTAAAGCTTGGCTGCCTGACTGAGAAGTCACAGGTATCTCATCTCTGGTATCACATGGCACAGCAATCACTGGGTAAAAACTTGTATCACTCACTGGGACAGACCTACCAAGCTTTCTGGACTTGCTAAAAACAAATGCCTGTAAAAATCTGTTTGGGCTTATGAACCCCTCCCACAGAAAGCAAGAAAATAAACCTTTATGCAAATCAGTTCTCAGTACAATAGCTGGAAACAAGCATGAGACAATTAAAAAAAGGCAGTGGTTGACCTAGTAGTATTCAATATATTTTAAATATTTTGTAGTCAGACTGTTAAATGTCTAATGCAAAACGTTCTCCGTTTAGCTGTTGAAACAGTACCGTATATAAATGTCAAATCTTAACAGAAGCTGGTTTAGCTCAGTCAAAGGTGAAATCAAAA
This sequence comes from Anthoscopus minutus, assembly GCA_013399455.1. NCBI lineage: Eukaryota > Metazoa > Chordata > Aves > Passeriformes > Paridae > Anthoscopus > Anthoscopus minutus. Next base: position 91,948 of record VWYI01046911.1, on the reverse strand, counting down.
AATGCCACAAAATTGTAATTATTTTGTAAAGCATTATCACCAGATATAGAGCACGAATACTGAATTGTAAAATAACTAGAATAACAGAAGCACCCTTTTAATGAATGTCATTCATCATGACAATGTCCATGTGATTCATGTAATGGGGCCACATGTCAGAAAAAAGGAAATTACAGGTCATTAGGGTAAATTTAAATTATGTAATGGATTTGAATGATTTTCTTCATTTTGCTAAGAATTTCTCAATTTTTTTCTTTTAATATCTTAAGTTTTCCTTTAAAATCTCACACCATTCTTCTAGACTCCAGCCAGTTTGAGCTTGCAAAGTGACAAGCATTAGTTGTAAGGCTTTGTCTGATTATATAACATCTGTAGCAATTAGAAAAAGAATGAAAAACCCTCATGAATCTACTATGAAAAATTCCTTGTTTTTGTTAATATAACTATACACACAAGTCCCTCTTTTTACCATGGATTTTTAGTAAACATACAGCTGGGTAAATTTTGTGCCTTGGAGATACAAATACAAAATGACAAGCAAGACAAGACACAAGAGTTTAGAGGACAAAAATGAAGAGTTTGTAGGCAGAAGAGGGAGCTTAGGGATAGTACAGTACAAAAGAACAAAATCAGAACACCATACAAAAATGTGATTTATCCTAAGGTCTTAGTTAACATTGCAAATAAACAGACCTAGGCATTGTCCTAAGCCCTTAAAAATGCCCAAATATTAGAAGAATGATTTTTTTTGTGGCTCTCCAAATTCTAATAAAGCTTTTAAGGTAACTTTATGCATTGTTAAGAAAAGATTTTCATGTATTTTAGAGGAGAAATTCCAACCAGTCTTGAATGATGACTGAAGTTTGAAACTTATATTTTCATCCAGTTAGTAATTCACCAGTCAAAGCTATGTCTCCAGTCTGACAGAGTTCCCAGTAACATTTACAGAGGAAGCCAAGGTTAATTTTTTTCAAATGTGGACAGTTACAATTAACTCTTACCCCATTTAAGTCTTTTCTTAAAATAGCTATGACAGTTTTTTGAGGAAACAAACTTGAAAAGGCTGAACACTTCACTTGCCACTGGTGAAACAATGATCCACAAACCATAAAATAATACACAACTTCATACAGCATGACAAAGACTACTTTTAACCCTACTTTGCTGTAAGAGCTACAGTTCTAAATGGGTATAAATCAATGACCATTGTACAGTTTTAAAAAAAATACATAACACTGTCTTTAAGGCACTGTACATTTAGAAATGTCAGACTGTTATGGACCACTAGGCATTTAGCCATACACAGATTTATGCTAGTCTTATGCCAACTGTTTTTAATTAGTCACTATTTCAACATGTTTTTGTTGAAAGTACAAAGGCACATGTCAATAACAACCATGAATGATTAATTCTGTTACAGAATCTTAATTTACTAAGCAGGTAACATGAATTTGTCTAAGTTGAGTCCTAAGGATATTATTAATGTTAATAAATGGCCAGGTCACTGTATGCTTTAATTTGATAAACATGGCGATGTCTTCCATTATTAAAATGTGGCTCCCTGAAGTATAGATTTAAAAAGATGAAAGAATAAAGCAAAGAGAGAATGATGAGATTCAGCTTTTCACTGCACTGCATAGAAGTAATCTCAGTGGCATGTAATCCAGGACTGGTTCATTAAAAAACAGATGAAATATTTGAATAGACCAGGCCTCCAGTAAAGTGACCTCCTTCCAGGTGTGCAGTGCAGTGAGAGAACTCCAGGGAGGAAGGAGTTGGGTGCAGGACATCTCCAGGCAAGGGGTGTGAAGCTGAACTGAAGCAACAGGTTCATGACAGAGCCCTGCCAAGAGGTCTGGTGGCATCAGCTCTGCTCTGTGGGTCTTTAATTATTAGCTCCAACATCTAGGGAACAGTCAGCGCCCCAATCACTGAGTGATTAGAGCACTGAGTGCATGCTAAGTGAAACATAACCTCAATAGAATAAAGATATGTAAAATTCATTAGCATCTGGGAAAATTACTTCACTATCTTTGGAGTCTGTAACAATTCATAAGGAGCTAATCAAATTCCTATTTGCCATTAATATTCTTCTAGGGCAATACTATTTAAAAAATCTCTTTGTATGCTCTTCAGTATTCCAGCTTGTTACATGTAACTTTCAAGAACAGTCTCTCAAACAAACCTTCTCTGAGAGCTAAGGCAAACCACTTTGTGGCTGAGATATGATGTAAGATATTTCCACCCATGATCAAAACTCAAAGTGGTTACAGAGCTGCCTTTTTTTTTTTATTATTGTTCAGTTAAGCTATCCTTGTACTTGGAATAAAAACAAACAAACAAACAACCCCCAAAACTTTATTGGCTAAAACTGCACATTTTTACCACATTTAACAGATCATGTTCTTGTTGTGCATAAATGCATCAACACATGGAGACATCCACACAGACACAGACTGGGTATCCAGTGGGATGGGAAACTTAACACACCACTGTCCAGTAACATTTTGGAACCAGGAATAAGAGCAGTGAGACTTTACACTGTTCAGCTGCTACAGCTAGTGAGCTGATAACGCTGTTCCTCCACTCCCTCATGAGAATGTAAGTACCAAAGCACAGCAGTCTCTGCTGTAATGTGGAGTACAGAGGGAGACTGAGAGACAATTGGAGGAAAGCGTGAAAAATGGCAGAGGGCACTTAGTAATGAATATAGAAAAAAACCAAACAACACTGCTAATTTCCCAAGGGTTGGGTATATTTAACTGTCACATCTGGAACCCGTGTTTAAGTGCCATTAAGGGAGCTGGTTTTCAAAGAAGGTTATAAACTGAAGTGTTCTGAAATCACTCTGCAGCACTGTTTACACAGCAGAGTGGCTGCAGGTTTTACAGCTGTGAGTTGGATACCGACAGCCACAGGAACCAGTAACCCCACAGGGATGCTCACAGTGAAGCTCTCCCCGCCCCTAAAAAGGGATGCTCACAAAAGCAAAGCAGCTTAACACCAGCCAAGGAGTTTGAAAGTCTGAGACACAGCTCTAGAGCTATTAGTACAACAGCCTCTACTAGGCCAAAAAACCCCACCTCAAAGTAACTGCTTTACAGATTCTCAGCATGATAACTGCACTTCAGGCAAGGGAGTGGCTGGAAGAGCCCCAAAGGACAACAGAAGTGTTTCAGTGATGTGACATTTGAAACACACTTCACATACAAAACAGTCTTTGTTTTCAAAGGTCTACCAAAATGTAGGCCTGTTTATTTAAGAAAATTTTTACTCCAAAAAATATCTTATAAAGGCATTCATGGTTACTGGGAACTCTGAATTGGTAGAAGGCCTCAAAATTCAACCTTTATTCATCTGTGCCTACATGCACTTCACACTGAATTCAAAAGCCTCCAAAACAAACAAACAAGCAAACCTCGGTAGTTTTTTTTTTTTTTGGAAAGGTCAAAAGCTCTTTGATTACAGACAGCATTGGTGAAGTGCTTTGGACTGCTAGTGTAAACATCTGTAGCATTATGGTAAAGATGAAAAGACAGAGAGCAGTAGACAAGGTCCAAAGACGCTGAATTTCTTTTGCAAATGCACATGTGAGTTTTGCATGTGCTAGTTTGCTCTGAGCTATGTTAGGCCACGCTGTGTGACACACATTTGATTTGATACAGGATTTAGAAGGACACACCTATCAAAGTATGTTTATAAACTGCCTGCAGAATTAGTCAACTGAATTTTACCTGCACTTGAAGTAGATGTGGGATGCTTATTGGTAGACCCAAAGGCTAACCTAAGTCAATGAAGTTGCTGCTTCATTGCTGAATGAACTGCTGAAGTTCATTTTTTTTGTAGGAGAAACAACTGGTGTTCATTGTATTGCCACCATAGTTATCTCTGTTTTGTCTGAAAATAGAACTTGGATATTAAGACTATTAGCACAATAAAATGCGACACATTTGCTTAATTACTGCTTTTAAATTGTAACATGTCAGAGAAAACAAGATGAATTAAACCCCAAAATGAATTGATCTGTTTACATGTGTACACAGGAATACTGGAACGAATGACATTGCCATTACAAAACAACATTTACGCTTGAGTAAATGAGGTGTGGCACTCTACTGGAAGAATAACTGTATCCTGGAGAGCACTGTTAAAACAGCAGCACACGCTGTTTGTGTTTATAGAAATTCATACTTTCATTTCCATCTAGTAGTGCATAAGTCTGTACCAGGAAATCTTTTACCTGATGAAAAGGTGCTCCCAATAACACCTATGGGCCTTCATCTGTTTAGAGACTTCTTTTGTGTCAATGTCTTCAGAAAGGGGACAAACAAAAAAATGTGTAAGAATTGGAAGGGATTACTCCTGTATAAGGATAGTTTAACATACATCCCACCATCGTTTGGTGTGGTATCCTAGTCTGGATTGTGTCCATGCACCCAAGGACCCAGAGCCCCCTTTCCTTGTGGTATTTCTAGAATGAGGTACCACACACATCCACGTTGGAGCTGGACTTCTCAGGCTGCAAGAAGAAAGCATGTTCTGCAGGTGATGTCTGATGGGTGCAAGTAATCTGTCCAATTTTAATTTAGTTGACACATCAGGTTAGATTTTTAATTCTGTGTTTATCTGCAGACAAAAGACTACATTCTTAAAAACAAGCCTGAACTGTTCAAGTGAAACAGAGATCAAAATGCTAATTGAGTCTTCTCCCAGAATGGTTTTGCTTAGATCCGTGAGAATATAAAAGGCCAGTTAATCGAAATATATGCAGTAAGTTTTGTTTATTCAGTTCAAATCATATAGACAGGTTAATTAAAAATTCACAAAGGATTTGTTTTCTCTGTATCAAGCCTAAGGGTTCTTAGTGTTGTGTTTAAACAGGTGCATATAAGAGCAATGAATATGATATGTATCCTGAAACAGGAATTTTAAAAGAAAATCAATATCCCAGGCATGAGAATAAATGGAATTTATCACTCGTGCATGCAAATGAGAGAGTAGTTGGGATAAGAGCTAATGCAAATTTCTTCCTTTTGTAGTTTAGTCCATTCAGAGATTTCAAATTTCAGCAGCTCTAATGAGCTGATCCAGATCAGTATGATGATGTGCTGGGTTTGAATCCAGAACAGACGCATGGCACATGAGAGGTTGTGCATCCCTCCCACAGCGCACAGAGGCCGCCTCGCCAGGGGCCAGGAGGCCAAGGGCCAAGCAGAGCTGGATTCTATCCCTGTCAAGCCCAGAGAACAAATAAGGCACTGCCAAGAACAGGGAAGTTCAGGAAAATTCCTTTTGGAATTCATCAGGGATAAAAGAACAGCCCAGTTTGGAAGTGACTTTGAAGGATCACCTGATGTAACCGTACTTAGGCATACTGGGGACTGGAGTGTCACAAAGGGGCTGCACTTTCCAGAGGTACTACACTGAGACCAGCTTCAGGGAAACTGGCCTTTTCACACCCTGAAAACACCTTTTAAATGCAAGTAAGCATGCTTCATATTTGAGATGTGTACCTATAAGTAATTTCCTTTTCTTATGCCAGATCCAAACCACCTAGCCTCCAAAGAGGATGAAACAGTGGGGCTGGAACTCGACTTGCAGGTACTTTGACTGAGGCCCTGGAGTTTAAGCTGATTCTCACCCAAGCCAAGAATATCAGAGATTTTATCAGTAAAAACACTGATGTGTCATTGACTTGTATTTTTTATTTTTCCATAAAATGCTGTTTAATAGTCAATTTGTTTAATCTAAGATGGGAAACACTTCTAGCTGGGAAAACTTGAAAGAAACCACTCTGTCCTCCAGAGAGAAAGATCAGCTTTAACCAGCAGAAAGCTGGTGGTCAAAACAATTTTTGGCTGAGAGATGACGTAAGATATTCCCATCCATGAGGGGGAAATTTCCACCCCTGACAAGGGCCCCTGCAAAGGCAAATGCAGACAGCAGGGCACAAACAGAACATCCAAGTGTCTCCAGTGGCAACCACCCTGACCAAGGGGCACATGGTTAATATATGAATGACCCTGTTAAAGGAACACTTTCTGCATCCATGCTCTGGAATTCTGTATTCCTGACAAAGTAACTTTCAGGAATGGAAAAGGATGGCCTTAAATGCCTTAACAAAAACGATAAACTTAGAAGAACAAAGATTTTTGGGATGGAGTAACAGAGGAGAGGTGATAAAGAGCAGTAAGTATGTAAACATATACCTAGCACGGAAACAAATGGAAACAAACAGGTGACAGATCATACAATATGAGTAATTTAGAAAAGAATTCATATAATATGCAGAAGCACTGCCTAGAAGATATCTAAAAATTTTACATGATGATTTTGTTCACATAGCATGCTGAGTATGAATACATGGTTTATGAAAGATGTAAGAAGTTTTCAAATCATACCATTTTTCCTCCTCATTTTTACAAGGAGGAACCACTTTTTGTAGAACTCACTTTATATAGAACCCACTTTTCACCATTTCTCTGGACGTCACAACAATATTAAAAAACCAAGCAAGAACAATTAGTATCTCAGCAAGTACAGACAATTCTGCTACTGCAGGCTGAGATGGAAGCTCTCTTTTGCAAGAGGAGAATCACAACCATTAATTCTTTCAGAATATAAACTTTAATGAAAATAAAAAGCACACTGAGATCAAACGGTATACTAGGCTCCCCCATACCATACTTCTCAATAAAAGCAATGTTTTTTTCTAGAGATATTCAACATACCAAGCTCATCTTGAGTTAGTGGTGGATGGGGAAATACAACAACTGTGAAAATCACTTTGTTCTGAGTACCTCAAGAGGAACTGAAATGCTTATCCTCACGAACATGGGCTTGAAAAACTTGTCCACTCTTTCCCAGCCCTTATAGTTACAACAATAACCTCCCAAAAGCAAAGTGCAGTTAAAGCAAATGCAGAATTGCCTTGCTGAAGCAGCTGGGGTGGAGATGCTTGACCCAAATCAAAAGCTCAACCCAAAAAATAATTGAGGAAAGCACACAACCACCTCTCAGCTGCTGCTTACAGCTTTTAACATAGAAAAAAACCCCCAACATTGACAGCACTCCTGTCACAACACGGATGCTATTAGAACTATGCAGGGCTGCTGAAAAGCTTTCAGAAGTCATGCCATTTTTATGCTGCTGTAAACTGAATCTCAGAACTGAAGCACAGGTTAGCAGCAGCTTCACCTTTTAAAGGAAAGAAAAAACTGCAGGATTGGAGCCAGAGGAGTCTGCAGTGGCTGGGACCCCTCCTTTCCAACTCCACAAAATAAAGCAAGATTGAACACTAAAAGCAGAGGGGTTGTGGTCTTCACCCAGTCCAGAAGGGTTGAGGCAAAGGCAGAAGTGTGAAGGCAGAGAAATAACCCAAGAAGGATGCTTCACCTTCCATTTCAGGAGTGAGTATGCAAATCTGAGAACATGGACAGAAGAAACCACAAAGAAGCAAAAGAGCTGCCAAAAGAGGAGTAATCTTTTAGAGATTAGCACTTAAAAGTTTGTGTCAAATCTAGGCTTAGAGGGAGTTCATAAACAAAAGCTGCATAAATTACAAATGCAAAAAAGGAAAATTACATCCCTTCTGAGGTGCTATCAGGTCAAACTTCTGCCCCTTGGTTTCTTTTTCAAGTTTAAATGCAGTTGTCTCCTAGCAGACACCTAGAACCAGTCTTCCAGAAATCTTTCAAACATATCTGTGCTGGCTTTTAGCTGGAAACTAAGCACTTAATTCAGAATTACCAAGTTCCAGACCCCTGCTCAGCTGCTACTAAGGAGAGCCACAGAGTCCATAAGCACTTTATTTACAGTTCCAAAGTTTTCTACTGCTTGAGGTTAGACCTTGGGCTTTCAGTCACAGCCAGATTGCCTCTCTCATGTCACTAAACTGCACTCCAAGTTCAATCTCTGCACTTGTCCATAACCTCACTGGTAATGGGAAAAGCAGCTTTCCATTTAGTTGATAACAATGTCCCTCAAGATCCACAAAGGAAATGTTCTCTCTCTCAGACCTAAGAAGCTTAAAGTCTACTGGAATTTATTTGAACTTACTTAATAAACTGTGTGCTGTTAAAATGTGGTCATTTTAACACGGCGCCGGGACAGGAAATGAGACAGTGACAGTCATCCAATTCAATTATTTCTGTTAAATGCAAAAGCAGTTCTTGGAGCAGAACTGGAACTGTATTCCACTTCCCCAGGAGAAGGCTGACCACCACATTAGAGAATAGTTATCACTCCTACATCCTCTCATCTTCTTTTTGTCACAGGGTTTAAGTCCTTATGTGGATGCAGGGCCTAATTAATTCTGCTGCACTGACATAATGTAAGTGTCCAAATACATTTATGCAGTTTCCAAGCAGGGGGGGAAAAATAAAAAAAAATAAATTAACAAAAGGATATTTGAACCTAGCAACACTACCCTCTGCCTCAAGTTCTTGAACTGTATCCATCACAGCACTGCCTCAACACTTGAGGGCACAAGAACATCCTGATTAAATGGACAGGGCTTGGAAGAAACCCAAAACATCAAACCCTAAGCTTAGTTAAAAAGTACCTACTACTGTGTAAGACTTATTCTCAGTGCTGTGCAGATCTTAAACTAAAATAAAGACAGAATTGTACGCTGCTTGTTCAAAAGAAAAGACCTTATTTTTTGAGTACAAATTGTATGTGACTTTAATAGTATGAATTCTGTCAAGTTGTCCATAGAATAAATTTGCACACAGTTCAACATAACATGTGCACATTAAATAGGATTTGGCATTAAAAGACCCAACATTGAATGGAAATCGAAAATAAATGCCCACATTCTCCCCAGAAGACTATTCACCCCAAGGCCTTAGGCATTAATTTAAGTGAATGAGGAAGCCACTAGGGCAGCTGTCGGTAGCTTATTTGATTTGTGAATAAACAATGGCTTCATTTTAAATGCTATTTACTCCTACTACATACTAATGTCAGAATCGAAAACACAAAAAAGAACAGACTATTCAAAACCACACATTTTTAAGAAATCTTTTATACTGCAAAGTATAAAAGAAAATATTCTTCATTTCAACATGGCAGAAAAATAAAATTTTAAGACCTTCTGCTGCATAACTAATTTTAAATGCTGCTAATGTTAAGAAGGCCCGAGATTGTATCTTATACTTAATTGATATTGTGCATTTGGCTGTATATTAATGAGAACTTAGGGTATCATAGGTCATTCCAATAAAATCTTTGGGCTTGTCAGATTGAATTATGTATCTTTACATCTGCAGAAAACAGTGGCAACATGATAATTACAGTGGTTGATACATGTTGTTATAACTTGCTAGTACAATCAGGTACATCGTGTCCACAGTGAAGATGCCAATCCAGTCTGGCTCTAATAATCCATCAAACAGATTATTAATTAAGAACAGTTTCTATGCAAAGAGGAGCATTTAGCTGCACAATGAATTTTCAGATTGGAGCACAGCAATTTCTTCCTGATATTATGAAGACTTAATTACAACACAAAAGCATCTCCCTGGCACTCCAAGATGAAAATAAAGACCTTTACTCTACACATCCATATAAACAATGCTGAACTTTATGCGTAGGTGTGCCTGTGCATTTTCAGATAATTACACACAGAACCCCATTCAACCGATTAGGTTTCATCTAAAACATCTTCATTTTACAAGGATTCTTATTTATATGTAGGTTTTGGCCTGGGCAGGGTTCAGAAAGAAATTGCCTACGAAGATATACAAAGTTCTATACAGCCGTTCTCGAGCAGAGCATCCATGCTGAACACTTTTGGTTTCCATCTCACTTTGTAATTTAAAAGACAATGAAGCCCAGCTGTCCCTTCCTACACTCAATTTCTATTTCACATACAGACATCTTGTCCAGCGATCAGACTCTTGTTTGACACGTAATAGAGGTATGGGTGTCTAAGAAAACACAAGGAATTTACATAAAAGGAACTGCTCCAAACAATAAGCAAATTGTGTCTGCTCATGAATGCAGAATCTGACTATAAAGCAAACTGAGTGCACAAGTTAAATATGCCTCTGTGCAACTGGCACTTACAACAGCTGATAACCCAGGATGAAACTGTCACTGAAAGCATTGCACAGACAATCTACAGATAAATCGTTCTTGAACCACTTCTCCAATATACATTAAGCACTAAAGGGCTCATTTTTAACACACACACACACACCCACACACACACCAATCAAGTTCAGCCTTCTTGGCTTTCTTGGCAAATACGAATATTCAGGCTGGCAAAAAAAAAGGAAAAAGAAGTCCCTCTGAGCAGTTCCCATGCTGATCTCTGCTTCTGAGATGCAAACCTAGAAAAAGTGACGAGATCCAGAAGATGCTCTGAATTTACAATCTGTAGATAGCAGAAAAGACTATTGCCTCCAAAGGCCTGAGCCCTCAGACATATTACATAGGAACAAAGATTTTTACATTATGCATTTAAATTCACCCAGGCTGTCCAGCACAAAGTATCAGGGTCTAGAGAAAGACAAAACCCACGAAGACAAATTGCAGGTACTCGTGTCCAGGTGCAATGAGCCATCCCAGCAGCTCAGGGTATTTCCAAGCACAAGTCAGCTGTGCAGCACATGTGGAGAGAGGGAATCCAGCATTTCCCAGCAGCTGTTGTGTGTGGCCATACCAGACCTCCTGTGCACACCAGTTCCAGCTGGGCTGCCAGATGTCTGAGATGTATGGACATATGGCAGCCCACACGGTAGCACCTAAACTTTTAGGGCTTCCACAAAACCCAGACTAATCCTTTAAACCCTTGAAATCTGTATGAACAATACGTCTGTGTGCAAAAAGGAGTATGTCCAGGAGCATACAGATGACTGGTACCTGATGTGGATTAATGGCCCAAACTATCTGCAATCTTATATTCACTAAGAGATCATGAATGCCACTATTTTCTCTTTCTGAGTTATGAAGCAGAGCTCACCAGGCTGTAAAATGTTGTATTTGATACATTAATAGTGTATTTGGCTGTAAGCATGGTTTCTTCCTCAGGTATTGCTCAAGTTGCTCCATGTTACCTCCTACATGGGCTGATATTTAGCAAAGGAAATACAAAGGAGCCCCATTTGAGCAGAGCTGGTGTTTTATGGGCAATTAGTTGTTGTATCTACAATAAAGGATGAAAACAAGGAAAGAAGGTGGACTGAATTGCTTGGAAAATTTGTGTCTCATGGATGGCCTCAGATGTACCCTTGTGTTCACACCACACAATGTTTCAGCACATTACTGGTGAGCCCCAGGGTCTGTCTGGGGGCACCCTCTAGGGAGCAGCATCAGGGCAGGGCAAATTACATCTGTCCTTAACTTTTGAGCCACAGCTTTCTGGGCCAGGCTGCAGAGAAACACAGATCACAGATGTAGGAGGAGTTTCTGGCCACTAATAGGACTTACCAGAATGATGCTTCTAAAGCATCTGTGTTTTCATTTCCTATTTTGATTCGAGTATTTAAGAAAAAGAATTCTGTTTCTGGGTTCTTGGATTCTAAACATTAAGCACTGAGTCTGTATTTGAGTACCTAAACAGAGCTGGCCTGTTTCTCAGTATCATCAAAGCTGTACACTTTCAACCAGTGCTCTTCAAGTTCAACTCTTCTCTCCCAGTCTTCAAAAATTATTCATCATTTTCCTTGCATAAAGAATGCTCAGATTAATAAGACAAGGAAGAAATGCCCTTGTAAAAGAAAAAAGAGGGATGAACATACAGACACCACACTCACTCAGACCCTAACAACAGACCTTTTCATTAATTATCTTCCTAATGATGCATTCTCGGACAATACTGCAAAATTTCTTTCGAAAATTGAGCTACTCGCTGGGGAAAGACTGTATTTTATCTTGTTCCCTCAAGAACTCTGAAGCCATCTTCCTCATATTTATATTCTAATCTTTCTATGCTCACTTGTAAAAGCTGATAATTAGGAAAGCCTCTTTGATGGCCAGAAGCTGCACACTATTTCTGTGTGCATGGTAACAGCATGAATCACTGGCTGCACTAATCCTGTAAGAGTGTTAAAGGTCCCATGTGACACTTACCCTGAATGCTAAACCTGTCCTATATTATGCTATTTCACCCTAATCCTGAGAAAATTAATGTTAATTTATCATGTAAAAAAGGTTAATTATACATTTACTTCTGATTTAGCCACATTACATCAGACTCACAAATAATACTGGGCACTTTTGGGTTTTTTGGTTTATTTTTAAACAAAGTTTTCTCTTTCAGCCTGCAACCAGGGACTATATCACAAAATTATACCACGTTAGGAGGTAGTGTTGTAGAGGCAGGACAATGTCAAGACCCACTGGTAATTCTAATGATCCCTCTGATTCAATTTGTAGAAACTTTAGCTTTTGTTCTTTAAGCAAAACTTGCAAACAGTATCTGATTCATTGCTTCTGGGGGGTTTTCAAGTATACATTGAACTTTGGTTCAGAAAACAGATTCAAGTTATTTACTTGCCTGTTCATTGCTTATTTAAGTAATAACTTATAGAATAGAATTTGCTCCTTTAAGAAATACTTCACGGCAATTAAACCACAGAATTTACTTGAAAATCAAAAAATCCAACAATGGCATCCTACATTTTGAATGATTTATTAATATGAGTAGACTCTAATCCCTAAGTATAATCCTGGCATTTTACCCAATGTCCTGCAAGAGCTGCCTTACACCCTACACAATCCAACCTGGAGACACTGCCAGGAGACATCACCTGTAGCTACCCCACTGCTTCCAGACAGAAACCCACAAGAAAAGCAATAACGTACATCACTAACATTTCTGTTACAGAAGTTTAACCTTAATTGATCATAAATGGGAGAAGTCAAATGGACATTACATATGTAATTTACACATATCTCAGTGTTTTCTCTGGGAAACCTGAATGTCTCCTCCATCACTATAATTGAATGCACACCCTTATCAACAGGATGTGGACAGGGTCAAACTAACATTGCTAAAACAGCATTTACATTTTTCCTTGTTTTTATATTAGATACGCTGTCATAATGGGTGGTGAAAAACCATTTCAAATTCAATTGCTTTTCAGAAAATTTATAACAACCAATTAAAGACAGGGTCTATCCTATTTCCTGGATCTTCCAATAGCCTTTTGAAACCATTTCTCTGCTTAATATCCTATAAATTTTTCTTAGGAACATTCTTCAGTGTCTGTAATAGAAAAATGGTGCTGAAAATCAATAGTCTCCATACTTCTTTGCCTGCAATATGTTATATATCAAAATCCTGTTTTATAGAAGTCTAAAATGAGCTAAAACAGATCCAATTTTAAGATTCAGAATTCAAACTAATAGGTTTTAATTTCAGAAAATATCTGACACTGTGAATAGGCAAACAAATGGATTAGATTCCCTGGTTTCATTCCTTAGGCCATAAGTGTTAATCTCTCAGCAGAACCAACATAACACACCACTATAGATTATCAAAAGTGACTACTTGCTCCTGTGAATTATTCATTTGAAAAGTTATGCACCAGTGATAATATGAATTATATTTGAAAAATATTCACTTAACATTTTAATAAGCTTTAAAAATGATTTCTTTCCCAATGTTTAAACTAAAAATAATATTTAGTATCTCAGAAGGAATTATGGATTTACTGGATGTGTTCTGTACTCCTCCCATCAGGTATCTAAGACCTAGGGGGAACTGATCAGTAAATGCTCTTTAAGATGCACTTGCTCTATAAATTAAAGGTAATACACGTATATTTCTCTCAAAGGCCTCTAATCAAATTATCTCCATGCATATAAATTCCTATTCAAATGTATTTACAAGACATTCTAAAACTGACATCAGTAAGGTTTCCATTTCTGTATTTGATTTGTGGCTGAGTAATGCAACACCTCCTCTTTCCTACCTTGGATGTCCACTTAGGAGTTGATATGTCAAACGTTTTCTTTTTCTTCCTTTTGCTTCCATTGATCTCCAGAGGAAAACCTCAGCCAGTCCTCCTCTTCCCTACTCCTGTCTCAGAAGGTTCACCTGCCCTCAGCTTCCAGCGCCATTTCGACACTGACGAATCACCAATCTTCACTCGCATCTTTCATTTCCCCTACATTGCAAGTTATCTCCCTTCTCTGCCTGCTTCTCAAACACACAATTTTGATGTCAAAGTCAGCCTCTTGAAAATTGAACTTCTTATCTTTCCCTCCAATTCTCCCCTCCTTGCCACTGCTGCTGACAACATCACTATCTTTCTCGATTCTCAAGATTTCAAATTTCATGGCCTGTTCAACTCTTTTCTCCATCCCTTGATCACAGCTCAAACTGTCACTGTACTTCTCTATGATATCTCCAATATGTACCCTGTCCTCTCCAATCCTTCCTCTAAAATACTTGTCCAAGGTTTCACATCACTTGCATCAGTTACAACAAATTCCCGGTTAAGGTCTAATTCCCAGTGCTCCAATACATCTAAAACACAGCTGCTAAAATAATGACCCTCCTTGCCTGCACTGACTACTGTAATTGGCCATTGACCATGACTTTTAATGGTCACTCATTAAAAGAAAAGTTACATAAAGTTAACCATTACTTTCTTCATTAAGCTCAAGGTTCTGACTCTTCCAAGGTTTAGAGCATCTCCCCTCCTAGTTAATTTTTCTTTTTCTACTCCTGTTTCCTGCGAACACACACTTCCTTCTTGTTTTTCCCAAGGCCTCATGCATACCACCACAACACTGAATAAACAAAATATCTTTGTTTCTTCCCTTCCAAAACACAACCCTCTGTTATGCTTTCTTAGGTATCTTTTCCAAAAATGCTTTCTTCAACCTGAAGTTAGTCACACATAATCCTTGCCTTTATTTTGAAAAAGGATCCTGATTGAGCCAATTCTTACTCTGTCCAGAACAGTTTTTCCTGGAGCTTTTTCCTTTCCAAAATATGAGGAAATCATTTTACCTTTGAAGGTGTCCAGAGTGTCCAGAGAGACACCTTCAAAGATTTAAAAAAAACTCACAACCAAACACAAAAAACCACTCAAAACCTTCCCCACCTAAACAGAAATAATCAGTTTAACTCACTGTGTATCTCATTGAAAAATCAATGCTTACTAACAACTAGAAATCAATATTTCTTTAGATAAATCATGAGATGGAAACATGCAAAGCAAAATTTATATCAATTATTCAAATAGAGGCTACTTTAAAGTAAAATGATTTAAATAAAGATTGATTAATTAAATTAATACACTCTGTCCCAATACATTACCATAGCAGGTTACTTCACCTACACAGCACTGTACACATTCAAAGTCCTTTTTATGAACTTGCACACATAGTCTGTCCTGGAGGAAAGCTGAATTCATTTTATTCTGTCAAACAGATTGATAAATTGAGACAGAGAGATCAGCCAATGAATCAGTGGCACATCTAAAGCTTTGAACTCAGGTCTGCTGATCAGCTGGCTCTGCCTCCCCTGAAGAACAAGGCTGATGGTCACCAGTCGAGCCCCCTCAAAGATTCTGCACTTCTGGACATTGCTACTGAGCCAAAAATCTAAGCTGTGAAACCTGAACAAAGACTACAGGAACGGGCCAACTTCACTATCATATAGCCATACATTGCAGGTCAGTTATTTGAGCATGGATATACACTAGTTCCAGAAACAGCATTCCATGCAAAACATTCTCAAAAATGAGGAGATGCTTCTCCCCCCAAAAAAATCAACTCCAAGATTTTGCAAGATGATAGAAAAAAATTTCAGTACACTGATCAAAATCTCTTTTTACACCACAAATACAAGTAAGGCAATAAAACCTTAAGTGTACTTCCCTGCAATTAAGTATTTTACTACTTCATAGGTGCAACCCCAAATTTTAATACTACAAGCATTTATTTCAAAGGTTTTTCTGGCTATGAGGACTCTACTGGGCACTAAAGCAAGAAGAAAAACAGATCTAAACTAAAAGTGCAATGAAGTGATTATGATGGTTATGAATCAGCCTTCCATTATTGAGCCACTTTAGCAGCATGTAATAGATTCTGATTAAGCTCTTTAAGCTGAATTACATTGTACTATTAGAAGACTACTCAATTAGTATTTTTCAAGGCCCAGAAGCTAATTTTGCCAGCATCACTAATTTCTACCAAGGTCTGATGAGACCTTACCACAGTGTGCTCAGCAGGAGCAATGAGCCAACTCCAGCTTTACCAGACCTGCTCTTAAAAACCTCAGGCTGACGTCAAAGCTCAGAGCTCTGTCTCTGTGGGGAAGCTTCACCCCATGTCACAGAGAGGAATTCCAAGATTCTCCATGGGGATACATACCTCACATGCTTGTATGAGACAATTCACGGACTGGATTTTGTCATCTCAGAAGCCCTGTACTACTGTAAGGCTGTTAGATGCCACTACAAACATTTAGAAGCCAAAACAAGAACAAAACAAGTTTTCTAAGCAGTTTATAGGTGCTCCTGGCAATGCAAGGTGTAATCACAACATGCTTCTCCTCCTTGACTGCACAGTAGATTTTGAAACACTGTAATCATTCATGTTCCTGTTGTAGGACACAGTATTACCTCCTGTTTTCGCCGTATAAGCAGGACTATTCACATCTACAAAAAATGGCATGAGCTACAAAAAGGAAAAAAAAAAAGGAAAACAAACAAAAAGCAGCACTGCAGCAGCTTCATCTACAGAAATCCTGGGTAGGAAATGACTGTGTCTACCTTAGAGACAGCAAAGAGCTCCCTCTGACCTATGGGTCGTATTAAAATCTGGGAGGAAAAGAGGCTTCTTTTATGAAACTCCTGAGAAGATATCTGACTATAACATTGTAGCTTAATTTAAAACCTAACTATTTTCATCCTAGTAAACACTATGAATTCTTAGTGTAGGTATTTCATTAATGAAAACAAGCACATTTTCTCCAGAATGCTTCAAAAAGCTGGTTTTTTGTATTGAGAATCATGTAGCGAAGACAGGACAAGTTAAGCATTCAAAAAGGATTTTACTCCAAGTTCCCAGATGTACTTTTGCAGTCTGGAGTGTTTTACATGCCAGTAAGCCTCCATGGCTCCAAATTCTAAATTTAATTCGAATGTTTGCGCACTGAATGCAATGTACACCCAGGCAATCTAAACCAAGAGGTCTCTCAGATAAATGTATGAAGCAGTGCACAGTCATATGCCAATTCATGTGAGACAGATCATAAAATCCCTTAGCCTTGTAAAAAATAGGACTCCTCAAGGAGGTCTCTCTACATAGATTACCCATAATCATCTCTGAAAATCATCTCTGAAAATGTACTGAGAAGAGTTTACTTTTCCAATCTACTCAACCATCATCTATTTCAGATAGTACTGTAGTTATTGTTTATGAATTCTACTAAGTAGAGCCTTTGGAGCCAGGTTCTTCAGTTGGATGGTTTAACTTTGCTGCTATCATTTTTTCATCTTGTCTCTGAAAAAAGTTCATTTCAGCCTCTAGTAGTACTTATCAGTAATTGATAAAATATGTTTCAGCATCTCCTTTGGTTTATAGCCTTTTCTTTCCTGGGCTTTTGTTTCACATGGAGCAACTAAGTAGCAGGTGCATTTTCTCACAGTCCATAAATATTTATGGATTGTGAATAACAAAGTGCACTGGTTTGAAAAAAATCCTCTGTTATATTTCACATACAACAGGCGGAAAAGGAAATTTCCTCTCCAGAGCTCATGTGTGGGACTGAATGTCTTGGCACTGTGTGTCAAGGAACCACCTGAGACCAAGAGTTATGTCCATATTCTTACAGCTATCCCATTATTCATTTATATATGTATGCATGTAAGTCCATGACATCATGCACCCTTAATACATTTCCTATTAATTCAGGCAGCTGGTCTTTGAATCAAGTTAAGAAATCCCACCAGTCTGGAGACAGTGGGAATCTGGAGCAGATGAGCATGCTGTCCTGGGAATTTTTTAAGTCCTACACTGTGATTTCAATATTTTAAATTTCCATTAAAAAAGAACTGGAAAGAGTTAGTTTACATAATAAACCCCAATTTTAGTGTTGGTTTAGTGCCATCTAAAATGTGTAAAGTCCCCAGACATTCACAGCTAAACAGTGGCTGGAATACACCCCAGGTGATCTGTAGAAGGGGCTGTCTCTCTCTCAACAAGAGCTTTCTAAATGTGCTTCTCCAGCTGTGGGGTAAAGCAGTGAAAAGGGAGCCAAAGCTGCCAGTGGGAAGTAGTGCAGCCAACTCCCTGAAGGTGTTAGCAGTAAGCAATGTGAAGTTAGCACTGAGCAACGTGCACTCTTGCACTAAGGACTATCTGTGAGCTCCCAAACAGCCTCTGGAGTTACCTCAGCACACCTTGGTGCACTGCAATATCCAAATGTGGGGTTCATATGGGTATAAATAAGCTGTTTCACAGAGAAATGGCTACAGTGAGCAGACTGAAACAAGAGTCAACGGTGTTTTTTTCAAAGGCTATTGTTTACAAATCTGAATAAATATAAATAGCCTGAATCAGCTCTGCATTGTCCTCTCCTCAGCATGGACAGATTTATGTGCCTCCCAGAAAAATGGTTTTGTATTCATTAAATAGTTTTGTATTCATTTACCAGACTTATTTAATTGTCACTTGTTTTTGTCTTGTCTAGACTTCACACAAGGAGATCTGCACCACCACCATTTCTAGAGGAAAGGCAAGGCTCAGAGTCACCCACAAAATGTCTGTCTACTTACAAATGTCTCTGAAGGAAAAGGGAAATTCTCCCACCTACGCCAACTGAAGACCACAGGTCACTAAAACCTGGATATCACTGCCACAGAGCTTCTGGAATCTTTACAATAGCTCTGATTTAAATGTGACTATTTCGATAATAGTTTAGTCGAGATTCTGTTCTTTGCATAAAAACTATTATAAGCAACAGGATGAGCTTCTAAGCACAAAATAAAAATATTCTCATGCAATGTGCCTGACCCTAAGTCTGTCCATATGGATGTCCTGTCCTTCCCTTGATGCTCAGTGGAAATCCAACAGAGCCAGCAACAAGGGCCACGCACAAAGTGCAGCTGCACATAAAACACCTGGAGAGCAGAGGAGCTGTGTCCTCATAAAAGGTGGCCTGCAACAGCACAGGTCTGCACAGACACTCTTTTAATCTGCAAAGAAAAGGACACTACAACACTGTCATCTCTCAGGATTGTCCACCTTGCTTGCAGCCCACGCCTGCAGTGGTTTAATGATTCCTTGACTTAGAGACAGAACTTCCCTTTGCTCATTCTGCCTAATGGATGAACAGCTGTGAGCTCAGAGGAGCCTGTCTGTCAAAAAGTCACCAGCAAATGGTTTTCTACTGATCCTCTAAGCAGGCTTAAGTATGAACATTCCTTTCAAACAAGAAAAATTTTGTTTCTAAAATCCATGCTACCAAACTGTATGAAAACTAATTATATTTAACACTACATACAGCAGGCTGCTTTGCAAATGCTTTATTTCAAGAGCAACCCCTCCCATCTGCCTACTGGATAAAAATACATGTTTGTAATTGTAGGTATAAAATCACTTCATTTTGTAATATTTTAAAAATTCTACACAGGCATCTAGAAGTGTCCAACTATGTTTGTACTCCAAGACAGATGAAATGTGGTATGTGATGATTTCCTCCCCCCTCCCCCAAATATCAAAATAGCAAGAGGGAGAAAAAGTGTTATTCATATACAGACAGTGACAGTTTCCAATTATTGATGCATCACTAAGCAAGGTTTTGCTAAGAGCTAAATGAGCTATTGCACTTACAAAATGAGGGCACGTGGCATTTCTCATTAATTTTACTTACATCTGTGATATTATGTAATTCTAGAAAGTTGGTATGTCTTTATCTTTTGGAAAAATGTGCCACTTAAAGGCATTAAATACCATATTGTTTTCAACCCAATTACCTTTTGTTTTCAACATGCAGATGGAAAAATGCTGAGTGGTCATTTTAAATCCTACATATCATCAAAATTAATTGAGAGGTAGCTTCTGCTAGTGCTTGTCATGTAGAGAACATAAAAGAAATTAAATATTCTTGGCAAAAGAAGGTAAAGTATTCCAAGAAATCTGCTTTTTGCAAACTAATGAAACAATTTTTAACAATTTTTATTACAAGCATCTGTGAGCTCCCACCAGGCAGGAGCACCAGAATTGTTTCTGCTTATATTGCTCAGTTCCAAGCTAATGTCCCCTAAAGCTGTTAGGCTGAAAGCCAAGAGAAGATATATCCACAAAGAGACCTGACCCTTACCCCTGCAACTAATAATGTCTCCTGGAAGTTTTAACTTAATAGTCTATGTGAGATTCTTATTAGGGAAACTTTGCCTTTATTTCCCAGCCATATTTAGTGAATTATACTCTTCAGGCAGTACAAATCATAGAATCATTTAGGCAGGAGAAAACCTCTAAGATCTTTGAGTCCAACCCCTAAACCAGCATTGCCACTTCCACCACTGAACCACATCCCCAAATGCCACACATCCACATGGCTTTTAAATCCTCCCAGTGCTTTCAACCCAGCAGGTGAAGAAATTGTCCCTGATATCCGGTCCAACCTCCCCTAGTGCAGCTCGGTGCTGTTTCTTCTCGTTCTGTCACTGGATTTTGGGAGGCTGAACCCCACCTGGCTACAACCTCATGTCAGGCAGTTTTACAGAGGGACAAGGTCCTCCTGAGTCTCCTCTTCTCCAGGATAAACACTCCCAGCTCCCTCAGCCACTCCTCACCAGACTCATCATGTACACGAACCAAAGAGCGGCCTGAAAGAGACTGATGGGAGATTCTCGAACTACAGAACATGTGAAGTCTTTTAAATAAAGGACATCAACATCCACATTTCTCCTTTCCTTTCTGTTTTTACTAAAAATGCTTTTACTTTTCTGCTTACTAAATCTTAGAAGGTCATCTCTTGAGTATTTGTGTGCCTGAAACACTGGTCTTGATTTCTTTGCTCCCACACTTCAGATTCGTGACAGAATCTTTCTGGAAGCTGTTAGGTAATGTGAGGTCTCAGTCACTGGAATCCTGCAGTAGTTGCTGTGTTGTGATTTTGTTTTGGTTTTTGTTTTTTACCTGACTGCTTGAAAGGTTCTAGCACCAGAGGCCAATGCTTTCACCCTTCTCAATGCCCTTTTTCCTGAGGTAATTTTGTATTTCCACCACTCTAACCACAAAAAATGCTGGACAACACAGCATCTGTAGCCTCACTAAGTGAACCAACTGACTGAAAATATTTGACTTTACAGTGGGTAACTTATGTGTAGTTGACTCTCTGAAAGCTGGAAACTAAAGAGGAAATGAAGCCAAAAAAACCACAGAGGTCAAGACTTCTGGAGAAATCCATATTTAAACACTTAAGCAAATAGTTGGTTCTTCTGCAACAACGTTGACCTGTACTTAAAATGAAGGTAATTACAAGTTTCTGGTTGCTCAGTTAATAGATGAATTTGGAACAGAATCTAGATTGGTGACTCTGAGGCCACCATCCTTTCTGTGGAAAAGCACAGCCTAACCAGAAATCATTTCATGCCTAATATTATTGTGATCATTACTGACTTATAGTTCCTCTCACAGAAAGAGAGAGGTTTAAAAAGAACAAAAAAGGGGAAAAAAAACCCCAGTAGAAAAAGGAGCTGAAAATATCAGCTGCCTAAGCAAGGAGTGGATCATTTTCTAACATAAAGCATTATTTGTAGGCAAGATTTTTCCTCTGAAGACTGCCTCCAAGAAGTTCTGCAAGAAAAAATTCCTTATCCCAGTGTGCAATAAAAGGATAGAGCAGCACAGCCCTCTCTGAAGCTGCTCTTTATACCATGCTGTAGTTCAGAATACCTTGCACAGGACAAGGATATTTGTCAAGAGTTTGGAAATTATGGTTTTTAGAGCTGGGGAATAACTCAAAACTGCATTTTCAGCATGTGAAAATTAATGCAAAGGACTTCAAACAAAGTCTGTCACCACAGTTTTCATATGTATGGGATAACAATCATGTTGTGCAAATACCTGCTCATCTCCAGCTCTAAGTTATTACTGTGTTTACTGATAGAGATATGCAGATCACATGGGAAGATAAAATTGATGGGATTTTATGAATTTAACGTAAAATGTATCTTTCAACTACTTCTATCGGGCAAGAGTATTTCTAGAGATTAAATAAAATGTTCACCTGCAGTTCTAAATTACTTTTCTGGAATTTTAGGTGTGCAAGGCCTAGAAAAGGGCACAGACAATATGTGAGGCTCTATAGCTGCCAGATCTGAACAGTAGCTTATTCATGACTTGATCCTGAATAAAATCTAAATTGAGGCTTTATTTAAGGTATCATTTATGTTCTGTGTTTCCTTTTAAAGAAAAGCTCTTAGCCCACACTAAAGGATTAACAGATATGCATAAAACAACTACAAAAACAGTTTTATAGAAGGCAGTAACATTACCACCTGAGTCTTCGCACAAGGCTGCACGTGAGTTTTAAAACAAACCAAACTACTAAAGAGGAAACAGCTTGGATATAATGAAGTACAATTTATTTTTGTAATGGTCTGATTCCAACACTAAACATTCCCAAAGGTACAAATGTCAAGTAGGCAACTAAGTCATCTGTGAGTTTTCAAATTTTCACTCCCATAATTAAACCGAGGTGACCCCAAGAAAACAAAGGAAGATGTGGCTACTGCACTTTTGCTACATCCTCATGAACACAGATGATAAAGATCTGATAGAACAATGGGAATGTTAAGATTTAAAGTTTGTTCTCTTCCCATAGAGTAAGAGAGCAAGTGCTCTGTGCAGAACAGTCTGGCATAAATGAAATAATTTCTGGATAGTCGCCAGTGCTAAGGCTAAAATGCAGGATTACAACGCTTCCATGATGACAGCCTACAGGGAGACATTTGTTGAAAATTGCTTTACCTATCATTCAGTCAGCAGAATGAAGGGAAAAAAAAAAGCTCTGCAGTACTAGTTACATTAGGGGTATGTTGAGTCTTTATCTATAAATGATACAAATTGTAAGCTTATAAAGCCCCCATACAGGTGCAATCAACATAAAAGCCTAGCATTTCTCCTCATTTCTTTTGTATCACAAAGCTCTATGTATTTTCACCATATGTCGTTCCAGTAAGTGTGTAATTATAAAGAAAGCACGACCTAAGATTTACATCCAGGTTTCAAAAATTAAATTGATTTTTTTTTTGACAACAGGCAATAAAATTATCACCAGTTACACTGAGAACAAGCATAAGTCTTAAATCTTGCAGCATCACGTAGAACAACATGTAACCATACTCTTTTACTCTGTAGGAAATAACAACTTAGGCAGTTCAATACTACTAAATTGTGGTATTTTAACTGCACTATACATGTCTGCCTTTGAAAGTCCACTGAATACATGGAAGTCTTCTACAATAGTTCGAGAGAAATAAGAATAAAGAACTAAGTCTCAAATTTTCAAAGAGGTCCATACAGACTGTCATTTGGCTCTCATTTAAATTAATGGGATTCAGTCAGCTGCTTCCCAGAATATTACTTCAAAAACACAGACCTATGTAGTCAGAAGGTTTTTTTCCAATATGGTTAAAAAAATTAATATTCATATTCCACAACAGCTTTTATCTTTATGTTATCTCTTACTGACAAAGAGAGATTAGAATTCTGATCTGTGTTTGGGTATCACTAAGTGATTCAAGAAAATATCATCTGTAGCTTCCTTTTTTTATGAATTAGCCAGATCTGCAGGTCAAACTGCATTTAAAGTGATTCTAACCTGTTATAAGGGGACAAAAGTTTATGCATATATTGCATCAAAATATGGTTCATTTTGCAACTTTTCTTATTCTTCTGGACCAATTCTAAGGCAAAAAAAAAAGTGGTTTTGCAATAATTTCAATAATCTAATTGTTTACTTGTATCCATAACATGTGGAAAGCCTCTGCAGTTGAGTGTTATCACTGGGAACACAAAGTATGTGTTGATTGTTTTGTGTTTATTTTCGTTTTTTTTTTCCTTTTAAATTTACTCTCTACCTCTTTCTCAAGAAATTACTATTTTTCCTGGAAAAATGAGTGTAGACAGCGTAATGATGAATTCCTAAGTCCACAGAGAATTCATAGTTCTGCCACCAGCTCCCCTCTCTCAAAGGATTACTTAGAAAGATTCTCCCTGAGATGTGACTACAGTAAAGTAAAGCAGTAAAAAGTGTTATTTGGTATGAATAAAGGATTACTTTATATTAGATGGATTCATCCTTGTGACAACTGGGTAAGTGTTCAGTGTAACTCATATAAGGCCAACAGAAAAACTATTTAGCACTTCAAGCATAAATTGGTCTCTTAAGCCAAATTATACTTGTGCATGTCATATTTCAAATAAAGGGAAAGACAAAAATGGTTGTCTGATGCTGGTCTCCAGTTAATATCTGCTCACATGGTGTAAGAGAGTCTGGCTCTGTGGTAGCAAACACTGTAAATTCCCCTGTAAGAAACAGCAATCTCTAATATTGTTGGGTTTTTTTTATGCCACTGATACAAACTACACTTGGATGTTAAAGCAATGAGTTTTCTTATTACATGCTTATGGAAAATAAATGGTAAAGCAACTTGGTAGAATTATTGCAATTTGAAAATAATTCTTTTTCACAAGACTTTTGGGTCCTGTTGGGACCTCCCATTGCTATGAATCCATATCTTCTGCACTCATAATTATGGAAAAAAACCACAAAAACCTGCTTCTAAAATTAAAAAAATATTGGTATAGGTTATATTTGAGTTCAATTTATATTCTTTATCAAGTGCTTCTATCCCTAATTCATTTGTATACTGAAGTCCAAATACAGCATATTACAAATAGATAAAAATATGATGGTGTTTTATTTACATTTACACAAAGTGATGTTGATCCTAAATTTGACCTCTCCTATCATACCAATCAGCTAGTGACTGTCAGCCTTTTTTACTTCCCTAAAAGCCATGAAAAAAACCCAAATGTCAAATCAGTGCCACCATCCACAAACTGACTAGAAATGGATACAGAGAAAGAGGCAGAAATGTTACATGAGACTGACAAATTAAATCAAAGGGGAAAAAACAGCCCTAACATTTTATGTAGAAAACTCTAAAATTAGTTTTTGTACAAATAAACCCTGACTTGAAAAGAAGTCAGCCAAATCTAGCTACAGTGGGTGACACGCGGCCATGACAAAATTCTAGCTAAGAAGTTTATTCGAAGAGAAGACAACTCCTTTTTTTTCAGTTGAGCATCATACAAATACAAGTGAGAACAACCTTTTGGACCTTTGAGAGAATCATTCCTACTGCTCTGTATGGCTGTTAACTCCTTTGCATGGATATCATCACTTCCTTCCACTCAGAAATGTCTTCCCATAACCTATCTTCCAGTTGGCTAACCCGATTTTGATAATACCACTAATACAAAAACCCAAAGAAAGTTGCCATATTTTTCAGCCAGTTTGGGTATGTAAGCTTTTATTTTAAGAGTACTGAGAAAGAAAAATGTGATGGAAGGAGAAAGGTAAGTAATCGGCAAAAGCAGGACAGTGGTGTCAGTGAGGTGCATAAATAAAGGAGGAAAACAACTGGTGTCACTCAGCCTGTAGTACAGAGTTGCAGAATTATCAAATGTAACATCAGGATATTGCTGATATTAACCAAGAAATTTTATATAGAGAGGTTGTTGGGTCAGAGAGCCCAGAGCTCCTCCCCTGAGGAAGCAAAGCCTAGAGCAGGGATTAGGCAAGCTTCACTCAGCATATGTAAAGTCACAGAGGGGGTGCAACAGCTGTGGAGCCATGACATAGCTATGCCTGCTATGCAGAGGCCGTGCTGGGGCACTGGCCAGGGATTTGTAATGCTTGCAGGCTCCCCCACTGCTACTGCCAACCTTCTCAGCATCCTCAGCACACCACTGGGAAAAGAGCTCTCGAGGAAGTTACCAGCTCTCTACTGCTTGCACCTGTCCCTTACATCCAAATGATGCAGCTGTGATGCTTTCCATACTTTCAACACTTGCACTCCATGGGGAAGAGAGACTGGATTTAGCCCAAAGGATGTTACTTACATCTATATGGTTTTAGAAGGATGAAGTAGATACCAGTTTCACTCTGACCCCTAATGTCATAAAAGCTGTCACCAAAAGATATTAAAACTAGCTACACGTAGGGCAACCGGAAAAGAAAGAATTAAAACCGAAAAACTCAAAATCCACTGACTGCTGAACACACATTTGGTCCTTTCTTGATTTTCCTGTGGTTGTTGTGCTGCTGTAGTGCAGAAAGCACCTCTGGGCAGATCCAGGCTTTGCTCATGGAACACATGTACACACATGTGCAGAGCCCAGCAGCCTCCTAATTTAGGCTATTACATACCTATTATTACACTTCAGAAAACACATCTCTGAATGCGCTTCACACTGGTCTAAAACCAGAGAAGGGCAACAGGGAATGGCGTCAAAACCCAACAGCCCTTTCTCAGTGAATGCAAAATGGCATCTCTGACAAATGCAACTCTAAAACTTACGGTCCACTGGCCCCAGCATTTAAAAACCAATCGCAGGGAGGTTGAGAAGGATATGGATCATGAAAGGATCTCTGTGACAGCTTGGCAGAATTTCTAAACTGAAGAGACACGGGGATGCTATTTATATTCCAGAGTAAAACACAAACAAACACACAATTACAAGTAAATACTCTACAGGCACCCTACTTAATATAAAAATGAAGGAAAATCACTGGTAGGATAAAAATAGGCAGAAGGAAAGAAAAAGGGAATTCACTTACATTTTACTATTAAAATAAATACCAATGAAACAAAGTGAGCTGAGTGAAAAAAGACTCCCTTTTCCAGATTCTTCAGGCCTTGTCTCAGCAAGTGTTTCCACCCCTTGTACAGAGCACTAAGCATACAAAGACTCCCCTCTCACACTGACAGTAGCAGTAGGAGATGAGACAACACCAAGCATGGGGGCTCCCGGGGAGAAAATCAAGGATCTGCTGTGTTGAAAAAAAGAAAAACCAGAGTAATCACTGATATTTTCCATTGCAGGCTAAGAGATACAGCTATAGCTGTAAGTAGAATTTCAATGAAACCACAACAAGCATTATTCAACATCTTGCTTCTCCAGCAGCGCAAAGCAAAAACCCGCCAAACCCATCCTCTTTCACAGCAACGCAGCAGAAGCTGTTCTGGGGATGCTTTTGGCCCAGGCAGGGCTTCTCTGCAGAGTGCTCAGCACCAGGCACAGCAGCAGAGTCTGGAGCAGAGGCTACCAGGTGGTACCAGGCTGCCCGACAGCGCGAGGAGCGCCCATGCCAAGCGCGGCCGCGTGCGTCCTGCCTAGTGCCCGATGGAGAGGCATTAGCAGCAGCCTCACAGCCTGCTCAGCCCAAACACTGGCCAGAGGGTGAGTGCTGGTTATGGCAGCTGGGAAGGAGTGTGTGGAAAGGGGAAATAAAAATGGGGAAACATGGAAAGGCTTCGCCAGCCAAAAGAGATAAACACACACACACACGCACGACACACAAATAATCGCTGCAGCTCCACAGCTCGCTGGAAAGCGGCGCCAGGCTGTGATTTCTGGATATTTCTGTCATATTCGTAATAGTCAGAAATGGGCATAATGTAAAAGATTAATTTCAGAGGATTTCTTAAGTTTGCAGTATTAACTGGGGCGAGAAGAACGAAAAAGCCCTCACAAAGGACTACTGTAGGACTTATGCAAATATTTCCATCTGGGTTTAGAATAAAAATCAAAGCCTTGAACCAACCAGCAGACAGTTTCATGCACTGCTAATGATGAGAGAATTCAATTCTCCTGTTTGCTGAAATGAATACTGAACTTGTATCTTAATGTTTTACGAGAATACGGTATGTGTGTCAAAACAGGAGTTTCACAGACAATTGCAGGAGCATTGGCAGCTTCTCTCAATGTTTGAGGGCTGGATCACAGCTTCAGACTGAGATGTGAGTAAAGGACATTGAGCAGCCATGCCTCTACCTTGTAATATCTGAAATTCATACAGTAGCAGATGAGCTGGTTGGGTCGTAGTCTACCCTTGGCAGGGTCCCTTCCCTACTAAATGGATGATACACACATACAGAATGGGATACATTTCACAGCAGCACAAGTTAACCTAGATGCTAACACATGTTCTGGCACCTGAACCTGCCAGCTATTTTCCTCAGAAAAAGGATGGGGAAGAAACTGAGCTGCATGGAGCCCATCCAGCACCTAGGAAGAGTGACAAAGAGCCAAGTTCTCAGCACTGGGCTCAGTGGATGAGCAGGAGCATGCTGCTCCTGCAGCAGCCTGGAAGCAGACAGCAAGGGCAGGGTTAGAATAGGAGGGGAAAAATCTGTTATTCCACAATGGTGATAGAACAACCAGGAAAAAAAAACCAAAAAAAGGTAGAATGATAGATGATTCATAGAAGTGTTAGACTGGTGCCAAAAGCAGTAGATTTGGCAGAGATGCAGGGAATGCTGCCTCAGGAGAGTTGAGCTCCAGTCCTTCCTGCAGTCAGTGGGGGAGCGAGACGCATGAGCTCCCATCCAGGGCAGGCTCCTTTCCCTGCCAGGCTCTGCCCCACCACCCCAAGCTGCTCCCTGCAGCACCAGCGTGATGCCACCAGCCTGCCCTCCCCTCTCTGCTCCCAGTGCTGAGACACTTCCAGTAACAATTTGACAGTAAATTAAGAAATGCATTCCTACACCGCTAAGCCTGAAATGGTTTATAAATTTCAATTTTTTTCCCCCCTTGTCACATAATTAAAACTCTGCTTTCTCTCCACCCTCCTTCACTAAAATCTTTTGTCATAAATTTTGTCATTTGTGGAATGTGGACTTGGGATGGGTTTTTTCCCCCTGCTTCCAAAATTGCTTAATATAAATGAGACAGGCATTTGGGAAATAAAGGAGATCTGAAAAACAAGGGGAGCTGAACTCTTGGAGATATGTCAAAAAAAGACAACTCATGACAAAATTAAGGCTGTAAATACATATTGATTACTCAGGGGAGACTTTTTATAATGTTTTATCAAAGGTTACCTGCTCCCAATCCTTTCTATTCTAAACTCTGATACTGCCAAACCGCAAAGTGCCTCAGCATCTGTCCACTCTTTAAATATAAGAACACAAACTGACTCTTACTCACCACAGGCAGGCAAACAACTCAAGATATAGCCCTGCTTCAGATGCACATATGTTGACTGCAAGAGTCACTCACAACTTCCTCAATCATTCTTTCACCCATAAATGCAGGTTACTGAGGCAGTGATATGTTAGGAGACCCTGGAGTATCAGGTTCCATATCTGTTAGGTGTTTGGAACAGGCTAGTAACAAAAATGTTCATTCATACCAAAACATATTTTACTATCTTTTTGTAACAGGCCATGTTTTGGCTACAGAGCTACAGAATATGCAGAAAAAGTCACATTTCCTGTTGGCATTTGAGAGCATAACTCTCCTCAAAGAGTCTCTTGAAACAGAGAATGCAAATGGTGTCCTCCTGGTATTCTGGTATCAGAATCAACCAAGTGGGTTGATTCTTCTGTATAGGTCTAGGGGTATGAGAAGGAGACCTGCAGGGAGTCAAGGACAAGAGAAGTTTCACATAGCTTCGAGGTTCAGGGAAAGCACAAGTCCACCTGGACTCCATCATCCACTTGATGACTGTTGTATAAAAGGATATTAACAAAAAGTTGAGTTTGCAGATATGTTTACAAGGTCTCCCACAGCCTTCTGGCAACAGTGTCTAATTGAAGATTCCTTACTGGCAGTAGGAACACCCCCTCTTTAGCTGGATTCCTGTTTCATGCTCCCACTAAGGCAGAAACCAAGTCACCAGCCCAGAGAGCTCCAACTTGAGCAGCTGCAGTTGTGAAGGCTCAGCCACTGCCTTGCCTCTGAAGTAAGAATGAAGCAGCTATTGCAGCTGAAAGTGGCATATTCTCTCCACTTCCAGGGAACATGAACGTTGATATCGCTATTCTGCAGGCTGAAGTCACCTTTAGTGTCGTTGAATTTTTGGTATTTCCATTTGGAGGCAAAGAAAACTCTTCAAAGTGACCTTCATGCTCTGGGCTTTTCTAGCACTGGAAAGTTCCAGTGCAGGTGTTGCAGCAAAACAAACACCCTACAGGCCCAAGTAAAGCAATACATAACTTCAGCAATTATGCACGTGTTGACAAATACAGGGAATTTCCAAAATTCTCAAGTTTCTCAAAATGCAGTATTCAGGGGCCTGGCTGTGGCCCTTTCATTAAAACACAACCCCACTACTCTCTTTCTTTCCTGATATTTCTTCTCAGAATTAAGCTGTCACTACATAAAAAATTTAGATGTTATGTGATACTGCCAAACATCTAGCACACAACCATGCAATGTGTCATTCAGAAGGCAATTGTATTTATAACTTCCTAATTACACTTGCTGAACCTAACACTAGCTTTATTTGGTTTGTTTTTTCAATGTTCTAAGCAAAGATTGAATTAAAATAGTGAGAGTAATAAACCATATATCACGCCAAACCACTCTAACTGCCTTGCATCCCAAAACAGAAGAAAACCATGACAGAATTTCTATGCTTTTATAGAGCACTGGCTTGCACAAAGTAAAAATGTTTAGAATGTTTTTCTTAGCTTAGTGTTTGTAATGCTTCTTCCAATAGGAAAACTGCTGTCAGATAATCATGTGAGAAAGTAACAGTATAACAACAACTGTTCCAGTGCTCAAAAAAATGATACTGACTTTCCAATTATGAGAAATTTTCAGAAGATTATGCTTAACAGCATACCATGTTACTGACTGGCAAATCCTACCAACAGAATGGCTAATTTTACAAAGCATGGCAAGCTATTTAGTAATAAACCTAAATTTATTCTCTGCACTTCAGTGGTGCTCACAAATTATGCACTTAGATTTTATCATCATAAGTGATAAATCTGTCTTGTGTTTTGCACACAGACTTTCACAGTACAAATAGATACTGTGGTAACATAAAAAGTACAGTCTACCCTCCTGGCTGTGGTTATTTCTAATTTATTAAACATATAATAGACAAAGCTGTCTAGATGGCTCAAACCAATTAGAAATAGTCCCAATAGATATGCATTTCCACAATAGACATTTCATTAAAAACAAGCCTCATCCCCTTTTCAGTTTTGTTTGTTCAACCTCAACTAACTATAACCTCTAATGCAACCCACAGGATGCTGGGTTATATACATTACACAGAAAGCCTCTGTTAGTAAAAAAAGTCACTGAATAGCCTCTGGAAATAAATAATATACAGCCTACAAACAGTAAGCACCTTCTTTCCCATGCCATATGTCCTCAGTAATCATTGATATATCCTGACTTCCAATAGACAGACAGACAACTGTGTAAATAAATAGACTCTTACAGAACTGCAATTTGATAGCCATATAAATGAAGGGTGCATTCACTATTTAATTAATCTAATTAACGTACCAGCTTCCCAAATCTTTGAGAAAACATCAACATGCCTACAGCTATCCCAAAATCTGATATTTCATTTATTAATCTTTAAAGGATGTCAGAAAAGGGATGTCACAGATCTGCAATCTTCACCACTTGCTTGGTGGATCAGTCCCTGCCACCACAGCACATCCCCTTCTTTTAGGGGTCTCTGGAACACAGCAAATCAGTGGGGAGAGCTGAGCCATGAGCCAACTCTGTGCTTCCTGCCCACAACGTCCTTGGAAGGCACAATGAAAGAGACTCAGGCCCAATCTGATTTGATAAAATGATTTCAGCCCATTGTGCACAGGGACAGTGACTCCATAAAGCAGAAGGCAGCAGACACTGTGACTCATGAATTGTGAATGGGAATTCTGAACCTCCCCTCTGTGGATGGCAGGACTTGCAGGGACTTCCAGCCATGAAGAACTGGCCTTCTATTACAATCTGTTATTTGCACATGGAGTGAAGCCATATTACAGCATAATGAGATCTGTATATTACACCCAGATACCATTTAGGAAAAGCAGTTTTGCCTTATTTAACAAATGCAATATACACATATTCTCAAATGTTGTTGATTGTTTGTTCATAAAAATCATAGAGTAACTCAGCTTGGAAGGACTCTTGAGGTCTGGATATAAAG
Organism: Anthoscopus minutus; assembly: GCA_013399455.1. Lineage (NCBI taxonomy): Eukaryota > Metazoa > Chordata > Aves > Passeriformes > Paridae > Anthoscopus > Anthoscopus minutus. Next base: position 59,772 of record VWYI01046911.1, on the reverse strand, counting down.
CACTGCTAAAAGCAGGATCAGCTGCAGTATCAAACCAAGTGGCTCAGGGCTTATCCAAATGTTCTGAAACTTCCATGAATGGACCGTGGACTTCACTGTGTACATTTTAGAATCAGTTTGCAGGGATATAAATTAATGCACATTAATTTATATCCCTGCATCTGGCTGTTGATATATTTATACCTATGCATCTGGCTTAGCAAGCACTCTGCCAGAGGCTAGCCCAGAGATGGGTGATTTGTCACCAGCCAAGGTGACAAACTTAGTCCTTTGTCCATAAGGCAAATTTCCTTCTAAATGGCCAAGTGCACCTTCCATCTCTGGGAGATGCTGCCTCACCTGCTCTGCGAGCACTGAAGCTTGTCTCAATCTTCTGTGAAAAGCCAGGCAACACTTGCTGCATGGCTCACTCCTCAAAACCCAAAAATGCTTTTGAAAACATCAAAAGAACAATCACCACTCATGCTATGAAAGCACATTTCTGCCTTCACAAAAATATCCCCCTATTTAAAAGAATATCCCAAAATGCAAATTCTCACAAAGTCAGAAAAGGAATCCTAGACAAGAATAATCCAGAGCACAGCTTTTCTATCAGGATCTCCCTTTAAGTGGGCACGGAAATAACTCCAAATCATAAAACTTTCTACTATGTTCTCATGCAATAATAGTATCAATGGAACTAACAAATTAGGATTCATTTGCCCAAAGATCCATTATTGTAACAATAAAGCTACTGGTCTCAAATAAAAAGACAGTATGAAAGCATGAGCACAAGCTTTTTGCATGTTGAATAAAGTCTCTGAAAATGGTTTTCTCTAAAACAAATGCTAGCAATGTGAAATTTGATGACCTTAGTAAGCAATCATAGGTAACTCTATATGAATCATGAACTCTAGGCCTAGGGATATGAGTCTTTTGAAGACAAAATATCCATTCCTGGACTCTTCTCAAGTTCTTTCAAGAATTCTATTTTTATATATGTCCACTGAACCACAAACAGCTGTATGCAACACAGTTACACAATTTTTTAGGTTTTGTGGTTTTTTTTTGTTTTTTCTTTGTTTTTTTAATGTTTTTGGGGTTTTTTACATTTCCTTTGTCTGTTTCAGATAAGACTTTGTCTCCATAAGTTTGCAAGTTTTTCATTTCACCTGTCTCTTCAGAATGTATATTATTTACCATTTTCTGCAAGAACTTTCACCCTTCCACCTCCACATTCTGCCTCTAGCAATTAATTTTCACTCCCACCCAAGATCTATTAATTTCTGTAATGACCAAGAGAATACCCAAACACTGCAAACTGCTTTATCTAAGAAAATTGAAATTTACTATGACAAAATCTGAGAGGCCATTCATGTTTGGGAACAGAGATGCAGCTCTCACTGAACTAGACCACCCCTGTCCAAGTACAACGTACAAAAACCCCAACCTAGATCTGGTTTTCTCTGTCCTGTATCTGAATCCCCTCAGCGCAGCTCAGAAGAGAGGACACACGATTTCAACCAATTTGATCAAAGAGAAAAGGCTCCTCTCCAATTTAAAAAAGATTCCAGTAAACTGAGTTGTACTTTTGGACACTAAACTCTCTGCCTGAAGCCACATGATCCGAGAAGCTGGAGGAGAGAGAGTTCTGCTGGACAGGAACACGAAGCTAGCTCATTTCAGCAGATGAACTTGGAGACTTCCTGGCGGAAGGAGTATCTCCTCCTCCTCCATACTACAACCAAGCAAAGCTCAACCTTCTCCCCTGTAAAGAAGAGAATATAAACAGACCAGGAAAGAAAACTTCCCTCTTTCTCCAAACTGATGTGAACCCCAGACAAAGCTTTTCCCCTGCCCTTAATTATTTCCAAGATTTGCCCTATTTTGAGTTTGCACAAATTACACAATTCTGCATGCTCTTTTAAAGGATCTGTGTACTTCATACCATCCTTTGTTGCCTCTACCACACAATTATTCTTTTATCTAAGTCAGAGTTTAATCACATTTGCCAAGTAAGCAAGCATTAAGCTGTATCCCTGGGTGAGTTTCTAATGCTAACAGCATGCAAAAAAAGGAGAATCCTATCACTTTATTGATTGTCTCCACACAAAAGCCAAAACCTGATTTAGCATGAATGGAACCATCTCTTATTTTTAAAGGGTATATCAGAATGAATGCTTATGCTGCTTCTGTACAGGATCTGGAGAAAAGAGGATCACGTTGCTCAAATGTATAAAGTTAAACACAATACACATTAGATCTCTTTCAGAAGTTCCCCAGAACTGGCTATTTATTTGATTGCAACATGGGAAATCAACTATAAAGGTACAAAGCAGGATGGTAATTCATCTTCCAAAATCAACTATACTCATTAGAATATTAATTTGGGCAGTCCATTTAGGATGTTTTATCATAGAGTGAAGAGCTATAAGAGCTGTAACTTCAGATAAAAAAGCCTAAGCAAACCACTTTTCTTAGAATAAACCAAAAGGTATTTCTAAAATAATAACATAAGAGCATCAGCCTAATGCTTATTTTACACTTGGATGCTTTCTAATATCCAGACAACCTCAGTGCACAAATTGGTGTAGTTCGCAAAACTAATTAAGAAGATAGGATAGAAAATCTAGACATTATAAACATTTTAGGCAACTGATCAAGCTTCTTCATCTTTTCTTAATAGGTCTGTTCAACTCCTTTGCCACCCACACAATCATTCTGAAGAAAGATTATGGAACAGAACGCATTTAGAAACAAAATAAAATAAAAATGTGAACCCCAAAAGACAACCATGTTTCCAGTTCATTTTAGAAAACAAGATTCAGAGGGAAATAGTACAAGATGACACAACAGAAGAAAGATCACCCTTTTGCAGGTCATTACACTATGATTTTATGGGGTTCCTGACAGGAACTAGTCCTATTAAATGGAATTCATCAGTGGTGTAATTCAGGGATGGGAGATAAGGGCCTGTGAACAGGAGGGAGAAGTAATTTCACATAGGGGCACGGGTGATTACAATACTTAACATTATCTCCCAAAAAGTGATTAGCACGTTTTATCTCTGATGCAGACACCTGATTCCTGCCTGCCCTGCCCCCTGCTAGTGCCCAAGAAGCAGCAGAGCAGCAGTGTGGCTGCAGAGATGCTCAGCTCACACAGATGTGCCCCAGGCAAGAGGCCTTGCCCGTCACCCCCCACTCCGTGCACAGCTGCCCGTGCCAGCTGTTTACAGACCTGTACACGGGTCCAGACGAGGTGTGAGCATAAATACACCCACAACGGGGGGGAGGAGAGAGAAAGAGAGAGGCTGAGAAGCTCTGTGTGCTTTATTACTGAATACAGCACTCCACAAAGTCAGAACAAGCCCTTCCCATACACAAAACACATCCCAGCTTTGCTGCAACTGGCAGCTCAGGAGAAGAAGCTCTTGTCCCACAAAGCTCTGCCAGCCTTCAAAGAAGCCCTAAGTGCACTTTAAAACATTGCTCAGGATGTGTCAGCGGTACAAAAAGAAATCATTAATTCACCTTATTCCTTTTCATTCTTTATTTGGGAGAAACCACATACATTTTTATGTGCTTTTCTTTTTACACAAAATCTGTCTGAATGAGGAAAGGATGAAGTTGGATGTCTCAATGTGGAAAAACACAAGAGAGTATCAGTGCTCAATACCACCTTACAACCTAACTGCTGGCAAAGCACTCTGCTCAGCCTTTAAAGCCCTTACTGAGGGCATTCAACTCCAGGAGCAGTGCGATTTCTTCACAAGGACACAGTGAAGCAAAGTTAGGGTTTTTTACAAGGCCATGTAGTGATAGCACAGGAGGGAATGGCTTCACACTGACAGAGGGCAAGTTCAGATGGGGTATTAGCAAGAATTAGGAGGCCCTGGCACAGTTTGCCCAGAGAAGCTGTGGCTGCCCCATCCCTGGAATTGTTCAAGGCAAGGCTGGATGGGGCTCTGAGCAACCTTGGAGATTTGAGAGTGTCCCTGCCATGTCAGGGGGTTGGAACAAGATGAGCTTTAAGGTGCAACCATTCTGTGGTTCTTCCTCTGGGTATTCAGGTCTCCATTTGTTCTGCCGCATAGAAACCAATTGTGAGAGTACTGTTCAATTTTTTCCCTGCTGAATTATCACGTGTTTTGATACATGTTGTTAACAGACTTGCCATTTTTTCACTTTTGAACTCCTTTCATTTTTTATGATTAGGAACAAGCCTCTACTTGCCATTTGCTTTGCTTTGGCATCTATTCTGTCTCCAAGTATCCTGTACAACTGAAGATGTTTTCCATTATCTCAGACCAGTGCTGTCAGGACTCATTTTCTAGACATTTTGCTAGCATCCCTTGCAATTCACAAGTTTCAGAATATCAGACCCAGATCACTTCCCATTTTCAATACTATGCAGTATACAATACATACATAGTTTCATCCTCTCCAAATCTTTGAAGTATGATTCTCTATTGCAAGAGCTATAAATGCTAGCTCTGCTTTCAAAGAATCATGGAGAAAACATACAACCAAAAAGAAATTCCACACACACTTGCTTATTTTGAATGGATTGCTTTTTGTGGCAATGTTTTATAGCTTTGATCTTTCAACAGATTATATATATGTAAAAACAGAGTAATAAAAATAACAGTGAACTAGTAATACATTTACAACTTTTATGGAAGGCTTTCATTGTTATGGATCATACAACATTTACAAGACAGCCCTATGTGGTCGTGGTGGTGTTTTTAACTGAATACATTGAAGTACAATGCTCTTTTTTCTGTTCATAAACTATAAGCCAAATTCAGAACCAGGCATATTATTATTATAATTATGAGTATACCACAATTTATATCTATTTAGAATTTCTGAAATTGAATTACTTTTTAATTACAATACATGCAATTCAGGCATAAGGAATTCAAGTATTATTAAACTCTCTGGGCTATAAAAATATATTAAACTCCATCCCTCTAGCAGCTACTGATGATCTGAGTCTAGCAAAGCAATACAGATTACTTTTCTTCCCAAATACCTTGGCAAGGCCACTTGTTTGAGAGTTGAAATGTAAATTACTTGCATTACAGCAGTATCCTCAGATTTTTTCATTTTGTCCATTAGTTCTCCCTCATTCCATCTGTGCTATTTTAGGACTGTGAAGTCTGAACTGATTGTTTTCATAAAAAGATATGTTAGGGCAGCACTGAGAAAACAATCTGGAAAGCGAATTTCTCTTAATACTACCAATATTAATCCTTCTTCACCATTCTTCACCCTTGCCCTACAGAACTCTGTATTTCCGAACACTTAATCTTCCTTGGCTCCCCATGGCCTCTGTTCCTCTAATCTCTCAGGGTCATTGCATTTCTGGCCTGGCCACATGTCCATTCTTGACCCATCTGGTTTTGTGTCACCAACAAATTTGATCATGGTTGAAACTGCATCAAAGGAATACCCAACAAAGAAGATGTGAAGCAGCTGCAGATCAAGACAGAAAGGCAATAGTTTACGGTTTCCGTCATGAAAAGAGTTTCTGTAAATGCAGCTCTCCAGAAAGAGCCAAACACTCTTGAGAACCAGTACAAATTTCACATGTATAACAGATGCAGCACACCAGCATGGCCTGTCATGAAATTTGTCTCCAGAAGGCAGGTATTGTGAGTGAGATCTTTCCCAAAGTCATGTCACTGAAAAGGGAACCAAGTGTTTCATTAAATGATAAACAATGTGATATCCCCTAAGAAGATAAAAACACATGCAAAAAAGTCAAACCAATACAAATATGCATTTATAATAAGTCAATCTTCTTTAAGCACCCTTTTCTTTTAAACAGATATTCCACTTCTTTCTCCCAAACCACAGGCCAGAGGGAAGTACTTCTGCAGCACAACTGATATGTCCCAAACCAACAATGGATTCAAGTTACTAAACTTCACAGATGTTTTTTTCCTAATTTTCTTTCAGCTGTATTTACAAGACAGCTGGTAATTAAATCACATCTATATATTCCCTATGGAGAATACATGAGTTATTTCAGAGGTCCTAGTTAGTGCTTGCAGCAAGTTAGCTCTGAAATCAAATAGGATAGCAACCAAAACTGCATATACTGTCTTACTCAGCATTTATTTCAAGACACTATTTTAAAAATAAATCTAGAAGACAGCAACAATTACTATACTAAATTGGCACAAAAATATTGCATAATCAGGATCTCTGGATCTGAAATGCAATAAAAGCTTACGTAGTGATTCAGTTCCTAGTATTGAATCCTTATTGTCATGCTCTGGCCCTAATCAATATCCAGGAAATTTTACTGGTGTAAATGGTTGACAGTGTTGATAATGATTTTATACTTATCTATCACATTTCCTTCAGAAAAATCCGCAGTATTTTACCAAAACCACACATATCTAATGGGAGAATCAGTTTGTACATCAGATACTCAAGTATTATTTAAGTGGATGCAGGTGACATAGTCCTGCTACAAAGCAACAGGTCTAAAATTCAGATAGCTACATGAAATGGAAGATTTCAAAAGACAATAAAATCCACAAAACTTAATTTGGATGAGACATCACATCAAAGATTTCACAGAGTAGGGAAATACAAACTGATGGCCACTTTAGGAAGTTTAGCAGAACCAGTGAGTAGTTCAATTTTTTTTTCTGTTGAATAAATTCTCTGCCCAATGCTACTACAAGATGCAGATGGTTTCAGGAAGTCTGTGGGAAGATGATCCCCACAATGTTTAATGAGACCAGCTTTGTTTTTCACACATACACTGTCACAGCTCTTCCTGAGCAAGGAAATACCAAACACAGCAGCAGCAGCAGCTAAACCTAAATACTAAGAACTTTGTCCCCCATCTGTCCCAACCACTGGCACCTCAGCCAATAGTTAGGATTCAGTTTTCCTTGTCTCTTTATCTCCCATTTTTAGATGTTTACATCCTAGAATAGATTCTAAAACTGGAAACTTAAGGATTTGTTAGTAACAGTAATAATGGCATTAAACTCTTAATATGGCCAGTCAAGTCCCTTGGGCATTTTAATGCAATACTCAGAAGCCTCCATACACAAACACCAAAATGTGCTGGCCCTGGAAACCAAACAGAAGTAAAGAAAAGGAATGCATGTTATCCATGTGCCCTTCCTTTGTTTTATCTGTTTTCCAGTCTATGCAGAAGAAAGACTTTTTGTGTTGAAGTGTTTCAAAAATAATACAGACATTAATTTTTTTTTAACTTGAAAACATTTTTATTTTTTCCCAATCCAGTCAGAAGTGAATAGTAAACATGGCCATTTTACAAACCTTTAAAAGCTGTTCTTTATTCCTGAAAGCAGTGTGTTTTCCAAATCCTAGGAACTATAGCTTGCTCAATTTGTCCACATCAGTTACATTTCATGGCTTTATGCAGCAAGGTGTGAGACAGACAATGTGCTCAACCACACAGCGTGCAAAAGAAATGCTTGAGAGAAGTGGGACTTCTCCAAAAGTAGAGATGAAAAAGTAAAAGCCTACAAAACAATTTCTAATGTTTTTTGATTATAAACAAAGACAACTCTGGAAGTCACCAGACAACGAGTGAGAAGATCTGGTACTTTGAAAGGAGAAGGGTGTGTGAGTATCATAAATCTGGTGCAGTCTATAGCAGTGATTGCACGCAGTAATAAGCATTGAGCACACTATTGATGAGTTTTATTCAGCTTAATATGGAAGGAAACCTCCTTTGAAACAATGCAAAATACTTGTCAGCTTTATAGTATTGGCAAAAACACAGCAATAATTAAAAGTCAAACAGAGCAAGGAAATGCAATTGCCAGGGACATCAGAGAAAATACACTGTTGTTATGCCTGGGAAGTTTGATCTGTGTCAAGCCTGGACATAACCAGAGGTGCTGGGGACTGTGCAGTGACAGCCAGAACTGGTGCAGGGTCACTGCAGCCTGTGAACTACAGGGGAAACACGGGCAGCCCCTCCTCCCCACAATAAATCCACTCAGATCAGAGTTTCATGAAGAATCCTTACCCTACCTGTGGCACCTTTCCTCAGTCCATGGGCTGATCACTGGACTCAGGTGCCCACTGCTAGAGGCCAATTCCTACAGTCTGCACACCTGATAGCCCGTGGCACACACAGCAAATATCCCCTCTGAAACACTGCTGTTCACTGCACTGCTGGAAACAACTGTTAAACCATGGTGCTTCTTCTCACTTAGATCCTGTAAGTGAATAAATTTAATTGCTCTCAGCCCCTTTATTAAATGGAGGACCTTGGCATCATAGGGTGTGTCTGTACAGTTCAAACATACATTGGCTAACTCATGTTTCAGACAGCTGCATTAGCACTTTGTTCTACTCAAATTTATTAGCCTTACGGAAAAGATGCAATTTTTTCGCCACAGCCTGTGCTTCAAGTCTGACTACAATTTCAGTTAGAGTTGAATAAACAATAATAGGATGCTATAGACCACTAAACTTTTTCCCAACACATTTTTTTAACGGAGAATTATTTTATTTAGACTCTAAATGGTAATAAACTTAGAAGTACACTCAGCAGTTGTAAAATTCATGCTGTTCTGCACTTGTAGAGGTACAAAAGGTCCCTTGTTTGCAGTACTATGCTGATCAATTCCTGTGGTAGAGCTGTTGATTCTCTGCATGAGTTTTCTCAGAAAATACATAGCCTTTTAAATACTGGCGCATGGAGTATTTATAAAGCATGTATTTTCCAAAGCTAGGCAAAGAAAGCGTATTGACTTTGATAATTTTTCAATGTTTGATTTAAACTTTGTAATTTAAATCAAACATTGAAAAATAATCAAAGATTTATACAACATATTTTTCAATTATGAAGGTGGGTTTTATAATTACAAGAATGACCAGTATTAGAGAGAACTATATTACAAACAGCATTTATAAACTGGAAATTTGAGGTACCTAAAAATACATATTTGGGATAAATACATTCAAATTTGCTTTAGCATATCAAAAATAATATTGTACTTCATCTGACTAAAACATCTTGAACTGAAGCAGCCATAGGAGAGCGGTCTTAATTTTCCTTTGGGTGTGTGCCAGCATAAAGCCAGGCAAGAGTGACTTCTAAGCCACAGTGTTTTCAGTGTGGTGGCATGAAAAGTGCAAACACTATCAATTAAACAAAGATGGGAATACTGATCTCCCAGAGCATCAGCTCTGGATCTAGCAGCTGCTTACTTTACAAATATGAGCAGCTTGTTCTGTTTCAGAGCCTTCTAACTTTCATAAACTAGATGGTTTTACAAACAGGACAAGATGTTTCTGAGGTTCTGGTAATGAAGGAAAATACATCTGCTATCTGATTGCTGAGCTATAAACTGAGTTTTCCACATAAATAACCTTTTCCATCTGCAGCATAAAATGTAGGTGAAAAACATAAGGCTACCAATTCTGCTCTGTAAAATTCAGGCATCACCTTTATGAATGAATTTCATACAAGGTCTCAGTTCTATTTGTTCCTGACAGAGCAGCATATAGCTTTTATACCCTAACTGGCTAAAGCTTGCTTGCTCTCCTGAAATGAATACCAATTTTAAGAGTCAGACAATGATCACAGCAGTGCTTAAAATACACACAAGATGCATGACAAGCATCACAAACAGGACACTGAAGTGCTCCATAAAAACCTGTCTTGTGTCTAAAAGGTTCTTTGAGATTTCACCAATATGAGACAGATCATGAAGAAAAGTATTGAGCAGCGGCACACATGTGTTACTATCAGATGAACTTTTATCAGTGTAAGAGCAAGGAGCATCCCATGCATTTTAAATAACAGCAGAGCTTTTGAAGTTCAAGAGCTGCCCACATGGAAACTCTCCTCTACTTGGAAGGAATTTTCTTACCTCTGCATGATGTAGCCTCCTTGTCACGTTGCTCAAAGCAAAGCAGCAGTAGTCATAATGCGAGAATAATTACCAAAAACAAGCCCTGCTTTGTGGAAGATACCTCCTAAGATTATCTGTCAGAGGCATCAGACTGCTGCATAAGAGCCTACATAAAAACTTTGAGAGCTTTTAATCCGTATTTTTCCTGACTCATGAAAAATAACATTTGGAATTAGATAGAAAGCCGAAAAAATATTTTTTCAAATGTTACAGAGCTTAGATGTAGCTCATAGAAGGCAAACACAATCCTCTTTCCTCACATAACTTACAGGAAGGTAATATCTGTGTCCCTTTTATGTGTGAATAAAGCAGGCACAACACACATACGGAATTCCAAAATGTGCCATTAATCAAAACATCTCAAAGTCACACAGACAAGGTGTATTTGCAACCTAGAAAACACAAAGCTGTATCATTGTTGAGAGTGGTTCTATCCTGCAGCTTGCTTGGGAAAGTTCCATGTGACCCTAGCAAAAAATTTTGCCCAAGGAGGGACTAAAAATCTGGTCCAGTGAAGCTGATTTTGATTCAACTCTGATGGAAAACAACTGGAGACTCAGTGGTAGCAGAGGGCCTACAGCACTCATAATGAGACCCTGATAATAGAATGTAAATGGTATCCTGTGACTAAAAGCAAGAGAAAACACTGCTGCAGTTAACTATGTAACATATTTGTCATAATTTAATGCTATGAATATGGGTTCTCCAGCTTAAAACAAATTCTTTCCAGATGAAGCAGCAAAATAATACAAAATGTATTTTGCTCTAGTGTTCCACCACACATGAACAGAAAAACAATGAGAAGCCAATTTCACAGTGGCTGATACTATCCTCACAAATAGAATATAATCTGTAATTAAAAGAAGTAATTGGCAAACTACTTAATTACTGAAAAATACTTTCTTCAAATAACAATGTGACCTGATGAAATAAACAGGTTTAAACATGCAAACATGCCTTTTCTCCCTCTACCAAGTGTCCTTAAGAGCTATTATTTAGCTTGCAAAACAGTTTCTACAATTTGACTGGTGTTGGTATAACCTGATTTCTCTTTAATGTATCGCCAAGTTTCCCATTAGCAGCCAACTGACAATGAGTGAAAACAACAAACAGAAAAACATTTATATTCCATTACACACCAGGAATGATTGTGTAAGAATATAACATAATACCAGAGTCTGTGGAATTCTGCCACATGAGAAAGCAAACTGGGCTTTTCCTTTTCTCCAACACCAAACAGAGGCACTACACATTCTCCTCCAGGAAGACATTGCCAGCTTTTAAGTTTTGGTACTCAGTGGAGCAGCTTTTTGATACGTATGAAGGAGAGTGAAAACAAACAGAGGATTTTCTGTTTGAAGATGTATTTTACACTACCTGAAGCTCTCTAGTTTAGAGTTTGACACATTTTAGTTTTTTTCACATGCAAGATGTTGTCTTCTTCCCTTCTACTTGTCTGCCTCATTCCAGATGTTACTTCTCTGAAATTGTATTTCAATTGATTATTCAACATTTACTTGTCACCAGCACAGAAAAGGAACTGCCAAAAATGCAGGTATTTAAATTCTAAGTACAGCATAAAAATTAATGCTGTATGACAGACATCACAGGATACATTCTCTGAACAACAAAAGCCAGATTTTCCTTATGAAGCAAATCCAACTTGGTGCTTCCATGTTTGTTTTATTAAATAAAACTGCAGCACGGCTGTCTATCTGAAGTACAATTCACTTTATTAACTCTAATAAAATGAATGGCCTCTGAATGCCAGATGTGAGATGGGACTGGTGCATCCTTGTTTCTTACCAATTCATGTCCTTGAGCTGAGTTCACTGTGAGGCACCAGATACAGACCAAAGAATTGATAGCAGGAAATAAACTGTGATATAGGTTAAAAGAGCAACACATTGCTTTGAGAATATTTAGCCTTATGACAGCAGCGCCTTTAAACATGTGCTGACCTAAAATCCTATGGTTTAAGGGCACCATTTTATTATATTACAAAGAGTTTTGGCTCTTCACAAATTGCACACTGCTGACCAGCTCTGTGAATAGAAATGTTCACACTTTTCCTGTACAATACAAACTGCTACCAGTAAAGGTTTTGAAAACTAACAGGAATTAAAAAGCAGTCTCACAGAACAGCCAACCCAGAGCACAGTCAGGAAATTAGGATACCTGCATTTTTTCCAATGGAAAAGAGCTATTTCTGGGGAAATGTCTGGAAGTTTACACAAATGAGCCTCCTAACATTCAGTAAACCTGCTGTTGAATGATTTATGTAAAGAAACTTTCCAATCAGTGAGGCCCAGAATTAGAGCTGTGTTTCTACCTTAACTTTCCCCGTCATGCACGTATTAGTCTGATTTTAACCACATCAGCAAAGTACAGCATTTCACAGAATATTCTGAGTTAGAAGGGACCCAAAAGCATCAAGTCTGATTCTTAAGTGAATGGCCAATACAGAGATCAAACCCACAACTTTGGGGGTGTTAACACCATGCTCTGACCAACTGAGCTTATCTCAGGGTCATTGGTTCATGGGAATGGCCTGAACTGTGTCAAGGCAGGGTTAGGTTGGGTATTAGAAGAAGGTTCTTTCCCTAGAGGGTGGCTGGGCACTGGAACAGGCTCCCCAGGGCAGTGGTCACAGCACCAAGCCTGACAGAACAAGAATTATCTGGACAACACTCTTGGGCACATGGTGGGGCTCCTGGGACTGCCCTGTGCAGGGTCAGCAGCTGGACTCAAGGATTCCTGTGGGCCCCTTCCAAGTCAGCAGATTCTGTGATTCTGTGGTATCACATCCTACAAAAATGGCTGAATGTAACTTCAAGCCCTTGGCTGAAAAGGAACTGTACAGGAGAGAAAAAGCTAAAGTCTTATGTTTCCTGACCTCCAAGTGGTGTGCCTGCCAAATACACATTAGCTCTGCTTTTACATTTAATATGAAAAAAGCTGGAGTCTTGTCAGCACCTATTCACTCAAGTATTAAAACAACTAAAGATAAAACAGTCAAGAGAATGAACTCAGCCACATCCTCTGCAAACCTCACAGCTTCTCATGGTGGTGTGGGATGCGAAGAGAAACAACCCGAGTGTTATAATGTGAAATAGATAAACACTTCACTTGACAACTAAAACGAGCATGATCCTCCACAGGAAATACCAGCACACCCCACACCTTTCGGGTGAACTCAATCATTTCAAACAAATCAGGGATGCTTCAAACCATACAGAAGAAATATGAACAGCAGGAGTCTCCCAGTGGTAAAAATACCTCAAAGAAACCTTTTCTTCCTCCCAAATACCCACTGTACAGCACTTTGGGCAGCTAGCCAAAACCTTGTCTCTAAGTAGCTGTAGAGTGATTTAGAAATGTATTTTAATACTTTTACCACTCTAAAAATCAACAAAATAATACATCTATTGCACCTTAATAATACACATCTGAGAAGTTAACACCGTTTAAAAACCTTTCTAGCTTTCCTGTTGTAGTATAATAAATCATTCCAAATATGCACAGTAATTTCTAGAATTTTATTAAAATACTTTGCTGCTATTGGATCATTTCACACAACAGAAAGTCATTACCCAGAATTAGAGCACTGCACTCAGCTACAATCTGTGGAAAAGCTGACTTGTAAAGTAATACTCTGAAATACCAACGTTTTCCGAGTTTGAACATTTTTCAAATATTAGAAACACCTTCAAAATTCTGAAAGGCACAAGGAAGGATAAGTGCTAAACCTTCATTCTCTCTGACATGCTCCTTGACAGTCTGATCTTGTTCAACCTGGAGCATTTTGGCTTAGGAACATAATGAATTGTCACCCTAATCTATTAGCAACACTTTGCCACAGAAGAACAACCTGCTCAGGAGACAGAGGAGCCATCTATCTCTTACAAGCACTTTGCACATCTCCCATTCTGACAGTTGCAGTGGGCAGCAGTTCTTCTTACCACAGTCCAGCTCCAGAATTATTTACTGCATTTCTCAAGCTGGCTAAAGACAGGAACTAGTCACTTTGAGTATTCTACAAGCCTGAATATTGACTCTCACAATGCAGTCCTTCAATTAGGAGGCATCACTGCTGAAGAGGAGCTAACTACTGGCTCTATTTTATTCTTTTTACAACAGAATAATTCATTCTGTAACTTGTAAATTACGTTTCTCCTCACAGTCAACACTAGATATTGTGTGCTTGCCCACATTACAGAAATCCGTTGGGTTATTTTTCTGGAGACCTGACTAGAAACAGCTCTAGAGAAAACACTGTCATTTGAGATAAATTCTGCCTCCTGTTAGGACTAGCTAGTAATTTATTGATTAAGTATTTAATTTTACTATGTCTATGTAGGATTAAACACGCATTCAAAACACTGAGTTAACTAAAAATAATTATTAAAATCAGTATATACATCCTGCATGACTCTGAAAGGTAAAACAGAATAAGGTTTCCTGTTTCCTTAGCCTGACAGTGTTGATATTGAGAAGATTCTTATGGTGGTGACATTTTCCTTTTTAAGACATGACCAAAAGTTTGCAGCATTTAAATCCCTGACTTAACGCAACAGAAAGGAGATAACTCTTTTTCATAATCTGAGGGATTTATAAGCTTACTTGCAATTAGCATAAATGAAAGCTACTATCAGACTGTGTAATTATTGCCCAGCAGTGCAATAGCTAGGCCCTAGAAGTGACAGCTCCACGAGTGCACCCATTCTCTGCCCTGTTAAGTGAGTGATTTAAAGCAGGTAAGAGCAATGCAGAGTGGCTGCCTGCAGTCATGTCACAACAAGTCACCTGCTTCCAGAAATATCCCTGTGACATCTGGTATACTCAAACACCAACACATTCTTAATAAATAAATAAACCCATAAAGATCAAGCAACACAGTTATTCGCCATTTGTGGCTATGCCATTAAGGATGTCTTTAATATATTGACAACCTCACCTTTGAGTCACCAGTTCAAACACAGCCCAAGAGGGTAATGACTGAGAGTACTTCCAAGGCTGCATGGGAAGCTACACACAACAAGCTGGGGAGAAAAGGAAATGTTCAGGGAGAACTGAGCCACAGAAATCGTTTTTGTAATCGACACGTTTGTTGGCACTTCCTTCAAGGAAGGGAAGGACTGAGCAGGGAATGAAAATGAATGAAAAATGAAATACTTTCCCTTTTCCAGGGCTACCTGAGCCTGTCCCCAGCAGCAGAGTTCCCTGCTCTGCTCTGCCAGAGTGGCCACGTGGGACTGACAACTCCAGTCTGCAGAGAGCTAAGGAAAGTGGTACCATTTTTCATCAAATAGGATAACTAAATTTATTCTCATTTATGCTTTTGAATCTTCCCACAGCTCTCAGAAAAAGGTCAAGGGCATGCAGATAAGATATTTTTAGCTATGCAGCCGAAACATTAAAATAACTAAATGCACCCCCAAGTCAGATTCAAATAGTTCTTTATTTACCAAATTTGAAAACACTGTATGCCTTTCTCTCTAAACATTAACACAGCTAGAGTTAATAAATTTACTTTCTACTCAAGCCAGAAAGAGCTGTCTAGGTATTTTTAAAATGTGCAGAAATTTAAAAAACCACCCAAACACATCATCAAACCCCGTGTACAACAATTCTCACAGCAATTTATAGGCAAAATTTATACACTAACACACCACATTTCTTTGCAAGTCTTCTTTAATTTTCTGTTGCAAAGATGGGATGCTTGGCAAGGAGAAAAGACATCTCACACATCAGCAGCCTTGGGGAATGCTTGCTTAGAAACACACAGTTTGACCTCTCAGAGGATCAAATCAGTTTACTTCATCAGGTCATGAGTGTTACCAACCACTGCAAGTTTGTGTCTCTATTTCACTGTTTAGGAGACTAAAATTAAGTCATAGATTATGAGAGAAAGAACTGACACCATTTCTCAGTCTGTATGGGTTGATTTTAAAGCTGTAACTTTCATGACTTTTTTTTTACAAGAACACTATAGGCACTTCTTACCCATGCAATCCTTTAAAGAAATCTGACAAGCAAATTCATCAATTTCTGATAGAATTTCAAATACAGCCTTCAATCACATCTTGTTTCATAACTGTGAATGTGGAGAAAATAAATGTCTGTCTGGGGCCTAATGGATAACATGATGTACAGTCCATGGCAATAGAAAATGAACAATAATAAAAATTATAATTTACCTTGCTGCCAGGCGCTGATCCTGCAGGTGTGAAGGAAAGCAAGTAAAGCTGCAGGGACTGGGTTTTGATCTGGTATTGTATTTAAATGTTCTGTAGCTGAGATTTAATTGCACTTAATCTGCTCAATAAAATCATCTTCACTATTATTAATATCTCAGACTTGTGTTATTATATAATCCTTACCTATTTTTTTATACAGACATTTTAATCTGCTGCTTAAATTTTCATTAATGCAAAGCCAGTGCTGTGGAGAATACATTTCCACTCTATTTGCAAGAGGCAAGAATTCTTTGGAACTACTACCAAATGCTAGTTACTTAACTTTGTTTATGGCCTTATGACAACAAACATCAGCAAAACTTAATCATTAGTCCTAAAAATATTCCATCTGGAAAAGAAGATGACTCTACAAAGTGCAGAGTAATTTGTAAACACAATGTGCTATCATCCACGTAGTCATATACAATATATGCGCTCATACATAACAGCTTTTGGATGGCTCCTTTCTTTCCTATTTCATTTCTAAATCTGAATAAATAATCTGCATGCCAACTAACCTAAATGATGAGTTATTTACCATTTCGTGAATCCTGAGATTCTCAATTATCTCACACAACTGCTAGCCATCAACTGCACTTAATTGCTTTTATGTCTCAAGTCCCCTGCATGTTTATTTATATCACTTGCATGACACACTAGATGTTTTAGGAGACCAGGATAAGATGAGATATGTCACAGTCTAATGCTTAGGGATATGACAAGAACAGTATTTGCTTTTTTAATCATAATTTTTCAAGGAAATCTAAGTAAATGAAATATCAGTCTCTATCTTGTCCACACCCTGCCGCTCCCAGTGATTCCTTAACTTACAGGACACACTTGAACAAATCTGGCAAAGGAATGAATATGAAGTTCTTACAAATTTTATGAAAAACCACAGTTTTATACTCAAGTACACATGACAAGACAAGTGTGCCTCAGGCAAGAGGGAGTGGGGACCCACAATAATTGAATCACAGGTGGAACACCCAGGCAACTGCAGCACGTGCTGCCCTGCAGAGCAGAGATGTGGGACAGAACCAAGGACCAGGGAAAGGGCAAAGGGAATGCATGGAGAGGGCACTGCACAGGGAGAGGAGACAGGAACTCTGTGTGAAGAGTGGGGCATCCAGGGGATGGAGGACTCTGGAAGGACACCAGGCTTTGCCAGTTCCATCACTCAGGAACAATTCCTTTTATCAAACAAACCACGTCTCAAACGCTTTACAGGGAGGGTGAGAGAACAATTTGGAGAATGCTGAGAAAAGCTGAGTTTAACACAAGTTTGCAGCAACACAGAAGATGTTGCTTCATCAGAAGTCATGGATGAGGGAAGACAGGGAGGCATTGGGGGAATAAAGAGCAGGAGAGCAGGGTGCAAAGCAAAGACATCAAACAGGAGAGTGAAGACAAACATGTCACAAAAGGAATGGGAGAAAGTGCAGCCAGATTTCTGAGGAGTATTGGAAGTGGAAAGCAGAGCCACTCCATGCTACAGACTAAGAACCCCCTGGAACCCCTGCAGGTGGAGGGGATTGGTGTGGGAGTTACACAAAGAGAGGAAAATCACAGTCAAGGAAGGAAAGGCAGCATATGGAAAAGGTACATCAAGGCAGGAACGAGCTGGGATTCTCAGCTCAGGGGAGCAGCAGTACAGGGAGTGCTTAACATGAGCCTGACTTCCAGGGCTAAAGCCAAAAAACACCTGCAGTGGGATGGAGGCTGTGGGGCTGGGGAGCAGGAAGAATCCTTGTGCTGTCTCCAGGGGAGGAGGAACAGGGGAACAGCCATTTCTGGGTTTGTTGAACTGAGCTTTAGTACTGAATTTAGGGTGCAGAATTTAAAAGGAAGAGCATGGAAGTTTTTAACACTTCTGAACCTCATCAGCTGCATGACAAAACATTAATGGGAAGATGCATTTTATGAACATCAGAAAGTGATAAAATCATATAACCACTGAATGCAGAAATTCATCTTTATTTATGGGTTTCTACTCAAATTGTTTGATACCTTCAAGTCTCTTTACAACCTATCATTTCTGCAAATTTCTATGCAGCAAGAGCTATCTCTTCCATTACACTTTGTGTCATGCCTCTCTCATGTTACCTTTCAAGCTGAGTGCAGATTGTACAGGACAATAGCCTGACACTTACAAAAATTGTCAAAGCATCATAGTAACTAAAGAACTGTTCCAAAAATAACTTGTGATAATGCTCTAACTATACTGACAGCATTATTGCTGCATTAGTTTCATCCATGAAAAATGCAAGAATATAAAAATACTGCCAAAAATTATATAAATAAATTACAGAATTACATTTCATGAACAAAACCAGTCACATTTCTAAAAATAAAAGCTGTAAACACACTCTTTTCTAAGGTTAAAACAATATAATGTGTATCTCAAAACAGGAAATATTAAGATACTTATCATAAATAAGTATCTGCCTTGAAATCCATAAATCATCATTCCATCACACACCAGCATTTTACTCTTAGCATTTTTAACATATCTGTCATATGCTGACAGATAGCACTGGCTCCTCCAAGACTGTCAGAGATATCCCTGAGAGTCAAATACAAATAGGGTTATTAAAAAAAAAAAAAAAAGAAGTTTAAAAATATCTTAAAATGAGCCAGTGTGCAGAATGCCTGCCATAAACTGCACCTTGCTGTGCCATCAAGAGACAGCTGCAGGATGCTGTTCTTTTGGTTTCACCAGGGAAAACTGCTTTCACACACAGCATTTTGGAAGCTCTGCAAGGAAGACTGCCATAGAAGTCTGCTGACTCACTGCAGTCCTCTCTTCCACCCTCCCACCACCTCTACCACTGAACCAGTGACAACAGCATGGTCACCACATGAACCAGGCAGCTGCTGCTCACTCTCACCAGGTCACACCTCCAGCTGCTCCATCAGCAGCCTCAGTGTGTCCCAGAACTCACCCCTGAGACACAGCAGTCTGTAGACACCTGACAAAACAGGGAACCCAGCCAGGTCTGCATGTCTAAGGTCCCCACCACCACATCCCTGGAATGGTGCTGCCTACCCCAACAGACAATCTGATTCTGCTCCCCTCCTCAGTGATCTGATCTCATAATCCCACCATCACCACTGGCACTCCCTCTGTTCTTTGCTCCTCTTTCAGAGAAATTCAGGTGCCACTTAAGCAAACCATAAAGCTGGCCTGTAATGGGAAGCAAGAATACAGAATTTTCTGCTCAGAAGCATATATACACATCAGTTTGTTTAATACCTGACCCACCACACCGTACCTGAGGCTTTCCTGCAGTGGCACAGATTAAGGGATGGCAGTCCCATTCTCCAAGGATGTGACTTTAGAAAATATGTGGTTCACTGCATATATTATACTTGGTAAAAAGTACCTGGTCAAGCTTTTTCAACCAGCTATGTCCCAACATTTCCCTTTGAGGCTTCAGGAAAATACTCCTCATCTCTGAGATTCCGTCAAGACTTTTAACTATTCCCACCTACTACTCTTGGCATTAAAGGAGAGGCTGAATATTCATGCATAAATGCTTTGTGTTGCATCATCAGATTCTTCCTCCTTCCATGGAATGGATTTCATCTTGTTTCCCAGGTTGAAACAGGTTGACAAAGCCTATCTAGACTACCAGGACAAACAGAAACACTACATTTGCACAAGGCTGTGCATTTTAAATACTTGAGGACTAAAGACCTGATCTTCTGTTTTCTAGCTCTTCAAAGAAATCAGTGAAAAGGATTCCAGTAAGGAAAGCAACATGAACTAAACTGAGAGTATATGCTCCTATTTTCAAGGCCTGCTGAAGGTAAAGTGCGTAGGCACTGCCTTTATAGCCAGTCAATCAGTTACTTCAGCAAGGTACTTAATTCCCCTCTCATAATCAGATCTGGCTTCAAGAAATGTAGAAAACAGGATATTCAAAGAGCTCCTGCAAGCCAACAGTCACCAAAGTGATTTTCTTTTGTGTGAAGTCCAATCTGATTATAAAAATGAAGTGGAAATCAGTAAGTGGTATCTATGCACCCTCGATAACTTGTTCTATGCCTGGAATCCAGCCTAGTTGTCTCTGCAAAGAAAATCTGCACTCAGAAATGTCAAACACAAACATTGTACATGCTTAGACTTATTTTTGTGAAACTATTTTCATTTTGTTAAATGCAGCTAAAATAGGTGCCTGGCATGTCTGTTTGTTTGTCTTCTTGTAAAGAGACACAAATTCTCACTGAGGAAAGATAGAGTTAGCCCAGATTTGTGTAAAACAACTATTAAATATTGGTTCAAGGGCTATTATTTTAATGTATTTCCTTATAAAGAAAAATATATTTGTGCATGTGGCAATCTAATGCAGGCTAAATAGAAAAAGTTTTTGCTTTTCTGTTACCAAAAGGCTTGACCTCACATCAGAAAACCAGAACTAAGCCAAAAAAAGAAAAATTACAACAGGAAACAGAATACACCATGATGAAATAATAAAATCTTGATATGTTATGCTTACTTGAGTGGGAACAGAATCAGATAGCAAGATTCCTATTAACTTAATGAGATCTAGTTTATTGTTTATGAACTCAGGTGCATCTAAAAGGTAACTAACAAAGTATCTTGGCTTTTTTGACTAAACAGCAATGATATGGGGGGTAAGCTCTAATAAAAGCATCACAGAGAGTTGACAGAAATCAACATTTTTAATATTTTTTAAATTAAACTGCCTTTCTAGAAAAGTGGCATCTCAAATAATCTTACAGAAATTTCATAAAAAGACAGTTTTAAATTAGAAAAATACATGGGATTTGAAATACATGCAGATTTAGGAACAGAAACAGGATTAGAGGCCTCAGGCAATAGGAACTGGAGATGTCATACAGTATTAATTCATGGAAGAAGCCACTAATTCACAAGCCACCAACCCCAAAAGGAAAAAGCAGTCAATTTCTTGGCTAGGAGAGAGGTTCTAACTTATCTTTTTGATAAACAATGTAAAAAAAGGCCATACATGAACTCTACAAATGAAAAATCATTTACAAGGTAGGAAAAAAAAAAGAAGTAAATAATAATTAAAGTGTCAGGGACTTGTTACCCAGAACACAGCTCTTATATCAGATCAATAATTACAAAAAATGAATAGGGAAATCCTCCAATCTTTATTAAAATAATTCGGGGGGTAATGAATTAATTTTGGGGAAATTAATTAACCGTGCTACAGCTTGCTCTAATTCTGCAGAACAGCAGGAAGAGAAGGTATGAGGATAAGCACACAGACAAGGAAGCTCTGTTTCTCTGAATCATGGAAATTTAGATTGAAAAGTTCCAACCTTCCCAGCCCACCTTTGCTGATGGGACCTTTCCCAAGGAAACACCAGAAGTTCATTCTCAGTGATGTCTCTACCCCATCCCTGAGAAGAAAAATATAATGGGGAGGGCACAGATATGTGCCATCAATACTCAGAGCAGGTTTTATGCTAGGGAGAGGGACTTATTCCCTTAAAAAAGTCTTTCTCAACCACAAAGAAGTCTTTCGTACACCGGATTCATTCCTTCCCCACAACTGACTTAGTAATTTGTGAATAAATTATACAAGATGCCTAAAAGACTTTGAATAACTCAAAAGTTAGAAAAACTACTGATCAATCTACTTTCCTGAGCAAGGGAGAGATCCTGGAGGGAGACCCAACGCCATCTTCATACATCCTAAAAGGGTGTAAGAGCCACCAGCACACACAAACTCACTCCTGAGCTCCCAGCATTGCTGACTTTTTAGTCTCAACCTTTTATATACAATCAAAAGCCACCTTACTGACCATAACTGTTTCTGTTTGCACTTACAGCTTATTCAGGGGGCAAATCAAACCTGGTAACTTCACGTGCTGCGTTCTAATGTGGAATGGTACACTCCAGTAAAAGCCAAACATGCTATGCTGCCTTGAAGCTTGGGTTTTAATTTAGAAGTTTACTGTAGCAAATTATATTTATATAAGGATGCTCTTTTCTAAATATAAGCTTCCACACACCTCCTACAACAGAAGATTCCCTGCAGTTTTAGATCAGGTAGCCTCTCATGAGAACAGCAGAATCAGGGAACACTCCCTTTGACATGCAATCACACGAGCCATTTTCTTTCTCTGATTTGTTAATGATGCAAAAGGCACTTTGCAAAAACAGTTTACTACACTAACAAGAAATACTGGCAAAATAATTAATTTCTACTAGTTCTGTGCTTTAGGAACTAGAAAAGAGGCCTAACTAGCAGCATATAACCAACCAATTCTCCACAGATTAACAGCAAACTCTCTATGTTTTAACAAATGTTCTGATCTCTGTAGCCTGTTCTTTTCAGATTATTTCTAAACATAATGGATGTAAAAGAAAGAAGATTCACAAAGCTGAACAATGGGATAATAAGTCTATGAACAACTAAGAAACTTAGAAGTGAATCCATGAGAGGAGAGAATTTTGTCACCCTAAATGCACTGATCTAAAAGAGCCAACTCTTTTTAACACTTAGTATTCCATTTACACCACTTCACAGACACAGCTTAAGGCATTTTATTCAGATATAGTGGTTCTCTTTTTTCTGTTGAAACGAATGAGACATTTCAGAAACATTACTTTGTTAAGTATTTCTACAGGTATGTGCAGCTACATTTTTTATGCAGCATATTTTCTTACAATGTGCCCAAGGTGACCACTATACTGTATCAGCTAATACCAAAATAATAACAGATCTTCCAGTTGCAAGGCTCAGTGTCAAATATTATACAAATTTAAGAGGCAAACCATTCTCCAGGTAGTAAAAAGCCACGGATAGCTTTAAGAAGTTACTAATTCAAGCATCTCTCCTTAATGTAGTGAGAAACTCACTTCTGAAATCCAGTCAACAGATTTTGCATTTACTGTAGTTATGACAGAAGTCAATGGCCTTAAAATGTTTTCACCTCTCAAAAGTTGCAAAGGTTGAAGCAAAAATGTCTGTTTAAGCAAAATCTTTACATCATAGTAACTAACCCAAATCTGTTACCCTCCAAAACAAACACACAAGTCTTCAGCAATTTGAAGAGGTGCTTAACAGGAAGAAATTCACACCCTTGAGGCAGAAGCACCACATCTGATATAGTAGCTAAAAAAAAATTTTCAAACACAGATATATGCCCAAAACAAAAAAGACAACCAGGAAGACTCAAAGTTAGTAACAGGTTTAGCCCTATATTCCTGATTTTTGTTCCAAATCAACATTAATGCCTGAATTAAAGAGAATGTGACATCCTGTCTCCATAGGGGAAGCAATTTTGAACATCTATCAGAACAGAATTACATCAGCTTTAACTAGTTTTAAAAACTGTCCTTCATTGGTCCGGCTTATGTGCACTACAAAAGACTTAACCTTGGCCAGTGACCTCCTCTCTCACATGCCACAGAAGAAAACTAGTGTGATTTTTCTATACTACCACAAAAATAAATACAGAAGGTGGCAAAAGCATTTAACTTGATACATACCAAGTCATACAGTACCACAGAATGGGTTTTGTGGTATGAAAGTGTTAATTTCCGCTTTTAATTACACACAACTAACTTTAATGAGAGTGAACACTGCAGCAACATCTATAAACACAATGTTCACATTAGCAGAACACCAGTTATTAAACCCTTGCCAACACTACTTCTACAGGGATTGTTTTGTTTGTTTGAATCAAATTTTACCAAGTTCTGCTCTGTTTTCAGAGCTCTGCAAAAAACCTGTAGGACTGAGCACCTTTAAGGAATGTATCATGCAATAGTAACCATGACAATAAGAAAAATGCTTTTGCTAATCTTTTTCACTCAGCTGACAATACTTTGAAATACTGGTGTTTTTCCACTGGATGACAACTTTTGTTTGTTGCTCACTATGAATTCTAGCCTCCCCCATCCTTAAAAACCTGAAACTTTTGACCAAGGGAGCACCAATTTGGGGTGCACTGGTACCATGGGATGAGTCCTAACAGCGGTAGGATGGACATCATCTGTTGGCAACTGTCTTACTTCATTCTTGCACTGCATAGGTGCATGAACATTACCTTTTGAAAGTAATTTTCTGCAAGTAAATGAGAAATCTAAAAAAAAAAAGCAAACAGCAGAAAGGCAGAATGCAGATGGGGTATTCCCTGGACATCATGGAACTGCTGAGGTAGGTTAGAATCTGGCCCCAGGCAGACTGATTGTGAACTTTAACAAAACAGCCTGAAACCCCTCTGCACTGATTTTGTCTTGATTTTATATTAAGTTGGAGTTTTAAGCAATAAAAAATAAAAGAAATAAAGATTCTTCAGATTTATCTTTGCTCTCTACTATTTCTCCAACAAGCTTGCTCACCAAATATGACAATGCTTTCACAAGATATATGAGATAAGGATCTGAAGTCACATATTGAAAAGTGACTAAAGGGACGATTTTCAAAGGCATTAAGATACCTAAAGATGCATTAAGCACTTAAAATTTTCAAAACTGCCGGGCCATCTAACGCCTATTTCAATCACTTAGTCTTTTTTGAAAATCCCAATGGGCAGCTATCTACATTTTATGTGTCTATATGCCTTTGAAAATCTGTACCATTAAATACTTAACAACCTAAGTCCCCCTGGCTTTTAATGGGACTTTGAGTCCTAAAAAGTGTAAGTACATCTGAAAATTGGTCAAGCCATTCTGGTCTTTTTTTCACTTTCGTTTAAAGAGGCATCTCCTAATGCTCATCTATAGCATGCCAGTTAAGTAGTGCTTCAGCACTGTCCAGCTTACACACTGTACTGTGCACATCTGATTTGTTCTATGGAGCTAAAAAAATAAAAATCTGGAGTATAGACTGCAAACTCAAAAAGCTTTTCTGAAGCTCTCAAAAAGAAACGAAATTCCAATCTGTAACCCCAGTGAATGCCCCCAAAAAACCATGTTTTCAGTAAATATGACCCCAAATGATTATAATTTAGGCTGATAAAGAACCAACATCATTGTTTAACACCCATGTAACATATTCAAAATACCAGAAAAAAGTTATGAAAAGCAGTCACACTGCAACAACAACATTAAAAAAAAAAAACCAAACAGAAAAAGGAGGAAGTTGTGAATAGGCTCTTTAAAAAGGCAACAGTTCCAGAAAATAAGCTTCAATTTTGAATTTTCTTTTTTAAAAGAACTGTATGAAACCATAAAGCATTCCCTTATGCAAACATTTGAAAGATGTATCTTCTGATCTCCTGTAAAGTCAATATGAGGTAACTTGCGCTGACCAAATTCCCAAAAAGGAACTGATTTGTAAATTGGGAACGCAGGGAATCAGATTGCCACCTACAGGAAAATTTAGCATTTATTGTCAACCATGACTCAAAAAGAATACAAATTGCCATCTTACCAAGCATCCTTTCACTTCAAAACCAATTAGTCTTTTCTTTTGTGCAACTATATCATGAGCTCTCTAAATCCAGGAAATCTTTTTATTTATGAGCGCCGCTTTCAAGTTCCATAATTCAATTACAGAATCACGTGTCAGTTAAAGAATTTTAAGTCTGCTTACCTGATACAATTGGTGCTAGCCTGAATATGTCTGATAGTCTGCTGTTAACTGGCTCATAAGGGGAATCTTCAAGTAAGTCATTCCCTAAGGACAAAAAATATTCGGATTTTTTTCTTACACAAGAATTCAGGATAAGATTTGTTTATTTTTACTCCATAACAGTGAAATGTACTCCCCTTTAATCCCTTTTAAAAGTTTATATGGCTACTTCTTCTCCAAGAATTACCTATTAAAACACCTAGATCTCTCCTTCCTTGGGTAAGGTCATAATTTGCAGAGGCAGCCTGTGACATCACAGGGACTGTCCCATCTCACGCCAGCAGGAGAGAAGCTGTAGCAAGGATGTTCCTCTTCATTCACCATAACAACAGAGCTCTTGTTTAGAGAAGCTCAACTAAAAGCCAAAAACTAGCATCTTTGGTATGAAACACTCTGAACAAGATGCTGTTGGAAGAGAAACTTTCTACAACACAGAAAATGTCCTTTATTATGTTTAGCAAAATAAAAATGTACGGACTTATTAAAACTTACAGATAAATGAACACAAAGGGATTATTTCCCTTTTTGCAGGAGCAACTTAAAAAAAAACCCACAAACCTAAATGGGGAGGGCACTGAAACCAGAGATTGCACCTTCACCTCCAGGGCCACAGCAAAACAGGGCTAAAAATGATGTCTCCCATATGAGAGCCTGACTGTTCTCAGTAGACTAAGAGAAATCTGCCTTATGAATATGAATGACAGAGGATTCCTGAATCAATCACTGTCATATCTCTTCTAACTGGCATATCTACAAGCTGTAGGAACAATAAACTTTGGAGTTTTTTTCTGCCTCAGCATGCCCAGAGAATACTGCTAGTAAATACAGGACAGGAAAAAATAAACTTCTATTTAAAACTATCTTCTCTTCATATTATATTTAAATATCAGCAAAAAAGGCCAACAAACTAGTTCCAGCGTCTCGTGGTCTCGTTAGGTGAGTCCTAATTAAGGAATTTTAATATTATTAGGAAAATATCTTCAAATGACTGTTTTTGTGGCTCCTGCACATGCTCGTGCCCCTGTCTTTTGACCGTGGTTTGGAAAGGTCAGCTGGGTCCCCTGGAGGAAACTCCGGCTGCGGATCTCCCAGCCCGGGAGCGGAGCCGCAGCTGTGCCGGGGCGGGCGGAGGCTCCTGGGGCAGCAGCTGCCAGCGAGCTGCGGGTCAGAGCCGCAAACCCGCACCCTGCGCTTCGCCACGTACCCTGCAAGCTCTGGTACATGCTCCAGTAAATGCGCAGGCAATTCTTCTCCTTCTTCATGCCCCTCTTGCAGCGGCAGTTGTACAGGGATTTCTGCTTGAGAGCCTCCATGGCGCTTCTGCATTCGTCCTTCGCCTCCAGGCCCGTGGCCCGGCTGAAGTTGCTCTCTTTGCCGGCTACACACTGCCTCAGTGTCCTGAATTTAGTACTACAGCTCTGCTCCTTCAGACACTGATCGCTGGCTTTCACGCAGTCCAGGCGGTCCCCTCCAGGCAGCGCGCTCACTTCTGCAGACAAAAGTACATCTATGGAGAGGAGACACAAACCAACACGCGCTCTTTGAGGGACGAGCGTGGCTTCAACCCGAGCTCCAGAGAAGCACCCGGGAAGCACGGGGCACCTCCTGACGCTGCACATGCAGCCAACCCCCGGGGCAGCACCTTGCAAACCTCCTGGCTTCATGCTACGGCTTAGGGAAAAAGCACACAGGGTTTCCATGGGCTTAGATCCACTTTCTGGGGAGTCCAAGGAAACAGTATTTTTAACCCTGATGGCTGATTTATGAGGAAACACTAAAAGGAAAGAAAACCCAGAGGGGTTAATGTGCCTGGTAAAACAAGCATTTGGTATTCCATAGACCATTCACCACTTTGATGACACACATCAGCTTTCCATTCCAGGATTTAACTGAAGGGTTAAAAATTTAGCCTTACTTTCCACAAGAGCTTTGCCGTAAATTCACTCACATCCAGGAACAACCCGCTCAGAGAGATAAGTATCCTCACTGATTGATATTAGACTGTCTTTGCGTCAGTCACTTTTTAAAGGCTGTACACATTTTTGCTTACTCTGTATGTATAAAGGGAGAATTTGTTACTTTCCCCCTCCCCACTTCTCTCCACGTATGATGCTTTTGCAGGAGAACAAAGCAAATTGCATTAACTCTCTCCTCTCCATCATGCCCCCGTCATGCTCCCCCAGACACAGGCGGATGGAAACACAAACCTCTCCTGTGGAAAGGAAACCAGTTTGGGCTGCAAACCACTACCAGTCGGGCACGCTGCCAGGTTCAGGTGAAGATGTAATCCTTCAGCTGGTCTTGTCATCCCCCACTCTCCCCAGGCAGCCTTATTTTATTTAAATGAAAAGTTTCCCTGTAACTTGCGAGAACCCAATTTAACAAGAGGCTAGACAGGCAAGTACCGAAGTCTGTAACCTGATAGAGCTTTAAATGTAGACCAGGCAAACTGATGTGAGGCAGAGCCATAAAAACTACTGGAAACTTCACTGTTCTGCCTAAACAATAGACTGACAACCATCAGGCTCCCGGTCCCATAAACCCTATTCTTTGCTCTATGGAGCGATGTGCAGACCGAAATCAGGCACCGGCAACTTACCCACTAAGGGCAAAGCGAAGTACAAGAGAACGACAAACATCTTGCTGTCTTCGGATGGTTTCCCCAAACGACTTGATGTGTCACAACAAAGATGATCAGCATGTAGATATTCCAATATCGCCGCGGTCTAAAGGCTCCAAGTTCAGATCCATTGAANCACCAAACAAAAAAACCCCACAACCCCCTCTCCTCTTCACCGCTACCACTACCGGCGGTAGGAGCAGCGACGCAAACGCTGAGCTTTTCCCTCAGATTTCAGGTCTGAGCAACCTGCAGGCACAAGCACTGACTCCAGTGCGGGAGCGAGAGGCGCACGCACGGGTCTGTGTGTGTGTGTGTG
>VWYI01046911.1:0-30637 GCA_013399455.1 Anthoscopus minutus | reverse complement strand
GGCGGCCGCGTCCTCCCCCTCCCGGACCCGCGGCCTCCCCCTGTCGGCCCCGCCGCCCGCAGGGGAAGCCCGGGGTGTCCCGCAGCGGCCCCAGGGCGGCGGGAGCACCGCCCGTCCTTCCCCGCAGCCCCCGCTGGGCCGGCGGGCCCCGCATCCCTGCGGTGCGCGGTGCGGTCCAGCCCTCGGCCGGGGCCGAGCGCAGTGTATCAGCTTCTACTTGGCTTCTGAATAAGCGAAGAGAACATATGTCCCATATTCGTGGCAGATGGTTCAAACAGAGAACTCTTTAGTGGTTTTCCCACAGTTGCTACTATGTACCGCTCCCCTGAAACCCAACGAAATGCAATTAGCCTAAAATAGAGTCAGCTTCCAGATTTCCTTATTTTTATATGTGCAAAATTTGATTCAGGTGTTTTTATGTTCTGGCTGCAACCAAATGTGTTGTTTTGGTTTGGTTTTTTTCTATTTTTAAAAGAAACCAGCATATATGTTCTTTGGCAGTTTTGTCAACAAGCTATTTGGCCCATTTGACTCAAGGAATTTTCTTCTCCTTGCAATAAATTTTCCCTAAAGGACTTTGAATCGCCTCATGAGATAGGAGATGATCAGGCTGGCCACTTTTACAGCAAAAACTGGATGGCAGATGGAGCTAAACTGTTGTAAGGTACTTCAAAACACTTATTTAAAAGCTTAGCATATGCCATAATATACAGAGTACAACATTCATAGAACCCAAATGGAAAGGGCTTATTTTTGTTTGCTTTGCTCTTTGGGGTTTTTTCCCCTCCTCTTGCCACTTTTTCTTAACAGATGGATTTGCATTTGCATTTGATACGAAAAAAAGAACCCGAAACCCAGGACCCACAACAAAAATAAACAAAATCCAACAGAACCCGAAAAAACCTATGTCAAGTACTGGTTCTGTCAGTGAAATTGCAATATTGATATCAAGTTGCAACTGATTAAGTCACAGGTTTTGTAGTTTGGTTGTTTAATGTGAAGAGGCATACACTATTATACGGTCACGAAGTCTATTATCTCCTGCACGTACAAGGATGTAATTGGAGGAACAAAGACAATAACCAGATTTCTGGATTATTTCAGGATAATTAGAAGGTGCTAAGTTGGTGATAGCATTGACGATTCAAGACAGCTTCAGCTTTTCAAACAGCTGGTATTTAATGAAACATGTTGGTCTTCCAAACACTTCAATAGAAATTGAGCTGGGTGATACAGAGAGATGATTATTTCTTCACTGGTAATTTTGACATCATTATGGCACACGTTAAGCCCTGTATAGAAGTTATCTGTGTATCTAACACAAAGGTAGCATAATTTTCCTGTCATTTAGAAGCCAAAGTCAAGAATAGCTACAACATTCACAGCAAAGGATAGCAGCTGAAAATCAGACTGAAATCCAGGCCACTTTTTACAAAACCATTCATGCATTAATGTCCTGAATACATACACAGGCACATACATATACACACTAGTTGTTTGGCGTTTTAAAAAGCAACACGTTGTAAATCTTTACATTCATAACTACTTTTGCTGTTTTAAACCACAACTTTTGTAGGGTGTTTACTGTTAGAGTAAAACTGAAATGGCATTTTAAGTGTTAAAAGTTTAATAAAATGTCACTGACAGTTCAAAAATAACAAAACAAAACAGCTGGAAAACATGCATCCAAAAATTCTGAATACTATCTAAACACTCCTCTTGGCAGTATTTTGACTCATCTCTGGAAAACTACCACCCAAAGTGAAAAAAGGCTAAAAGGTTTCAATAAAAAAAAAAAGGTTAAAATGCAACCATGTTTGAAAGTCAAGATCCAAGAAGAAAGTCCATGCTACACAGAGCTGCTCAGAATATCCAACTGCTACCCCAGGACAGTCGGTGAGAGAATGCTCCTTATGAACCACAAGGATGTTTTTCCATAGAAGAATTCTTTTTTTTTTCTTTTTCATAGATGGAATTATTTATAAATTTCTGTTGCAGACAAAACCCCATAAGCCACTTTGTCACTGGAGTCATAATCCTTTGGGTCTTTGCACAGTGTTTTCCAACTGCCTTTTACTTGCCCTGGGGTAAAATTAAGTCATTGAATGTTTTGCTGTTGACTTCAGTCAAACCAAGCTCTGCCTTGCAATTTGTATCTGTCAGTCACTCAACTCATGAGTCTCTTCAGATAAAAGAAAAATGAAAGACTGCCACAAAGTACTCAATGCAAATATTTTAAAGATATTTAAGCTTTTTAAAATATTCTGTTGGTCAAGTTTCAGAACAATTAACATAACAACATAGATAAGATGCAGCTGGTGAGGACAAACACTTCATTATAGGAAGGATGACCACACAATCATCACTGGATTATTGTTTAAAGGCCATTACAGTATAAATAATGTGGAAGGCAGAACCAGCTACTTCAAGCTACTTGATGCCAGCATTAACTGCCAGTACTTCAGCCTTTAGGTAGTTGTAGTTACTGGTTTCTTTCCAGTTGGAGGCTGTTAGACAATAGCTGGTTTTCTTTCATCGGAAACTTTTCACAGACAAAGTAATGTAGATAGTGGGATTATCTGACACCAAAACTTCAGTAAAATTAGTGCTTCCAAGCCTTTTCCTTCCAAGTAGGTTGAGGTAAGTGCAACTCCTAACACTGGACAGTTTTAAGCTTCCTGTCACCTTGCAGCCTGGGCCCAAATGCTCTGAATGCAGCTACAGCATCAAGCAACAGCAGCCTGTCTCCATCCAGGCCATCTGCTCCTGGAGACCAGGCATACACAGTGAGCAAAATCAGAGCTTTCTGCATCAGTCCTGCTGATGTCCTTCTGCCTCCTCTGCATGTAAACTAATGACAGCAAACTCTTAGGAGGTGTCAGGTGCAGAGATGCATCCCTCAAAAGCAGTGGATGCTGTTCTGCAGGCAGTTCTGCTTGCAAAGGGTGCAGTGTTGGAGCACTGCCTTGAGTTGGTCTGGCCGGCAGCAGCACAGATTCATGTACACAGACAATGTACCCCCGAGCTGACAAGGAGGCTGAATTAATCCATTGCCTGGCCCAGGGTTAGTCTGCAGATTCCCTTTGCCATCTCTGCCACAGATGTCCTTTTAAAGACTGAACCCTGCAAGAAGGGCATTGAAGTTGGAGCCACTGAGCCCAGGGAATGTTACACAGTATTATCTGCAATGCCGCTAGGTATGTGAAGAGAAAGTATGCTGAGAATAAGAATAGTGCCATGAACTTTAAATACAATTCTTAGGGGAGTGAAGAGGTGAAGCAAAGCTAAAGCTGAACTAATGAGTCAGATCTAGCAGGTGGGGGAGAGCAAGCAAGTGATGGGAAAAAGTCTGTGTGCCACGGGAGCACAAAAAGTAGTGTTTACACAGGAGGCTTTCTTCAATAATGAGAAAGGGAGAATAGAGAAGTTAGAGAATTACTAGGGACTGGGGGAACAGTCTGAACTGCATTTTTTGTCTTACATTTATCTGCTTACCATGAAGTCAAAGAGCCTTTTGGTGGGAATAAGGCAAGAAGGATTTGCTCAAGGCATTAAAGTTTTGTAAAGGGCAGATTAAATAACAGCGCTCCAAAAATCAATTTTGAGGGGCTTATGAAGCCTTGAATGGGCTTTTGCAGCACAAAAGCAAGATTGAGTTTTTACTGAACCTGTCATTTATTTGGGTTTAGAGCTTTCAGTAAGTATCAGAAAAAACATAAAACAAAAGCAAAGTACGCAATGAGCATTCGCACAGCAATCAAATAAAAAACATGTGGAGGTGCAATCCAGATTACTGAGTGATTTAATTGATGCAAAAGTATAAGAAAAGAAAGTCACCGTTTCACATCTGCCACCTCACCCCCTCTCCTTGCACTTTAACCAGACCTGGTAGAGAATTCCCACAGCTCTTCTTGGCCAGGAAGTTTATCCTAAACTCTTGTGTCCCTGTCCTCACCGCAGGTTGTGCTGATATACTATCAAACCACCTAGAAGGAGGAAAGAAAAAGAAGAAAGAAAAGGAAAAAAAAAAAGTAAAGCTACAAAATTCAGTAGAATAGATAAACACTAAAAGAGTACAATGCAAGTCAGAGTTTGTTGTTAAGAAACACAACGTACTGGTTACCCCTAAAAACATGAAAACGCTGACGGAACTGCAGCTACTTGTGAAGGTCTGAAACTTAGAGAAATTATTCCGTTTAACTTTAAGTAGTGATATAAAGGCATAGACTGATACTTGCCCAAATTGGTAAGAAAAGGGTTGTTGGGAGAGGCCGATCCCCGGATCCCTGGATTTAGGGCTTTTTGCTTTAAAAATGGGGTAATGCCGCCCCCTAGCCGCTGGTAGGGACAGTGCAGGCTAACGTGGGAAAGGATTCCTGCTTCCACACAAAACAAGGCGCGGAATTCCATGGCACAAGAGGATCCAGCAGCACAGAGACTCGATGTAGCACAGTTTAGTAAAAGTATGAAGGATTACCAAAAAATGAAATATCATCTGTTAAGCAGTAGTAATTCAGGTGCCCAGGGAATCTGGAGCAGTACAATTCAGATGCTACAACAGCATCATTTGAAACTTCAGCTTCCAGATCAGTTGGTCACAGCACGGTGCTTCTAAGGCCAGAGCTCTGGGTTTGATCTCCATATGGACCATTTATTTAAGAGCTGACTCAATGATCCTTCTGAGTCCCTTCCAACTCAGAATATTCTGTGTGATTCTGTGAAATATGCCAGGCAGCATCAACCTTTAGCATCCCCTGGGCATTAACAACCAATGTTGTTCAACCAAGGCCAGTTTGGTTTGGTAACTTGAAACCTTCCTGTTGTCTTTAAAATTTCAGTGATTACCAGCAGCATGGTCTTGTGTAATCCATTTGATTCTGAACCACAGGATAGGAAACCCTACTTTATACTACATAAAAAATATTTACATTAATGAACCTCATTGTTTCTGCAGAAAAACTAGAGCTAGGAAATTACTTATTCTAATTGTCTATTGCTGTAAGAATATAGCATCCACATTGCTTTAAAAACATAACTGCATGAGCAGTTCAGACCATTGAAATCAGATTATTTATCTGAGAAAATCCATGTTAAAATGAGAATGTTGGTATCTTGTATTTGCATACTGCTTCACTCACACATAGATCCATTTCCTTCCTCTTTTTAATTGCAAGTGATGAAAATTCTGTGCATAGAATGGTGCGTAAAGGTGGTGAGATTTTCTGTTCAAACAGGCACAGCTCTAGTGATGGGTGTTCAGTTTTCACTGTTCACGCCACACCACACACACACACACACACTTACAAAGCAAAGCATGTTAAATCAGAGAGGAACATTTTGCTTTCACTTACTGTACATATCCTTCTTCTAAATTTTGGGACCAAATCTGCCTTGACACCTGCCCTGTGTAGAGAAGTCAAAAAAGATGTATGGAGGTTAAAATCATTTTAGAATTTAGTGACCAAAGGCAAAATTATCAGCTTAGATTTTCAAAGTCGTATTTTCTGTACATTTGCTAGAATAACTGTGATGAGTGAAATAAATTTTTCTTCTGATGGTATCACCAAAATTGTGATTTTATTGGGAGGTTCTTAAAAGGTTAGAGACTCTGTCAGTGTTAATTTCTGCAATCTGTTTCATCAGTCTTCCTCTGAGGTAAGAAATTTTGGGGACAAAAAGTCACAAGACATTTATATTGGAGGTGAAAGGATATCAACGAAAAATGGAAGTGGAAGAAACTAGTGTTGTGAGTGCCTTGAGAGAAACCAAAACAGACTATTCTCAGATACCTGTAATCAGCTGCAGGTCACAGTATCTCTAGCAAAGGGTCAGCAATATTGGGGGGTTTATTGTTTGCTTTGTGGGTTTTCTTGTGGAGAAGGTGGGGGGGGTTTGTGCCTTGTGGGGATTTTAGGAGGGATTGTGTATTTTATAAGTTGGTTTTTTTTTTTTTGGCTTGTGATGGATTTTTTTTTTGTTTGGGGAGAGGTATTTGTTGGTTTGTTTACACAATTTTAAGAATAGCTGCAAAAACTTCAGAAAAAATAAAAAAACAGATCAGAATCTGAACTCAGAGGTCTAGTCATAAAGGTATTCAATAAATATGGGATAAAAAGGCAGTATTTCTTGAATTAGCAACGTTTCCTTAATCAACTCAAAGGAGGGGTTTTTTAATATCGTTTAGGAAGAACCTTATGATGAGATAATTCTCCTTCAATCCAATTGATTATCAGATAGAAACAGTGTTGAAAATCAAGACCTGGCTGTTCTTTTAAAATACCCCATAATCCCATTAGTTGGTTTCTCTGCTACTGCTGCAGAATTCTGAGGGAGCGGTGCACACCAAAGCAGTGTACATGATAGGCCACTCTGAAAGCCAGAGTCCCAACTGATGGTATTTGCAGTTTCTTCCCTTTTCTGTGAGTATTCATCAGCTACAGCTCTGTCTGTTCAGGAAGTTTCCCTGGTTTAATCATGTGATGCACAGTTAAATCTACAGCACTTGTTTAAGATGGATGGAGTTATCTGCTGGCAAAACCAGTAAAGGAAGTTTTTTCATGTCTGCATCTGTCCTGCAGCTTCAACGGCAGGCATAATTCATGTGAAAAACAACAATGCAGACTTTTAAACTTGATCCTGAAAGTTAAAATTTTTTTAAGTTACATTTACATGTAACTGTATGCTGAATATCCCAGAATAAAGTGTATCCTAACTCAGCAGTAAGAGTAACCACATGTGAAAGACTCCACACTCTGTCTGTCCCTCTGTGAGGGATATGGATATGGATATGGATATGGATATGGATATGGATATGGATATGGATATGGATATGGATATGGATATGGATATGGATATGGATATGGATATGGAATTACTGTTTTCTCCACACCAAATCCATCCCTGAGAAACACTTTTAAAAGCCATACTTCTGAACTCAGCAATGGCTGTAGACATGAGCAGTTCAGCTGTATAACTTATTTTATAAATGGCAAAAAGACTAGGAATCTTCAGCCCCAAGTAAGGAAAGGAAGTAAGTTTCTGATGAACTCATTTTCATAGGAATTTCTGAGTTATTAATTTATGAAAGAAGAAAAAACTGTTTGCAGACAAAATGTTAAGATAAAATGTATGGACTTTATAGTAAATTTAAAGCTGTAACAAATTACCTATATGCTTACAGTGTGACCCCTCCAATTTTCTGACTTGTTTAATTATCCAGTAGGACATTATTTATAACAAAATAATGCAAACTTGTTTAAACATGTACAATGATGGCACCTTGCCAGTATGAAATGTAAGCATGATGTTCACAGAATTGCAAAAATCCAGAGCAAGTGAGATTAATATCATGGTTTCTGAATTTGATTATATTATAATCTGTATGACTAGAGCTATTCAGAGGCTTTCTTGCTTTTTTTTCTTGAATTCTTCTAATTCTTAAAATGTTTTCAATATGGAAGAAAAGTTTAAGCTAATACTTATCACTATCTGCAAGTTCCATGTCATTGCCAAAATACTGCTATTTTTTGGATTTTCCCTTTTTTTGCAGAGCTTCAATAAAGATTCGGTTAATATTGCAAATATTAAAATTATATTCTTTCTATAATTTAAAATAATATTATTCAACACGTTTATGTGCTTTGTGATACTTGTCCATACCTACTTTTAATCTACTGTAAACAGATTGCATTAAAGTGATATTCCAACCCTAAAGTAAAAATAGCACAAATTTCAGAATTATTGATTTCTCACAGTGCTTGCAGGCATTAAGCAACACTATTTCACACATTTACAATAGCTCACTTCAGCACAGAGACACTGTATTGAAGAAAAGCTGAAAATGTACTGACTGCCCAGTCAATATTAATTTCAAACTGAGGTTTAGATCTTTGCTAAAAGTGAAAAAAATATTAATTTTTAAAACTCCTTTTATCCCATGGGATACCCTCTTCCTCAACCCAAATCACCATATTCTTACCATATTTCATGTCTCAATCCAACACTTTTGCAGAGAAACCCAGTATCTTGGTAATTACTATGAGCAGTGAAATATTGTACTGACTCCTTGGAGTTAGACATAGTAGGGCTTGCTTTCCATCTTGTGGGTGGATTTATAAATTCAGCCCTACTCAGGTTTCCAAGAGGGACCTTGAAAGGCAGGTGACCAAACACTTTGCTGCTCCATCTGAGGTGATGTGGGACACCAGTGCAGTGTGCAAGTAAAATCACACGAAGGTAAGGGACTTCCTGCCAACAGAGGCTGGTGTCTGCTTAGCAGCAGGACTTTTCTGATATCAGGAAACTAAGGCTTGAAAGCACTGATGTTTATATTTATTCCTGTGGATTAAAAGGAGAATAGATGTTTGATGACAATAACTTAGAGCAGTGAAGAGGCTGGGGCATTAGGAGAGGAAAATTATGGTATCTAAAATGTTTAAAATGAAATTGCCGTTAAAAATCCTGTGTTTCTGACCAAAACTTAAAACTAGCCAGCTTAAAATGACCATCCTGGTTTTGGCCATGTAGAGTTAGTAGCTGTTACAGTGCTGAGTTTGGATTTAGGGTGAAAATAACATTTATAACACACTGATGTTTAGTTGTTGCTGAGCAGTGCTTACACCATACAAGGACTTCTTTTCTCCACCCCATCAGCGAGGAGGCTGGGGGTGCACAAGAAGCTGGGAGGGGTCAGAGCCAGGACAGCTGACCCCAACTGAGCACAGGGGTATTCTGAGCTCATCATGCTCAGCATACAAATTTGGGGGATAGCTGGCTGGGGACTGCTGCTCAGGAACAGGCTGGGCAGCAAGGAATTGCTTTTCACTTGCATCATTTGCATTTTCACAGGGTTATTTCTCTCTTTTTGTTATTTTCCTTTTCATTCCAATTTATTATTCTGATTTTAGTTGTTAAACTGTTGTTTTCTCAACCCACACTTTTCTTACTCTTACCATTCCAATTCTCTCATCCAAGAGACTGAAGAAGGCAGGGGGGCTGAGGAAGCAGCTGTGTCGTGCTCTAGTTGCTGCTAGGGTTAAACCACAACAATGACTCAACAAAAGCTTTCAGTTTAAATTTAATCTCACAAGTTATTAGGGAAAAAAAAAAGAAGCTAATTTCAGATGGATTTATGTATCAAAGATGATAATGAAAGGAGTTTAGCTTTATTTTACTGCTGCTCCAGATGGTACCCAAAAGGGATTGAAAAGCATGGGAGAAACCATTCTCTGTCTGTGACAGGTTAGAATTTGCAAAGTTCCGTATTCCAGGCAATTGCCAACTATTTCTTTCAAGATTCCATGGCTTGTAACTCTGGACTCCTCAGAGACAAAGTATGAAGAACAAAGGAAAACTAATTTGGTGGTTTTGCTGTTTGCATCAGTAGCAGACAACTAAGCATTTGCTTAATTCAGAGAAAATGACGCAAGAGGATTTTGGAGGACTGGCAGATTAAGAGACATGAATTTTCTACAGATGTCTCAGGCCATCTCTTCACTGAAAGATAACTTACCTTTCAGTGAAGATTTAGATATAACAGTAATATTTGTAATACCTTTATAAGATGTTCATAATTTGTCTTAAAAGATAATTTCTCAAAACAAGACACAAAAAACAGATATAGAATTGATTTGGCCTGACTTATGAATCTGCTATTTTCTTTGACAAGAAACAGAAGGTGAACAGAGTGAATACCAGTAGATTACACTGTCATTTAGTAACCTGTGCTTTAAAAAAAGCAAAATAAAACCCCTCTTCAACTTCACAGACTGCAAGAGATAAACCTCATCTCAACTGACACCACTGTAGAGGTTATGAAAACTAAACTCCACTATTTCAAAGAACATTTATTCAGAATTCAAGAAGCAGTATGAAGATAAACCAAGTCTCTTTTTTTATTATTAACAGGAAAGATGTCAGCCTAACCACCAGAAGCATAGATATGGATACCAATAATTCACACTGAATTACTCAGTAGATTTTTTTATACAATTATGTCCTATGTGGCCTACAGTTTGAGGATCCATATTTGTATAAAAAGCAATCTTTAGAATTATATGTTATAAATACAGTACGTTTAAACCCCATCTGATTGTATCCACTTAACTATGACAGGTGAGTTAGGAGCCTAATTGCCATAGACTCCCTACACATTTAATGAGATAAAGCACTACCACTTTTCAAGCATTTCTTTCCAGGAAGCAGTTGTCAAGGAACCAAAATAGGTAGAGAAACAGTGTGTAAATGGATTTTATAAAGTCTGAAGAATCTCTATCATTTAATAAGATGAAGCATCTATAAATGTATTTGTTTAAAACCTAAGATAGAAAGTCCTTAGAATCCAAGTTAACAAAGTTTGATATCCTTTAAAATGATTCCTGGATTCTTTGAGCTAGAATCATCAATTAAAGGACTTTTCCTGCTGCAAGGTCTCAGGAATTTCTGGTTCACAAAACTGATCAGTTTTTTAGTTTTCTAACTTACCAATACTTATGAAGTATCCTTAACTGGCTCTTACTCAGCTTCATGCTACCTCAACAAAAGTAAAATTTTCCTATTCAGAGGAAACTCCTAAAAAATCTGAAAAAGCAAACATTGATCAAGCATGCTATGTACTGAAATAATCTCCTACATTATACTCTTGCCTACTCATACATCAGGAGAAGTTTGAAAAACACTGGAGGACGGTAGAAGACAGTAAAGTCATGAGAATTCTTAATCAGTCACATCTTGGCAGTCTGCAAGAACAGGGGCTTCACAAGGAAAAAGCTCATATGCCTTTTTAGACAGTTTATGTTAGAGAGGAACACAATATCCTCCATAACCCCAACCACTATGACTTGGAGAAGAAATACTTCCTAATCTCAATCAGGTGATCAGTTTAACCCTGAGCAAATAGGTAGGTTAAATCCAGGTAACGCCTGACATCCTAAAAAATTGCTCTATTTTTGCCTGCTTCTAATCTTACCATTTAAGAAAGGGTAGTCCCCCTCTCCTATTTCTTGCACCAAGAAGTAACATAATTATCCCAGGGAATGCAGAATAGAAGGGCTGGCATGTGGACCAGTTGGAAACATTTCTTTTTAGGGACTGTGTAAAGAAAGTACACAAACAAGTTTCCAGTTAAGCTTCCCTGGCAATGTCATTAGGTATCCAAAGCTTTATATCTCAAACTTTATATTCCAACACATGATCTCTTCACCATGTCACACATACCCTTTATTAATTTATAAATTTCCATCTGGAAGTAGTTCAGGTCCCTGCCTTTGTGACCTTGTCTGTAAGCAGTTCCAGAGCTTTGCAGAGATTGCCAAGAACCTTCTTTTAAATATCTCATTTATTCATAATTGTTTGTAAGTATCTGATCTTGAAATAGTGTTATCCTTTAACATAAAAGGCGCCTTCCCTGACATCTACCCCCACACATACTTATAAAGAAAACCATATGCCCTTTCAGGCTTTGTTTTGCCAGATAAGCTATTTTCATCTCAGCTGCGAAAACAGGTACTCCTTTCCCCTAACCAGCCCACTCTGCACCTGCTGTGCATCAATGTGTAACATGAGAACTGTAAACAATATTCTGAGGGTTGTCTTACCAATGCCTTGTAAAGCAAAATTAACACTTTGTTAGCAGTCATCACTGAGGATTCTTCATCCAATATAGCCTGAAACTGCTGCATGACCAGGACACAGTGATGGCTCGTGCTCATACCACAGCTGATTAATACATTAAACCCCTTCCCCTCACTACTGATACCAAGTTATACTAAAAGAGCATGATGTTAATTACCAAGCACCTCCTTCTGGTTTCTGTACTATTAGATTTCCATTTTGTCACTCCACAAGGTCGTTTATTTTGCCAAATCCATTCTCCTTCCTTCATCAAGTTCAAAAATACTACTAAAATCAGTGTCAAGATCAGTCCTAGAGGAATTCTACTGGCAAACTCCTTTCATTTTGATATTTTCATTTTTAACAGAACCACATTTTAATACAACCCTTTACCGAGTTCCTCTTCCATCTTCAGTGCTTGCATTAAAGCTCATTTTTCCACCCTCAGTAACTTCCTACAACAAACAATATAATGCCTTATTTCGATCAAGGTAGATTAGGTCTACTGCATTACTCTTCTCTGGGACAATTATCTTATCAAATAAAGATATTAAGTTAGTCTGATACAATCCTTCCTTGATAAAATCATGTTGTAGTTTTCCCCGCTTTCCATTTACTTCTAAGTTCTTGATTTTTTTCCATTCAGAATCTACTCTAAGACCTTGTTTGATGTTGAGGTCAAACCATCACACCTGCATTTTATTTGACCACCTCTTTTCCTTTTCATGAACACAGGGAATAACATTATTAATCTTTACTTGTATTGAGAGAGCCCTGATTTGAATAGATACTCATAAAGTCCCTACAAATGCATTCAGTGCAAATCAGCATTCTGGGATTCCTCCATTCCCTGAAATGGGCACTGTTTAACCCTTTCCATTTTTTGGCAGTAGATAGGCTCTGTTTAGCTGATAGCTCATTTGGGAAAAATTCCATTGTTCTGTATCCCTTTAGCAACCTTTTTTTTTTTCTTTTTTTTTTAATTTTTTTTTCTTCTTTACAGCAGTGGGAGATCTAACAGCATTCACAACCAACAGCTGCTTTGAAATTGGCATTTAAGACACATTTATTTATTTTATCAGTGGAAGAGCAGGGTTAAAAACACCATCAACAGTAGCCTTGATAAGATACATATTTTAAAAGAAAGAGGAATAGGCTAAAAGATGCAAGAAAACATTTTGTATGAGACATGTATGAAAGCACTTTGTGTTATTTGCTTTTATAAACTCTGCTGTCTCAACTATGGATACTAATTTTGTATTCAAAAAACTGACTTAGTGCAGATTTTTTAAACATTCTGATTGATTTTTCAAAATGAGAAAAAAGTAATTCTTTTAAAAGCAGTAGCATTTTTGCCACTTATTCTAATTCACTTTCCTTCTGTTATCTTCTTTCTCAAAAGACAAGCTGTAAAAAATGAACCCAGCAGAATTATTTATATACTTTTCACACAATCTGTGAAAAGACATGTTTAATGCTTCTGGAAAGAAGTGACTGTAATACAATGGAAATTATTAATTTATGAACATGGCACAATTGATAATACATGCTTATTGCAGCTGTGATTTTCTACTCTACTTGAATGGGCTGCCTTTATTATCCTGCCTGTGCTCTGAGTCCTGGCAGGTGTATGCAGATGTGAGCCATGAAGCCTCTGGAAATGTCAGGGTTAAAGGTAGCCTGTCTTCCAGGAGCATCAATGGGAAGGAATATGGAAGGGACAGAAACCTAACTGCAGGTTCTCTTTTTTTATGCCTCCTTTAAAAAAGATGAAATTACAGCATAACACCAGGATCAATAGGCAGTAAAGTTTATGTAGTATTATTTATCACTGTTAAGTCTTTATTAAATATGTAGTTCTGCCTGCAAAGGGCTGTGCAGAAGGAAGAGGGCCCAGTTTCATAGAGATATATTTATAAGACTGGATTTTACAAAGCAGCTTGTAAAATCTGCAGGTAGAACATACCTTTTCCACAATATCCTCGAGGAAAGAAGTATTCTGAAAATTGTTCAAGGTATTTTGAGGGAGTAGGGACAATAGCTTTTTTTTCAGAATAAATTATTAGAATTGAAACTTTCTTAGAAAACAGTTTGTCATGAAAAAACACCATCTGGCCCTATTTTGATAAGAGGTTTTATGAGACCATGCAGTTTCAATGCAGCAAGTTTTCAGATTCAAGGTCTATGTTTTAGTCAAACTGAGAGAGCCCTTCCTCAAACTTTCTTGGGCTGGGCATTTGCATGGAATGTGGAATAATTGCTGCTGCTGCCTAGTTCAGCCCATGGGCATGTATCCAATGCTTCTGAATGTCTAAGGAAGTTGTGTTTAAGAAGGAACACAGATGGAACCACAAAATTAATCTTATGAAAACTATTAAAAGAAAAGCCTAAAAGTGTAATGGACAACTCTTGGTTTCACATGAGAGTTATTCTCACTGTGCAAGAAACTCATTTGTTGTTAATGCATACAATGGAAGGATAAAAGCTACCTAACCTAGCACTAAGTAACACTCCTGTTATGAATAAAGACAATAAATGTTAATTGACTTTGAATTCCATTTCAGTCATCTGCACACACTCTTTTTCCTACTAGTGTAACATCAAGTATAACATCAAGTAGAAATAGAACTTTAAGAAGATTTTTTTTAATCTGAAATATGTTAGAAGAAATAATGACAGCTGCTCACCTGATAATTTTAGCAGGATTATATGTGAACTTCTGAGAACTGACTGAAATGGGAAAAAAATTTCTTTGATTAACTAACTGTAAAATTATTACTTTCTCCTGTGGTGTTTATTAATATTTTTCTATGATTAAGGTAAAATTTACATGACAAAAAGAGCTAAGCTGGCATACTGACATTATATGCTTATGGAAAACATGCCATAATTAATCAATTAAAACAAAGTCTTTTCAACAGACTGTTTAATGCATTTCAGTCCAAGATTGCTTTTTTGCAAGAAGGTCTCAGTCTTCAAACCGTTTTTTTAAGAGCCCTTTTTTCAGAGGATTGAATGCTACCACCAATTATACCATAATGGATAACTTACTTACATTTCTGCTAATATCAAATAGAAAAAAAATCTCTTTTATAAATGGAAAATACAAACAATCTTAATGTAAAAAGCATTTATTCACCGTGTCTGTTATAGCTTCCATTGGGTGGCAACTTAAGAGTAACCAGTATTGATGTAAAGCAAACTATAATTTCCCATATAAATAATTAAGAAAACTTGCTATGAAAGTGCAAATCCAAGGCTGTGTTTTGTACTGACATGCACTCCAGATCTGAAAAATTTTTCTTATTTAAGCAAGATACTACCCTTGTGCCAAGATAAATAAGAGCTCTGATATATGGTTCAAAATGAAAGTCTCATTTGTTGTTTATCCAAATGGTACAGAATAGCAGAGTATAACATGTTTAGGATAGACTCTTTGATCCAGTAAAAGAAACAACTGAAATGTATTTAAGACTCTAAGCCACTGCAGAGGAACAATGTGGATACCTGTATAACAGCACAGTGACCAATCAGCAAAGAAAGCAGGTGGTGTGTTCTCTTACCAAAAAAAAAAATAGAAATCTTAGATTTAAACCCCATAAAAGAACAATCTTTGCTTTAGTAAGCTAAAGGGATCCAGTGACGCCTTTCCAGATGGAATTAAACAAAATCTTGGATATAAAACTCAAACAGAGATATCACAATGCAAATAGCAGGCTTTTTCCTTATAAAGAACATCTGTTGTGAAGTTGTTTACATTCCTACCAAAGTGGAAAAGGGTATCACTAATTCTCCATTGCAGCCAGGCATGTAATGGGGGAGTACAAATTACTGCTTAATATTTTTTAATAAACACACAGAGCTTTTCACTAACTCGCAGTTTTTTCACCTAAAAAAACAAATAGGGAATTGGGGCAAAGAGAAACATTCTCATTTCTCATGATACTCATTTCCAAATAATTTTCCAGGGATTTATTTCTCTATTTCCCATTATTTTATATTTTATTACATTAATTTTGTAGTCTATTTCCCTCCTGTTATGAGGAGGAAACAGAGTGCCCATTCATGTCTGCCTTGCTGAGCACTCTACTAGAAATGGAGAGCTTCCAGCCTGTGGGTCAGCACTTTGCTCTCACTCTTCCAGAGATAAAAACAAGACTGTTCTTAGCCTGAGTTCCTCAGGAAATTTGAGATAGGCCATAAATTATAGGTTATTGCTGCATTTTAATGTTTCCCTTCTCTTGTCCTGCTCTAGGTTTTCAGAAGTGGTGGAGGTAGTTAAGTGGCCAGCAAGAGCAGGAGAAGCAGTGCACAAAATGTTCTTGATTTACATTAAAAACAGTTTATTTGATGTCACCAGGTTACCCTGCTTGCTGAATTTTAACAATTTCAGTAAGTTTTGAATAACAGAGTTAAAGCCTTGCTGTATAGAAGTGGAATTACAAAATAGATTTTTAATGAGTCTGTGATTCTTTTAATGCTGATTTATGATAAATAATTACTGGGTTTCTCAGTGTCTGTGGTTCCTCTCCAACAGAATTTCTGCTCAGCATTACATTCCAAGTGGTAAAGCACACTCATATATTTCTTTGTTTTTTACATACACACACACACACACACATATATAAAGGCTATTTTCTCTAAAGGAAATAACACT
This sequence comes from Anthoscopus minutus, assembly GCA_013399455.1. Classification (NCBI taxonomy): domain Eukaryota; kingdom Metazoa; phylum Chordata; class Aves; order Passeriformes; family Paridae; genus Anthoscopus; species Anthoscopus minutus. The sequence continues at coordinate 14,370 of VWYI01046911.1, read as the reverse complement.
TCAGCACTGAATGCAAAATGACAGCTGAGAATTTAGGCCACAGAACAATTTGACTTTATTCCTTCATGTGAGGTAGACAAAAGTAGTTGTCAAATACAAAGACCACCAAGAGCAAAGGAACACCAGAGAGATGTAGGCTGGTAAGAAGGCTTGCTATAAATAAAACTGTTCAAAAGTAAGCAGTGTAGTTTGTATATGGAAAAAATAATACTAACACTGCTTAAGACCAAAAGACAAAACTTATTTGTAACTGTAATTCTACAATTTCTAATTCTTATCATGCATTTCTTATGGTAAAGACCATAGAGTATCATTTAACTTGTACCCTGCCACTTCTTCACTTTTGCCTCTATTTTTTTGCTTTTAGAAAAACAATTAATGAAACAATCTGAGTATATATTATTCAGAAATAAGTTACAGTAATCATTTTTTATAGTGCCTTGAAATTACAACCAAAATCTTTATTTTCTTCTTCCTACACGAACTAGAGAAGAAACTTGTAGAAGAAACTTCACTATTAGCACAGCAGCCTGATTACAAAGGGCAATTAGTAATTTTGAAGAACACTAAAAAGACATGACCTGATTACAGCACAGTGATTAAGATACAGATATAGATTAAGATTAGGATGTACTGATATGACCGACAGAATGAAATTGAAGTCACCTTTCTAGCAGCTAGTGATCTACCAAAGATCTTATGCTTTGCAAAAGTTGGAATTAAGCAAAGATGATGCATGTTTTACTTTTATCCTGAAACATTCAGGTTCATGCCATCTCATCCCTTTCCATGGGAGCCAGTAACTGCACACCTTTGATCTGATGGACTTGGTCCTTATTCTGAAATCACTGGTATATGTTTGACATGCATGGTTAAATTTAAATCATCCCGAGTTGTTATTGTGAGTAATTTACCATATGAAAATCAAGCACGTGGCAAAGAGGTGCAGGAGTCAAAAGCTGTGAAGCTTAATGTCAGATACTTGTCTCGCTGAATTTTTTTCTGAAGGAAACTCTTAGAGAACTGTTAATTGTGCTGAATGGTCATTCTCAGACAGTGAGAAGTGCAGTTGGAATCAGACTCCTCTTTCTGGGGAGAGCAGCTCCTTTGCCATAATTAGAGGCAATGAAGCACCCTCCACAAAACACAGTCCTTCCTTTAATAAGTGACACTGAACTCTATCCCAGCCTACAGCAGCCTTCACAGCTTCAAACACAAAACCAGTCAAGTCTCAAAAGCTTCAAAGAAAGCTTTTCATTTTATTTTGTCCTTGATCCACTGATAAAGCAGTTCATTTTCTTGAATTTTGTAAAATGACTTTTTGACTCGTCAGACCTGTGTACCAAATCACTGTCTCAACCACCAAATGTTCCTCTTTGACTCATCTGCTTTCCCTTTGGCCTTTGGGTAGGAAGCTTCACTTCTGAAACATTTTCTAAATTCACTTTTGTGAACTCTTCCCCCTCAGTTGCACTTTGTGCTATTTTAAAAAAATAATTTCATTTCCTGCAACATAATGTGCTAGTTTCAGAGCTTTAAATTTCATCAGAACCTACATTTTCTTTCTTAGACCGATGTCTTTGTTTTAAAAAACTATAATTTTCTAACACACTACAAGCTGTAATATAGTGCCTTTTAAGCAGTAAATGCTATAACATAAGGTTTTTCCAGAAGTCTGTTTCATTCTGCTAATTTAGAACAGCTTTTTCATTAATGATACATTTGTACTCTCATGTATATTTTTTTGGTTTTTGATGGTCAAACACTTTAATTTCATAAATTTGCTGCTGCAAAGACAGTATTTCCTCTGAGAAAAACTATAGTAACAGAGGACTCTCAATAATCCTAGTATTTTTCAGCATTAAAAAGGCTGGAAATCTATAAAGTTTCATTCTTCCAGGCTTCTTCTGCCTCAAAGCAAACAGACAAACTTCACATAGTTACTCTCCACAGAGAATTTAGTCAATCCTTCCCAAGATGTAAAAGCAAACCCTGTAATGTGAATTATATTTTCAACCAGGTGCTTACATTTCCACGTGTACTATCCAGTAATGTACAAATCAGAACTTTGCAGGAACCCAGAGCATTGTAGACTTTTACACAATTATGCTGCAGAAGAGCATAAACTGGGCTGTGTTGTGATCTTGGCTTACTGGGGCTAACTAGCACAGAAGCACTGCCCATTTTATGCTCATGGTGAAATGCAACTGAGCTCAGTCTGATCACTTTAAGTTTCATAGAGTCAACTTTACCATGTTCTCCTGTGTGATAGTAGATTTTAGCCTATTTCCTTAACTTATCAGGTTAGACATCGGTCTTCAAAAGATAAGTAAATCTGAGCAGATGTAACATTTAGAAAGGATGGTGGTCACTGCATAGAAAAAGGAAGTGATAGAGAAAACCAGCTTCTCAATGACAGAAAACCAGTATGGAGCACATGGTCCTAGAGAACTAAAAATGTCAGAGCTGTGTGACTAAAACGCTCCAGATTCTGAGTCAGAACCAGTTTGACAGGTGTGCCCAAGCTGGATGTGATTCAGTGTCATCTCTCTTTTTCCTTACCCAATATCTTCTGCTCCTACTCTGCTGTTTCCCTGCCTGCCTGTTCCCATTCCCCATTTTCCATGCAGGCTCCCCTAGCCAGTCACCCACATTTCCCTCTGCTTGAGGTTTGCTCTCACTGCAAATCTGCGCAGAAATCCACAGCCCTCGCTGTCCCTGTGTCCCCTCAGCCGTGTCCCCGGGCCTGCGTGCCGAACCCGGGGAGGCCGAGCCCTGAGGGCCGTGGGGACCGTCCTGGAACCCTCCCAAAGAGCTCGGCCCACAGAGCCCAGGGACTCCAGGAGAAGCCAGGAATGAACCTGAACGCTCTGTTCCAGCAAATACAGCACACGGAGAGGCAGGCGAGGGAGAAGAGGAACTTCATCCAACAAGGTTTGCCCCGTGGGCGCCATCCTGAGGGGCCTCCCCATTCCCAGAGGACCAGGCCCACAGGGCTGTGCTGAGGGGACTTGTTCTGGGGAAAGCTTGGCAGAGCTGGTTCTTGCCACCAGCACTTTTCTAAAAGGATGTGATGTTCACGAACTGAGCACCTGCTCTTACGGGTTTTTGTTGTCTTGCAGCTAAGTGTGACATAAATAGAAGTTATGAAAAAATTAACCAAATAAAAGAAGAGCTGAGCGCTGCAAAAATTAACTTGGAAACCAAGGTGAGCAGGCGTATTTATAGTGTACATAATAATGAAATACATTATTTTTACAAATATATGACCTATTCTTTCAGGAGTAGATCCATAAGCACTTTGGAGGAGTGTGCTTTACCTGCTGAGTAGCACAGCATGGAAGGGACCTGCATTGTGCCTTTCTTCAGTAAAAAAGTGCCTGTGAACATTCTTCCTCCTACAGATCTCACTCACCCTTGGGGCTGGCCCTTGGCTGTGCTCAGAGCAGGCTGAATTTTGGGGCACAATGTGGGATACTCTGTTTTAACAGTCCTGCAGCTTGTTACAGCACTTTCCTCCAGGGTACAGAAGCCATTCCTTGGTTGTCCAATGCCATTTATTAATATTAGTAATAATACTATAATAAATAATATATAACAATATTGTCATTAATAGCAATACAATTATTGGTGTTATTAATATTTATATTTATATATTAATATTTATCACAGAAAATGTACAGGAACATTCCATGTGTTTATTTCACAGGATCTTGAGTCATATACTGAAGGTCTTTCTGTGAGCTTACAGTTAAGACTTACAAGCCCGAAGTGTTTTTCTAGGGAGGCCAAAAACAGAGGAAAGTTTCTGAATCGATTTAGTGATTTTATTACTCTTTCCATTAATCAAACTGCAGATGTATTTTCAGATTAAGCCACCAGTTTTGCAGTTTTTCACCAATAACACCTGTGGTTGCGAATTATTTAAAAATCCATTTGCTTGTGTCTGAAAATTAAGTCTAAATACCCTCCCCTGTGCTCTTAAGTGTCTGTGCTGACAGAATTTGTGTTCACAACAGGAAAGCATGTGGAGCCTTCTTTGAAGTCAGAACTGTTGGATCCTATCACATGAATAAACAACTTCAAGAACCCTTGGGAGATTGCCTCATCTAGCTGTGAAAATAAATGTTTGGGGGATGACTTTCATCTTTCCTAAAACAGTCTCTTCTGCCTTTTGTAAAGGATTATTTTATATATATATAAAATAATATATATATAATATAATTATAACTAATTATATATTATATAATGTATATTATATGTATATATAACATATATATATATAAAATAACTTTGCTGAGAAGGGATCAGAATAGAACTAATTTACAAATATTTATTTAATAAATGTTTACTGTTAGACTATAATCATGCAGACAGTTATTCAGACACTCGCATTTATGCATGCCACAATCTCAGAGCCCAAAGGTGGTTTAAAATAGTAACTTATTTGACCAACACAGATTATACCTGGGTGTTGCTTGTTAGGTGAAGTCCTCAGTAGTCTTACTCATAAGTTTATTTATGAACATCACAATTTTATGTTTATACTACTAATTTGTTATTGATGCATTGTGATTTATAATCAAGGTTTATGTGGTAGGTACAGAAGGTCCCAAGAGTAGAGCCATTATTGTAAATGACTAATGGGAAGAGCTGAAGAACTATTCCTAATTAAATTTTATGTGCTTTACTGACCAGTATTAATAATATTCTCACTGCCCACAAAAATACATTTTCCCTGCTTGCCTAGTCTGACGTTGATTCATTTATAGATAGGAAATGATACAGAAAAGTAGCGGAATAGAAAAATGCATTTCAATCAGACTATATTTAGGTTTAAAGATTATATAGTTATTGATATTATTTAAAGTAATTTGTTTTTCACTACAGAAATTATGTTTATGTATGTCTGCAATAGTTCATGTAATTCAAATAATATTAAGTAACACTGTTCAGCTAATGCTGTTCAATTTATCCCACATCAAATAACTGCAGTCCTTTATAAGCAACATATCCGACCACATGCATGTGCAGCAGCTGATGCCTGACCAATATGATGAGACTGAATTCAGAAGGTTTTTGACATCTATTTCACAGACACTGCCTCTGATCAATCAAAGAGTCCTAGGAAATGCAATTTTTCCCTCTCTTCTGTAAAACCAGGTAGCATGTAATTAGAACCCAAATTACAGCATTTTCCTGTTTGTGGCTCAATGACTTCTTTAAAAATATTGGTTGCAAATGCATAGATGAATTTGGCATCTCACAGATGGAGAAACTTCACTGAAGCTAGTTATGTACAGTATACAAATACAGTGGTGTAAGACCACCCACTCTCTTTTAATTAATATGTAAAATAAATTCTGAGCCAAGCGTAACCTGCACACTTAACATGCTGGATATATTAGAGATGAGGAAAAAATCTAGTGCTTTCCTTTCCAATTCTCACATTCTGGTCTTTGGGTATTTTATTCCACTGTCCTCCCATTTTGATCAGATGAACTTCATCTATGCCCTCTCCACAACAACATCCATTATTTAACTTTAAAACATTTCCATTTCTGCCAATGTAATACCACTCTTATTTGGTCTTTTCTTCTACACACACAAACACTCGTGTATCAGCCTGACTATTCAATTTAATTCCTGATACTTACCCTGTGCCTTTACTCTCTGTGGGCAAATCTATCTTTTCTTTCTGTATTCATTGCTCTGAGTCCAGAGGACTTGACACTCCATCAAATGAATTATTCTCCTCCTTTAAGACTCTACAACAATTGGCTGTTTCCTATTTATTATTATAGTTTATCCCAGCATATATCTGCACTTAGGTTAGATGATGATACAGTAGATGTGCTAGAAAAATGAGAAGTCTTCAGCAAATTTTGAAAATGCAGTGGTTGAACAGCATACCCTCCCGTCAGATAAAGAATAGTTAAATTAATAGAACTCTAAATAAACCTATGTACAAAATCAAAGTTTAGGGCTTGGAGAGGTTTATAATCAAACTGTCAGTAACCAGTGAGCTAACTCCCATGACCCTTCCTCAGCTAAAAATTCCAGAAATTGTGCTCAGAAAAGTATCCCTCTCTCCTTTGCAATAATATTCCACAGGAGCATTGCAGAGTGGATGATGTGTACAGCCATTCAGCCAAATCCAGGAGGCTTGGACCCCTGTCCCCCGATATTATTCTGATATTATTCTGATATTATTCTGATATTATTCTGATATTATTCTGATATTATTCTGATATTATTGTCTCATTTGATTCATGATGAGCCTTACACAATGAGATGGAGGACTGCAGATTATATTGGCTAAGGGATCCCATGTGGTCAATATTTTTCCTGGAAAAAAATTCTCCTAAACATAGCAAATTTTAAAATGCCATTTTAGATAGACAGAGCACCACTAAATGAGTCTTTCAAAGAAAGGAGACTTTTTAAAGTCTTAGCAGTATACTGAAAGGTAATTGAGGAATAAAAAGAGCTGTAATGCTTTTGTTAGTCCAGCAGTTTGCCAGCTCTTTATAAACTGGACCAAGATCTTTGTGTACAATTTCAGAGTGTATGAAACAATTAAACAATAACCTCTCTTTATATTTTTCTTTTCCTTTTGGAAGATTCAGCATCTGTCTGTAAAGCAGTTCAATGCAGAAATTCTGAAGAAATGTGAAGACAGCTTAGAAAAACAAAAAGCTGAACTTATTAATCAAAGGACCAGTCTTCTTAAAATCATGGTATGTTTCCAGCTGTGATATTCACACAGCTCTTTTCTATTGTACAAGAGAAATCAGCTTTAAAATTTGAAAATCTGGAAAAATGAATGTTTTAATCAGGATTTTAAAATATTTTTTATTTAGTATATGAAACAACGTAAATGTAGATAAATTCTCATATTTAATTTAAACTATGATCTAAGATAATATATGCTGCATTTTATCTGCAAAGCTGCTTTTATATTCTTGACTTAATTTTCTAATATTTGCTGTTGTATGGCTGAACTCAAGTTCTGACAGATTATTTCCTTTGTGAAAGTAAGCTAGGGAAGCCTCACTTTAAATTGGATTGCCTCATCCACAGTAAAAATTTTTGAAAAGGATCAAAGGAAAACCCCAGGGAGGCCCACACCAGATTTTAGCAAATGTGAACAGTTTAGCAATCCTGACACAGCACACAATCTCTTTGGTACCAGACACACCTCACCACCTCTTCAAAGGTAGCTACTTACAACCAGTTTTCCAGTTCTCTCAGATGCTAACCTGAATATTGCCTTCCTCTTCCTTTGTTGAGGCTTCTTGGATCTGTAAATATGAAGAAATGGCACAGAGGAGCAGTCTTTTCTGCATATGTATTTGCCCTTTAAATCAGCAGAGCTAAATTTTAAACATTCAATACAAATCACAGTATTAAACCTAAATCTTTAGGTAGATATCTTTTTAACTAAGTCATATTTCTGCATCACCCAATGTATTCCCAGTATATGTGTGAAGTTTGATATATAAGTTTTCTTTTTTTCCTGTATATAGGGGTCATTTCATTGTATTTAATTTAGCAATCAATTATGATTTCTTAGGAGGAATTTAATATAATCTTACTATTTTGAATACTTTTTTTCCCCAGAAAATTAAACTGTGATTTTCTATCAACAAGAGCATTCCTGGTAATTATGAAGGGAGTTAAAGTACATCTGCATTCTGCAGAGGGTTAAATAATGCTTTTATTTAGTTTAATAACAAGCTAAAAAAAAGAACTGCCACACTATGCTAGTGACTTTAAACAGCATTTTTAAATTTCAATACGAGAGTTAAACTGAAAACTTGCTGGTTCAAGTTTATAACAATGTAGTGATTTTTAATTGCTTTTTTATCAAGAATAGACCCTTCATTTTTGCAGGAAAAAAAGTTTAAAACAACGGGCATACTGATAGAGCTGTAGACTATTTTCATGTTCTTATAAGAAAAAGTAAATATTTTCTTTACTTTTACATTTTCTTGTTTATTTATTTACTTTCCTAATAGGAATTTAAGGATAAAAACCAACAGTGTGTCTCAGTCTGCCTAACTTAACAAAGACTTTCATTTTTTCACCTGAACGTTCGTCTTCCTTTTCTTTTTTCAGGCAGATGCAAAGAGAAAAATTGCTGAAGAGGAAGATAATTTTACCAGAGAAGTAACAGAGTTTAACAATGAATATGGACTAACAAATAATAGAGATCTTCTTATTAAAAAGAAAGTCAAGACTGAAATAAATGATTTAGAGAATGAGGCAGCTCTGTTGAAAAATGGTAAGTCTTATATTAAACCAGTTTATCTTGGATTAACACAAATCAATAAAATATAGCTGTGCAAGCCAGTAATTTTCATTTAATTCCCCCACTGTCTGGAGCTTGCTTTTAGCATTGAACTGAGAGAGTGTGGTCTGACATACCAAACATAATTAAAGGCTCTTCTGTTCCCTATCCTCTTCAGCGTTTCTGATGTGAGAAGAAACCAACCTGAAGAGGCAGCTCCCAGTTCAGCAAGCACAGAGCTCATGGTCACACACAGCGACTGAATTAGGTTTAGAATCACCTATGTTTGAGCGCTGTAAATTTCCTTAGCTTCAAAAGAATTGTATAGAGATGTCCTGTAGGATTGGTCCTTTACTGCCACAGTGTAGCTTGATTTTTAGTTAAGGTACAGAGTGTGAGATCTCTCAGAGCACAGGGTCAAACTGCAGGGCAGTCCCTCTGCAAGGAAATCGGGGTCGTCATGGATCACAGGCTGAATGTGAGTCAACAACATCAGAATGCCAACACCACACTAAGACACAAACAGAATTCTGACCCCTAACACATGAAAATAATTCCTCACTCTATTTGGGGCAGTTCAGCTCTGAGCTGGAGTGCTGTGTATCTCATTTTGATCTTGAACTTCAAAAAGTAAGTGTGGACCAGCTGGAGAGAATATACATATGACCAGTGAGAGTGATCAGAGTTCTGGAGCAGATGAGAAGAAAGAAAATGAAAGAATTGTGACTATTTAAGCTGTTAAGGAAGAGACTGATGAAAGATGGGTATCAGTCTTCAAACTGTGTAAGTATCCTGTAGAAAGGAAATAAATATATTCTCTATACCTATAGGGAACTGAATAACAAGTAACAAGGGTAAAGCACAATAAAGGGAGTCTGTCTGACAGCTTAGGAATCTTTCTAAGAACAGTGGACAACTGAAGCTCTCTGCCTTAGGAGATTCCATTACCAAATGAATTAGGAATGTCCATTACCAAAGGTTTTCAAAAAAAGGTCAGACCGACATTTTTCAGAAACAAGAGGTACAGCTGATTCTGACTTCAGGAGAAGAATGCAGTAGATGACCTCTCAAAGTCCATTCCAGCCTCATGATCTGTCATGCAACAGGATTTTCAGTTGCCCATATCTGCTGTAAACTTTCTGAAAAAGGGCTGTCAGCTGGAGTTTGCACTTGGTAAAACCTTCTTTCTTATTTCCTAGGGCTATGACACTAATCTACAACTGAAAACTGTTTTTGGTGTCAAGTGCTACCTTTAGCTTTTAATTTTTACATATTCAGGCAGAGCTGGGCAGTTAAATGATCAGTAGTACCTGAAGGGTGACCAAAATTCTTCTCTAAGTACAGTTGTCATCTCAGTTCCATCCTTTTAGTGAACTTTTCTTGAGGCACAACTTGTCTTTTTGTTTGCTACACTCCTGACCACACTGAAAACTCCGAAGTGAAAAGTTTAAGCAACTCATAACAAGGAAATTATGTGAGGATCTCCAGTTGTTATAAAAACAATCAAAATTAATTCCAGATGCTGTCTAATAGTAAGGGTCAAATATATATAACACCAAAAATACTAAGAAGGGTTTTTTTTTCAGTCCTGCTGAGAGGTGTCTGTTCTCCACCTATTCAATCAGCCATCTTCCTTGCTTTATAGCTGAATTAACTCAAAAGCAAAACATTCTTTTTATGCTCAGACAACAAAATATGTTGAACAGCTAATAACAGTAAAAAAATCATTTTCTTTCATAGCTATGAATACATTATACGACATATAATTTCCTGTGAACTGTGTTATATATGAATTATTTTAGTTTATTTTGGTTTTATATTTAAGGATCTTTTGACTAGCTGAAGATTGGTAGAAGTAGTTAAGAATATTTAAGATTGTATCATGAATGCTAAAACTGCAATGCATTTTAATTTAAAATGTATTTTTTCTTAGAAATAGAGTCAATGGAACATAAAAACGTTCAATTAAATTCACTCCAGCTGCAGAAGAATGAATTAAAGCAGGATTTATTTACTCTCCAAAGTGAGCTCAAAGGTGTGCTTGATAACTATTTCTTGTGATAATTATTTGTGGCTTGACAAATGCTTTTGAAAAATGTTTTGCATCAATTTTCTTTTCTCAAGCAAAAGGAATCATAGTAACAATATTTTAATTTATTTTTACAATATGCAATACATAATTTTTAAGCATGACTAGAACAAATATTAAGGATTTCAGTGAGATTTAATTGAAATGGCTTTCATACTGAGGTCCAGAGATCTGCTGAATCATGAGCTGTAAATATGAAAGAAAATTTTGCTTCTGCTGGTAAGTCATATACTTAAATGTAGAATTTCATGTTTCAAAGAACTTCAAATCAACATAAACATTGTTTAAAATCTTCCAGGTCAAAAGTGACCACAGCAATAGGGAATATTGTGAAATCTGAATTAAAATAATGTGAATGAGTGCTTTAGTATCTTTTATTTGCAGTTATCTAAGTAACATGTCACAGTAAGAGCTAAGAAAAGAAGTAAATGTGGTCCTAAATTGTTTGGGGAAAGGAGTGAAATTTTCTAGATTGCAATATGTGATTACAATAATAATAAAATAATTCATTTTCTTTATTTAGATGCCTTTACCCTTCAAAGAGTTTCATGAAGAAATATTAGAAAATATAAATTTAGAATATGTAGAAGGTCTTTGAATATGGATGATTAATATATATTTATAGGATAATTCTGATTTCACGTTTAGAGCTTGAGAAAGTAATCAGGGAAGCTGAAAGAATGACAGAAAATTTAGAAGCAGAAAAAGTTCAAGTCACTGAAAAACCTCAGACTGATCCTGAATGTTTAAGGTAAAAGCCTCTTGGTAATTAGTTCTTAATTTAATTTTAAGCCTGTAGTGGCAGTCCAGTCCTGGTAACAATGACTTTTTTACCTTTCATGTACAATATTCCTTCTGAAATCAGGACCATTCATTTTTTTATTAGAAAACCCCAGGTCCTGTTGTTTATTACAGCATGTCACCCTCACATACATACTCCAAAGAACCCAAAATTGCAAGTGTTTGCAGGGGTGTCAATTAAACCCAGAGGAAGAACAAACTGCTGCTGCTTGGGGGGAAAATAATTTCCTGAGGTCTTGTGCACAAAGTACTGATGGACTGCCCAGTGCTAAACTTATTTCTGCTGCCTGGCTGTGCAGAGTCCATTGCAGTGAACTGGACTGCACACAGTAACCTCCTTGGGCAGCTGGGGCCTCTACTGGAGCAGCTCAATGCAGATTTATTTTCTCTATAATCTCTGCTATGACTTCTAGTTTGCCTTCTAATTAAGCTGATTTAAGACTTAACCAAGACAGAAGAGAATACCTAGCATCTCCCTTAACAGTGAAGTTTTCTTCTCAGGAACCGAGTGGTAACAATTCATTTCTTGTCAGTTTGCTTAAGTGAAAGATCAGGTTTTCACTTTACAGAAAATGTAATGTTTTTAAAAGAAAAATCTCAGAGTGCAGAAAGCCAAATATCACAGAATTGATCATCTTTTTCCTATTGTATGATGATCCAGATGAAAGTGCCTGGGAATATTTAAAAATATTTAATAGAAAATGCAAAGGAACTTCTCCTTATAAAGATAGTCCAAAAGATTCTCTAACATAAATTAAGCAAAACACAATTTATGTTACTATCACAGGGTTTTTTCCTACATATCCCTAAGCTTTTGACAAAAAAATATAGTGGAGATTTTTTTATTTGAAAACTTTCAATGGAAAGTTATAACTTTGCAGAGAACCCTGAGCAATTTTCTGAAAGATGATTTGGTAATGACCCATTTTTTGCTGAATATTGGTTTTTGAAAGAAAATGATATATCAGCCCTATTACTAACTCTCTTCAACCTCTTACATAGTGTTGAGACATGGCCAAAATCCCCTCAGCATAAAAATTAATTAGCTCACAATCTTGCATACAGTAGCAAAAAATTTGCATTCAACATATCCATAGAAGAAACAGTGTAAATAATAATAACAGGAACGATTCTCCAGGACAGTGTGTTATAATTCACTCCTTTACATTATTTATTCAATCATGATATATTGGAGTTGGTGATACATGAGCCTGCCAGCTTCCTTCCAACTAACATACTTCCCTTGGAATAGTTTACTGCCTTGATGCCACTGAATATCCAAATTTGTGTAATTAGTTTTCTATAATAGGTTTCCTGTGTGGAAGGTACAGAAGTAGCCAACATTATCATACTTTTAATCCCCAGCTCTGCCACTGAGATCCTAGGGATCACTCAAATTTGTGTGTGTCTTTCTTTGCAGTGAAATTAACTCACATCTCTGCAGAACACTTTGGTTTTCTCTGGGTGGAAAATTAGATAAAACATTTTAAATTCTATTAACTGCAAAATCAGCAAGTGTCATTTACAACCAAAGCAAGAAGGATGATGAGATTTTTTTATTTCATGAAATAGTTCCTTTTATGGTCAAGATAAGCTAACATTATTTGATAATTGCATGTAGTTCAAAATACAAAGTGTTCCTATGCTATTGCCACTATCACAAAATGCAAGCTCTTCTTAAGTCTAGTAATATACTTAACACATTTTCTTCAAATTGAAACATTTTTTCATTTCAGATACTGGAAAAAATTTAGGACAGATTTGCCTAAATCATATTTTTATCTTGCACTTGCTTTTGATCAGAAAAGCTCAATGTTTCATGGATAGAGATAGCCCTGGAAAAGTTAACTCAGATGCCAGAAGCAATAGAGCTGTGCTACTCTTATTTCCATGTCAGCACTAACAGATTCTGCTTTTCAGAGGAGCCAAGCAGGCAATCCTCATTTGTCTACCTCTCTATGTCCCTGCTGGGCTCTTTAGAACCACCCCAAACTTTGTCAGACTCATGCAACTCTAGCAGTTCTTTGAGATTTTTTTTCCAATTTAACAAAGCCTACTCATCACTTCTTGGATTGGACTACTGAATTAAGAGAATGAAAGGGGATTTAAAGTATTACACACTGTAAATAGTGCAGCATATAAATAGTCCCATGGAAGGTATCTGATCACTCTGTGGTACCTCTGTATCATCAAGAGGACGGAGCCAGGATCTGCACAGTACTGCACAGTAAGAGAACAAAAGGCAAAAAGCAGAGGATTTAGAGTGAATTTAAGGAAAAAGCATTTTTATCATGAGAAGGCAGAGCTTGCTCAGAGAGCTTGCACAGTTTTCATCCATGAAGGTTCTCTTTCTCGAGATACACTCATATACTTGTATATGTCTTAACAGGAGTCAATTTTGGTCATGTTAAAATCAATGTGATTGAACCTTCTGTGTCTGAGAAACAACCTTTTTTAGCCTAACGAGATCAGGTTTTTTTATCCCCATAGAGTTTATTGCAAGAATAGAATTCTAGTTTTCACTAAAAATAATTTTTATTACACATCAAGATGATAATATTTTGACACATGCACTGTGGGTCAGAACTACTCATTTTTTTCTATGTGATAAGCACGAAATCTGATTTTATTTTTTGCAGAGCTGGAAACCACAGCACTCTTTAAGCAGTAAAAATACCCTTTTTTTGATGCTTCCCTAGAACAAACATGAGAGACAGTCAGCATCAATAACGTGATATATGTAGCTCCCAGATCACCCTGCAAGTCTGTTACTGTATCACATCCTTAGTCCTAGCTTAAAAATCAATATCAAAAGTAGCTGGCAAGGCAAGAATCTTCATTGCAATTAAGTATATATCTAAAAGTAAATTGCATTTCAGCTGAAGAGGGTAGCCAGCTAATTCACATTACAGCAATTCATCTTTGATCTGAGAAAAATGTCCCATCCCATGTCTGCAGTTTCATAAAATTTCTCTCAAATCCATCAAAGAATTGCAAAGGGTCGTGAGAAGCACGCACTGGTAATTCCAGCAGCTGTTGGGGCTGCTGAAGAGGCTTGTCCTGATACACAGAGGATGCAGTAAAAAGCCAACCAGATTTGGAATGTTAAGCACAGATGTAGTTAGCTGGCACCTTGGAAAATGCAAGTTTCATGATACAGGTGCATAATTTAGAGAAATTGTTAAGA